>JAXQKB010000951.1:0-534785 GCA_037042295.1 Irpex sp. Y119-03 | reverse complement strand
GGGAGGAGGGGGAGGAGGGGGAGGAGGAGGAGGAGGACGGGGAAGGGGTGTAGGTGTAGTGGTCGAGGCTGAGGGCGATGATGCTGTGGTTGATGGCGTCCAGCGTGGTGTGGTTTTGCGGTGAGAGGGCGAGGAGGTGCTCTAAATTCTACGCCGCATGATGAGCATCTAGGCTGAAATAAAGGTTACAATGTCGCCTACCTCAGCCCACCGATCCCTCTCATCCGTACCCAACACACCCACCGGCACCGCTCTCTCTCCCTTCCTCATCCTAATATCCACATCGCGCACCACAGCGTGCAACCGTCTTTCGAGTTCTCGAGGAGATACGAGTTCGTGTGCTGTGTTGAGCACTTCGATCGAGTAGAGCCATGAGTGTATGGATAGGGTGATGGAGCGGGCGGAGGGGCTGGTGGGGGGTGGGAGAGGGGAGAAGGTGTCGCAGTGTTTGTGCGGGAGGCGGGAGGTGTTCCAGATTTTGGATGTGGAGGTTTGGAACCATACGCCTATACAGTATGATTAATACGTGAGACGGTATTGAGCAGGTCTCGCCCACCTGTCTTTGTCGTTTCAGGGTAAATCTGTTGGCTGTATGCATGTTAACATCTGAAGCAGTAGTAACTTGTGTAAAACAGACCTCTGCAATTGCTCCCTAAACTCCAACACCCGATGCGTAAGCCACGCCGCCCTCCTCACCTGCCAAGCCGTAACACCCGTCTCGCCCAACCTCTCTCCCCCTCCCCTACGCACCTCCTCCGGCACATTCGCATCATAAACAAACGACAACCACCAATTCGAATTCACGATCAACGGCGCGCGCCACTCATGGTACGCCTTCCTCAGCCATATATTATCGTCGAGCCAGTTATTGGGGGACGCCTTGTCGAGTGCTTCGCGAGCTGTTATCGTAACCAATTCTCAGAAGACCGGGAAGAGTGTACCTTGTAGACGGTTCTGTAAGACTCTGCCCAGCCCGTTTTCGAAGTCTGAGGCCCATTGTGTTCGGAGAGCTAGTGCGCTGGCGTAGGTTGGGCCGCCGTTGCGTTCGTCTTCGAGGAGGAAAGGTTCGAGGGATTTGAGGTAGCGTTGGAGGGTTTGGTGGAGGTCTGGGACTGGTAGACGGGGGAGGCGGGCTCGGCTTGAAGCTGTGCGGTGGATGGGCAGGAGAGGAGGGTTGGATTGCATGCGAGGTCTGAGGGTGTGGTGTCGCAGTGCAAGCATAGGACGAGACGAAGGTCACGCTGTGAGAAGGATTGTGGTAAGGCGGAACCCTTCGTGGCGCTGTCCATTGACTCAATATTTTTATCCCATTACGTTAGCGCTCAGACACGTCGCGTTCGTTTGCGTCGTGGAAAACTCTTCCACCTCATTCTCATCTTGCATATATATCTTCCGGTTTAGAATATAAACGAGGTATTATTTGTGTAGAAACAGATGTACAAAAAGCTTGACTACAACGAGATAAGCTGCTTTGAAGAATTCAATACCGCGGTCACATGACTCCACGTGGGAGAGACGCGGTTTGGTCAGTTTGATAAGTAGCAATACCAGCTTCACGCTCGACCACATCCATCCGCCCCTCGAATGCCCTCGTAGCCCAGCGGTCAAGACCACCATACGATATGTCATCAAACCAACTCGCAACCCTCGACAAAGAACGACAATCCCGCCGTACAAAACTCAAAGCGGCGTTGCGAGACGAAGAAGACCCCCTCGCGCTCTATGACGACTTCATCAAATGGACCATCGGCAGCTATCCCCCGGAACTCATCCCACAGAGCGGACTTTTGGAACTGTTGGATGAGGCGGCGAGAGAGTTCAAAGGCGACAAGACGTACAAGGGCGATAGAAGATATCTGAAGCTCTGGTTGACGTACGCCCAGTATGTCGACAACGACGTCGAAGGACCGGCGGCGGAGATATACAAACATTTATTGCGTAACAATGTTGGCACGGCGTACGCGCAGCTATATGAGGACTATGCTACTTCGTTGGAGAGATACGACAGGTGAGTAAACCCTGCATACATTAGTGACCGCAGAGCTTCACGCTCTTCAGACGGCAGGACGCAGACAAGGTCTACCGACACGGCATCCAAAAGCGTGCGCGTCCCCTGGAACGTCTCAAGCAGAGCTACGCAGACTTCCAAGAACGTTCCTCCGACCGAACCCATCGTCCTCCTCCTCCCTGCCCAGTCCCTTCCTCATCCTGGAAGACCGCACCAAAGGAAGCCCAACTCCTACGCCGACACCCCCTCAAGAACTGGTCCCGTTCCGAAAAGCCCACCCACGCACCATCCACATCTTCAGCATCTGCGAGTGCTGCCGCACCGACACCGATGACCGACGCCATCGCCTCCTCGATCCAGAAACACGGCCACGACCGCTACGCACTCATGCTCGCAGCTCCCTCCACCGCACACAAGAAACCCGAAAAGCTCCGGTTCAACCTCTCGTTGCTCTTCACCGAAGAAGGCACCGAATACTCCATCGAAGAAGCACGCGCAAAGTCCATGGGTCTCCTCGGCAAGAAATGGCCTCCTCCCCCTCCCCCTCTACCTGCTTCCTCTACCGCTTCTGGGAGGGGAGGGGGGAATGGGGGGAAGAAGATGACGGGGTATTCGGAGCCGACGGTGACGATTGCGACGAAGGAGGCGTTGGCGGATGTGTTTGGGATGTATAACTCGCCGGAGAGGACGTTGAGGTTTGGGCCTGCGGCGGGGAGTAAGCATGCGCCGGTGCATAAGGTCGAGCCTATCGCTGCGCTGAATCTTAGGCCGGTTAAGTCTGCGGCTGGTAGGTCGGAGAATGATCCGACTCCGGGGAAGGCGAGTGGTGAGTGTTTGTGTGATTGTTATGTGAGTGAGAGGGAGACTGAGGGGTGTGTAGCGTCTTTTAGGCCGTTTACAGATGAGAACGCTAAAGGCGGTGGTAGCGTCAAAGGCCGTAAGTTTGAGTCAATATCTAATGGGTAGTATAACGGCATCTAACGGATTTAATCGTAGTGGGATTCCAGCCGTTCGTCGATGAGAATGAAGGTGGAAGTGATCGCGGTAGGACGAAACATGCTCCCCAGCAGTCTTCCGAGGTAAGAACATCTATTCGTTCTATTCTGATTATTCAAGTCTCTAGTATTGATGTATGATGCACACCAGTTCCGTATCTTCCAAGACGAGCAAAAAGTTCCAAGTACCTCCCGCGAAAGACCCGTGCTCTCAAAGAAAGATCCCGTCCCTGTCCCTAGTCTCGGCAGGACGGCACCCAAAGAAACAGAAGAGCCAAACGCTAATATCTTCGTACCCATATTCACCCCCGTCGCGTCAACGTCGAGCAGACCGTCCGCCCTCGCCCCGAAGGAGAACCCACACCCTGCGCCTAGTACAACTCCTCCTCCTCCTCCAGCACCGCAGTTCAAGTTCAAACCCTTCGTGGATTCGGACTCGGATGCTATAGGAGAGAGTAGTGGCAAGTCTTCCGCACCGTCGATCCCGAATATCTTCGGTACTAGTACTACTACCAGTCGCACGCCGAAGACGAATATCTCACCGCCGACGGCTCAGCCGCTAGCTCCAAAGCCGTTGTTTACGCCGTTCGTCGACGACGAGCCGCCAGCGCGTTCAGCCTTCCAGCCGTCCCGGTCGCATACTCCGTTAGAGGCGCAGTCTACACCGTCGACTTCAACTACAGACGATGACGCCGACTTCGGCATGGGTATACCCCAGCAGGCACATCTAGTACAAGACGGCCAAGAGCAAGAATACTACGACGACTACGAATCCACAGACGAGTCCAGCTTCAACGAAGCCCCGCCCTCCATGCCTCCCACCTACTCCTCCAACACCATGATCGCCGCCGACAATGACGATTTCGACGACGACGACTCCATGGACGGCCACGATTATCACGCTCCGATGGGTGGCAGATTAGGCAACTTTAACGTGATGACGCCGATTACGGAGAGGACGTATGAGTTTACGCATACGACGGCGGGGGCGTTGAGTGCGAGGGGGACGCCTAGCTATAGTGATGGGGGGAGGGGAGGGGCGTTTGTGCTTGATAGTGTTGTTGCGAAGCAGAGCGCGGAGATGTTGGCTGCTGAGTTGGCTAAGGATGATGTGGAGGGTGAGAGTGGGGAGGATGGGGAGGAGTTTGGCGATGTTGAGGGGGAGGATTTGAGGCGTGCGGGGGAGAAGATTGCGGGGAGTGCGAGTGCGCTCAGTTTATCCGACGCGTTGGCTGCTGTATCGTCTTTCAAGCCGCCGAACCCGTGCAACCCCTTCGACCCATCTATCATCTCCTCCTTGCTCTCATTCATCCCTCCCGATCCTGCGTTCCAGGATTTCAGAGCACACGAGTCGAACCAACTGGAAGGCCTCCAGAAGTTCATAAAGCAGAAGAAGCGTCGTGCAAGCGCGAACTCGTCGAGAGATTCGACCATGCAAGGCAGCGCCCCAGTGATACTGAACGGCCGACAATACGACGTCCTCGACAAACTCGGCGAAGGAGGCTTCGGCGCGGTGTTCGAAGCTATCGACGTGGTATCCGCCAACGAGAAACATGGACTTGACGGGGACGACGATGACGAGGACTTTGACTTGATAGACGAAGACGAGATACCCAAGGTTGCGCTCAAAGTCGTCAAACCGCGTAATCTGTGGGAGTTCCATGTCCTCCGTCGGATACACCAGGCTCTCCCTGCGCACGTCCGTCGGTCGGTCATCATGCCCGAAACGCTGTACGCGTTCCGCGATGAGAGTTTCTTGGTGCTCGAGTTGCTCAAGCAGGGTACGCTGCTTGATGTGGTGAACAATGCTGCGTCGGCGGGGATCACGCAGCAGGGCGCGTGCCTCGACGAGCTGCTCGTTATGTTCTTCTCCATAGAGCTCTTGCGGCTAATCGAGGGGCTACACAGAGCGGGATTCATCCACGGGGACGTCAAGATCGACAACTGCCTGTTACGTCTCGAGGAAGTCCCTGGTGGCGCGTCGGCGTGGACGAGCGTGTATCAGCCTGACGGGGAGGGCGGATGGGGCTGCAAAGGTATCAAGATGATTGATTTTGGGAGGACGATCGATACGCGGATGTTCCCGCAAGGCCAAACGTTCGTCGGGGACTGGGAACCCGACGCTAGAGACTGTTTGGAGCTGCGTGAGGGGAGGCCGTGGACGTACCAGACGGATTACTTTGGGTTGGCGGGGATCGTTTATTGTATGCTTTATGGGAAGTACATCGAGGCTTCGTCGATTACTGCAGTGCCTGGTGCCGAGGGCCCGACGAGGTACAAGCTGGCGACGCCGTTTAAGAGGTATTGGCAGGGCGAGCTGTGGACGAGGTTGTTTGATATGCTGCTTAACTCGGCGTTGGTGCATCCGGATGGGAAGCTCCCGCTGTGCGACGAGCTTGGGGCGGTGCGCGAGGAGATGGAGATGTGGTTGCAGGCTAATTGTAATCGGGCGAGTAATAGCTTGAAGGGGCTTTTGAAGAAGGTCGACTTGATGACTTTGGGTGGGAAGGATGGACGGTAAATACGCAGTAGTCAGGTTTGACAGGTTTCTTTTTAACTCTTTCTTCGCTCTGCTTTGCACGCGTTCTATACTCTATGAATCCATTGTACTTATGAAATTCAGCAAAGCAACCTTGTATGATCCATGCTCACGTTGATATTCCGAACTTCAAACGACCGGCGGGGACCGGGAATAAATAACATTAGAGAGATGGAGAATGCGGTGGACTACGACATGTTACAAGACTAAGATAACGCGGCGGATTGTAGACTAAAAACACCTGCACATGTAACGCTTACGAATAAACCTGTCGTTGTGAGGGAGTTGCGAGAGGCCACTGGCATGTAAGGATATGGATCGGTGACATGCATGGTCTCTGTCGCTGGCCTTAGATCTAATGAGACCAACGTCTCAATAACGTACATATAGTACCATCAAGATGAAGGCATTCTCAAAACACGTCATACAAAGACATAACGATCTGTTGTCCAGTTATCGAGCCTGTTAATACGTGTCTCGTTGTCGGAATCTGCGGCGTTGTGGCTTCCTTCCGCTTCTTCGAGCTTAGCCGGTTTATGAACTAGCGCATAAAAGCTTAAATTTGGCTACAGAAACAGTTAACAAGCTCAATCATGTACAAAGCGGACGATGCACTTACATGCGCATTGTCTAAGGCTCGTGTAACCGCTATACATGCGTCTCCTCCATAGAGATAGCTGGGCGTCGGTGAGTCCCAGTCCCAATTGATTTGCATTTTCTTGTAGGGCAGGGTAGTGACTATGTCCTTGTCGAAGACCTCACCGCGCCGTATGACGGTTGGACTCCTAATGATCCGTATATCTGTACCCGGGATGTTCACGTCTTCAAGGCTTCCAGAGAAATCCTTTGACGGAGCAGCAGCCAACTCGATATGCTGCAGGTCTCTCGCGATGTCTGCTTGGTTGAAGTCTAACAGCGATAAATCTCGTTGGAGTACTTTATATCCAAACGTGGCTGACACGCATTCATGGGGCGAAAACGTTCTTGTCTCGATAAAGCAGCGGGTATTATCTGGGCCCCATGACTTCCATTCAAAGACCAAGGGTTCGGCAGATAGGTCGATAGATCCCCGACGTCCCGCGATGGACGTAAAAACGGATGTGGATATGTAATGTAGAACCTGAGCGTTTCGAAATTTGCGGTAGACCGTGACGATGGGAGTTTCATGAGAGCGTATGAACGGCGGTGGCGGTGCGTTACGGGTCAGCCAGCCAGATCCCGTGTTGTCTTGGCCACAACCGAGGAAACAACTCAGCATGCCTGGTGTACCCAAGCACGCACGACTTACAGTCGGATATTTGAACATCGCAAGGTGGTGTATCTTCTCCTTGTGCGACGAAGCCGCCATTGTGAGTACGTACACTTCCGTGGAGAATTTGCGGCCGTCCATCACATGTAACAGAAATATAGTTTCAGTGATGAACTGGAGTTTTTGGTTCCTTGGCATATATCTAGTAAGTCTCTAACCCTGATGATCAGCGGTGACATGGTGTATCCCAGTGCAGTTGTTACGTACATCTTTAACCTCGCCGGACTCGAGGTCAAGGAATCCAATCTCTGCTTGCACCTTATCCGCTCTGAGAGGGCCGACGAGTTCGAGGTATGCGATGATGCTTCTCCTGTGTGGTTTATGTACACGGAGTTCTCGTATCGAGATATGACCCGGCTCCGGATACTGCTCACGGCTGGCAGGAAATAACTTGTCCGACAGGGTGAGCCCATCTGTTAGAGACACCATTCTGACTCTGAAAGGTCGCGGAATCTCAGTCAATATGCTATAAGTTGACCTCTAAGAAACTCGAGCTAACCTGTGGCATCGTTGACCCTCCACTACTGCAGCTCCGATGAGATACAGTATACTCTGCGACAAATCTGCGATGCAATCATCGATAAGAGATGCGAATGATAGAGTCCAACTATCCGCGATCGGTGTGCCATCTGCTGCCTTTTCAAAAGAGACACACTTGACCTCGCCGGTGTCAGTGGGGTTGCCATTTCCGGTCACCCATAGGAGATCATATTGATATTGCACCCAAACATTTCCGCTACAGTGGCTGATTTGGACAACAAGAGGATTCCAATCCAGCTCTATGCATTCCCAGGTCCAGTTCCGCATGGATTTCCACCGGGATCGATGATGATTTCGGAGGGCCTCTAACCTGGCGGAAACACCCATACAGGTATTGTTCTTGTTATCTTGATAGCCTGAGACATACAGTTCAATTTTGTACTGCATTTCAGGTGCATGGTCGATAATCTGCCGAAATTGCTTGCAAACCTACACAACGTCGTCCAAAATTAGTGCACAACAAAGTTTTGAGAGGCCCAACTTAAGGTACTCACAGCGCGGTATCGAATGATATCTGTCGCGGGAACGTGATCGAATATCTGGAGGAACAGCTCGATAGGCAAATCGCCACAACCTGTCTTCTGAAGCTCATGTCCAGATTGATTTAGATGACTTTCAACTTCGCCACTTCGGCCTCCTTGGGGTTCAAGTTGTGGAGACTTGTCAGCGCGACTGTGACCAGTTCTCCGAATTCGAGGTAATTGGAGCAGACGAGCTGTGTAGTTTGATGCGCGACTTCTCAAGGTGCTCATCTTGCTCTAGTAGCGACGAATATATATATCAGGATCAAGTTGTAGCGAGGGAGAGGCAGAGAGTACTTACTAGGCTCGTGACCAGCCTCTAATAAACCTCGTACCTCGGTACTTACTACTTATCCGAATCGAGTGAGCAGAGGCAGTTCCAAGGCTCAAGCCTGTCAGTTTGACTAGAGACAAAGAGAGACAGACTTTGAATGCTAAGAATGAGTGGTGCTCAGCGCAGAGATAGCTGGAGAGTGAGATTGAACTTGAATATCGAATGGCTGCGTCTCAATTGCAAGTCTCTCGCCACGACATGCTAACAACGTTAACGCCACAATGCTGCGGAAACTTGAACAATCTGGCTTGAACAGAGCGCTCGATGTCCGCCGAAAAAGTCACTCCGAGAGAATGTGTTCTCGCCTCGATGCTTCCTACTTTTGCACGCGCCCTATATCCTATGAGCCCATGGTTATCGTGAAACTCACCATACCTTCAAGTTGTACAATCGCAGGTTCGGGTTGATGTTCTCAGAGCCTATTCAAACCGACCACCAAAAAGGTCCAGTGATGACCCATGAGCGACGAACAACAGTAGAGATGCAAGATGCGAGAGAAAACAACATGCTACAAGACCAGCGGATGATAGGCAAAACAAACACGGACCCTGGGAAGGGTCATGTAAGGGTAGGGGATATATTGCACATATTATTTTGTGCATCTAGTATCATCACATGCAAGCTATATTCCAGTCATGGAGCCAGTCACCGATACGTATCTAATTCTCGGAGCCTGCGGTGTTGTGACTTCCTACCGCTTCCGCGAGCTTAGCTGATTTTTGAACTAGCGCATGATACGTGAGCTGATGCTACAGAAACAGTGTAATAATTAGCTCAATCATGTACAAGGCGGGCAATGCACTTACAGGCCAATTGCCAGTGCCTCCGAATCGCGAAGCCGCTATCCACGTCTCCCCTCCATAGAGATAGCTTGGGGTTGGAAAGTCCCAGTCCCAATCGATCTGAATTTTCTTGTAAGGCAGAGTAGTGACTATGTCCTTGTCGAAGATCTCGCCGCGCGGTATGACGGTTGGACTCCTGATGATCCGTATATCGGTGTCCGGGATGTCTACGTCTTCAAGACTTCCAGTGAAATCCTCTAAATGAGCAGCGGTCATGTTGATACGCTGGAGATCTCTCGCGATGTCCAGTTGGTTGAAGTCGAGCATTGATAAATCTCGATTGAGTACTTTATATCCAATCGTGGCTGGTGCGCAGTCATTAGGCCATGGGCTCGTGTGAATAAAGCAGCGGGTATTATCTGGGCCCCAAGACTTCCATCTAAAGACTGCTGGTTCGGCAGATAGGTCGATGGATCCCTGACGTCCCGCAATGGACGTGAAAACGGATGTGGGTATGCAATGCAGGAGCTGAACGCCTCGGAATTTGCGGTAGATCGTGACAAGGGGGGTTTCATGAGAGCGTAGGAATGGCGGTGGCGGTGCGTTACGGGTTAGCCAGCCAGATTCCGTGGTATCTTGCGCGCAATCGAAGGAACCACTCAGTATGCCTGGTTTACCTAAGTACGCACGACGTACAGTGGGATATTTGAGCGTTGCAAGGTGGTGTATCTTCTCCTTGTGCGACGAAGTCGACCTTGTGAGTACGTACACTTCCGTGGAGAATTTGCCGCCGTCCATGACATGTAACAGAAACATAGTCTCAGTGACGAACCGGAGTTTTTGCTTCCTTGGCATATGCCTAGAAAGTGTCTAACCCTGATGATCAGCGGTGACATAGTACATTCCGGGGGCATTGTTACATACATCTATAACCTCGCCGGACTCAAGGTCAAGGAGTCCAATCTCTGCTTGCACCTTATCCGCGCCGTGGATGCCGACAAGCTCGAGGTACGCAATAATGCTTCTTCCGTGTGGTTTATGCACACTGAGTTCTCGTGTCGGGATATGACCCGGTACCGGGTCCTGCTCACGGCTGGCGGGAAATAACTTCTCCGACAGGATGAGCCCATTTGTTAGAGACACCGTTCTGACTCTAAAAGGTCGCGAATTTCAGTCATCACGCTATAAGTTGACCTCGAAAAAATTCAATCATACTTGCGGCATCGTTGTCCCTCCACTACTGCAGTTCCGATGAGATACAGTGTGTTTTGCGACACATCTGCAATACAGTCATCGAAACGAGCTGACTCGGAGAATGATAGTGTCCAACTATCCGCGATCGGTGTGCCATCTGCCGCCTTTTCAAAAGCGACACACTTGGCCTCACAGGTCTCAGTGAAGTCGCCATCCGGGCCTGCTGCGCCGCCTATCGTGATATTCAACCATTGCAGATATTGCACCCAGACATTTCCGCTATAGTGGCTGGTCTCGACGATGCGAGGATCCCAGCCCAAAAGCTCAATGTGCTCCCAGGTCCAATCTCGCATGGATTCCCACCGATGATGATTCCGGAGGGCCTCTAACTTGGCGGAAACACCCATAGAGGTATTGGCCTCGTTGTCTTGATACCCTGAGACATACAGTTCAATCTTGTATTGCATTTCAGGCGTATAGTCGACAATCTGCCGAAATTGCTTGCAAACCTACACAACGTCAAAATTATTTCGAAATTAGTGCGCAATAAAGTTCATGAGAGGCCCAAGGTACTCACAGCACGGTATCGAATGATGTCTGTGGCGGGAACATGATCGAATATCTGGAGAAGCAACTCGACAGGTAACTCGCTGCCGCCTGTCTCCTGAGGTCCATGTCCAGATTGATTTAGATGGCTGTCAACTTCGCCGCTCTGGCCTGCTTGTGGTCGTGGAGACTTGCGACCAATTCTGCGAACTTGAGGTAATAGGAGCAGACGAGATGTGTAGTCTAATGCGCGACTTCTCAAGGTGCTCATCCGGGCTCTACCGTGCGTGACGTAGCGACGAACATCAGCAAGAGAATCAAGTTGTGGCGATGAAGAGGGACAGCGTACTTATTAGCAGAATCGTGTGGGTTTAGTGAACAACAGCTCCAAAGGCAATTGTGGAACGTTAAACAGGGACAAGAGAGAGCAAACTTTCAACGCTAATAATTAGCAGTCTTCGTAGTAATAGTTGGAGAGTGAGGAGTGAGATTAAACTCGAATATGGAATATTGAAAGGTCGTTTGTCTCAAGTTGCTCGTCGCCGGCACTAGTGACTGCACTGCAGCAGCGGTATCGATACACTACTACTTACTGCGCATGCGGTGGCCTAATGACGGAGTTACTTGAAATGTAAGTCCGACTCACTCCGAGATATGTTCTCGCCTCGACGCTGCCTCCTCTGCACGCCTGCTATATTCTATGAACCCATGGTACTCGGGAAACTCACCGGTACCATACCTTTTACGATCGCATGTTCGGCTCGATGATCTCAAAGTTCAAACCGACCACCAAAAGGTCCTGATGAGCGACGAACAACAGTAGAGATGCGAAATGCGATAGACAACAACATGCGACAAGACCAAGACAACACAGCGGATGATAGGCTAATAAAACAAACACGGACCCTGCTCACGCTCACGCCGTCCTTTCCCTCGATACCGAGACATCTGAATATGGCGTGCGCTCGACCGGCCTAACAAACCACCATGAGGCTGGCGAATGGCATGCTCACGCATGTCCGCCCTGCATCTGCACCGGAGGAGCAGGCTGGCCCTCGTATTGCATAGGAGGTGCGCCGGGGGCGCCGGGAGGCGGCATCATCATGGGGTAGGGGACGGCGTGAGGGACTACTTAAGCGACAAGCGTGGATGTCAGACTTGGTATGAATTTAGTAGGAGAAATAACAACTTACGTTGTGGACTTTGGTGGTAGTAAGGATGAGCGTGCGAGGGGATGGGAGTGGGAGGCATTGATGGTCGTGGTCCGCCTGCGCTGTTGGGAGGGGGAGGATAGGCACCGGGAGGAGGCATGTAAGCTTGCGGAGCTGGATAAGTATATCAGTTGCAGTTCGCTAGCAATAATACTAGGTAACTCACGAGGCATCTGACCCATGGGAGTACCAGGGTACATTGCTGCATAGCCGTCAGTAATCATGATACATGGATGAAGGGGCCTGTGGGTTCACTTACCGTTCGGAGGAGCCATATAAGGGTAGGGGATGGGCTGCATGAAAGGCTGCATATGACCGGGTGGTGGTGCAACGCCAGGCATCATCGGTTGCATGGGATACTGCAGCATTATCAGCTGACTGTTGGGTCCAGCACCGTTCATACTAACCTGGCCAGGATAACCGTAAGGCGGGTAAGCATATACATATCCAGGGCCGGGACGAGGAGGCTGCTGTGAGGCAGGATCGGAATTTTCTTCGAAAGTGGGAGGGGGGAGCTGAGCGGGGGGACCAGGAGGGGGCATATGTGGGGACTGCTGCTGGGGCGGGGCAGGTTGCGAGGGGAAGAGCTGCATGTAGCGTTTTCCACTGTACGGCCAGTTCGCGGCTGAAAAGCTCATTCAGTGGCGTTCAAACGAGCCAGAGTGCGGTGTACGTACAAACTTGGGAAGCTTCTGCAACTTTGTGATACTTGAACGGATTAAAGTCGTCCTTGATATGGATCGGCAGACCCTTCTTGGGCGTGCGTGTGCCAAAGAATGGGTTCGGAGGACCAGAAGGCGTGGGACTTGACTCAGCGGCCTTGGGCTTCGGCGATGATGACGAAGAGGCCCCATTTGTAGTAGAGGAAGTACTCGCCGGCAACGTGTTCTGGAAAATAGTGAGTAGAAGGCTGCAAAAATTCGAGGATGACAGTACCTTGTTAATGGGCTTGAAGG
The DNA here is from genome assembly GCA_037042295.1 of Irpex sp. Y119-03. Classification (NCBI taxonomy): domain Eukaryota; kingdom Fungi; phylum Basidiomycota; class Agaricomycetes; order Polyporales; family Irpicaceae; genus Irpex; species Irpex sp. Y119-03. The sequence goes on along the minus strand of JAXQKB010000951.1, from coordinate 521,850 downwards.
AAGAAGCATTGACGTTCAAACGGTTTCCACCAGGAGACAGGGGGGTGTTGGGACCGTTCTGAGTCGCGATCGACGAAGTTCGGATGGGGGCGGGCGTGGGTGCAGCAGCAGCACCGGTGGTCGACTTGCCCTTGAATGGAGGAATGGCCTGGATGAACATGCTGATCCTCTTCGAACCGTCCTTCGACGCCGATGCACCAGATGACGTCTTCGTAAGGGCAGCGGGCTTGCTGCCATTGACGTTGGGTTGCGGGGAACTGGATGCAGGGAGCTTGGCAGTGGCCGGGGCCTTGGAAAGATGAGTAGAAGTAGTAGACGGGTTCAGAGGGGCTGCGGCAGTCAGAGCCTGCGCACTGATGGAGCGAGCCTTTGCGTCCTCGGCGTCCTTGGTCGACTTCTCACGGATCTGCTTCTGCTTTTCCTCGTCCTTGGCAAGGATAGTGACCAAGTCCTCTGGAATAGGCTTGTTCAGCTATACGCCGTGAGTTGGCGAGACACGCGATCAAGATGGTCAGATACCACTTCAAATCCTGATTGATTCACAACTTACCTTGAACGACTGGCTGAACTTGACAAGCTCAGCCATTCGCTTGTCCATCTCGTTCTTCATGAGAGCTTGCTTCTTCTTCATGAGCCTGTCCTTTTCGCTAGTGACGAAGTTTCGGAAGGCGGGCAGGGCATCAGAAGAAGACTAGTAGTAGGGATGTTGTTCAGAACAGCGTGATGGAGTGGTAAGTTCAATCAACATCTCACATTAGCAGCAGCACTTCCAGGCGCAGGCGAAGCAGGCTTCTGACCGTCCTTTGGAGCGACACTGTCGGTGCCGTTGACCTGGACTTTCGGTATTTCTGGCTTGGCTGGAGCCGCCGCAGGCGTCGACGAACCTGACTTGCGAGCACCAGGAGGAACGTAAGCGCCAGCGCTCCTGACCACGGCACCGTATCTACAACCATAACTCAGTACCCATGTCCACAACTGCTCGATGCCTTTGGACGTACTTCTCTTCCTCGTTTGTCCCATTCTCACCAACGAAATCTTTGACTCGCTCTTCGGCGATGTGCGAGTTGGTCGCTGCACCCTTTTCAGGAGCGTTAGTTACGCGATAGAGCGGCTAATGCTATCTCAGCCACTTACCGACAGAATCTCGTTTGCTAGCTGCTGCGCTTTCTTCTCCTTCTCCTTAAAGTCAGGAGCATTCCTGTCAAGCTTAGTTGTATAAGCTTCCTCATCGAATCCTGCCTTCACGCCGAACAGCTTCTCGTTGGCCGCAAACTGGTCCCAGTTGGTGCCACTGGATGCACCTGCGCCGAATGTAACGTCGTCGTTGTTAGAGAAGCCACCGCGACCAGAAGCGGTGCTATTTTCCGGGATATCATCTGCCCAGGCTTGCAGTGGGCGCTCTCGAGTAGCGTTGCTCTTACTGATGTCGGTATCAGTCTTGAAGGCTTCAGATACGATATAAGCCTGCAACGTTATCCGACGTGGTAATATGGACACTCACTGTCGCCATTTGGCGCCTTCGCGTCCGCTGGTCCAGACGACCACGTGTCGATGTTCGTGGCCGCAATGAAAAGGTGTTCTTTCAGGGGCTGGCCCGGACTTGAAATCTCCTTCACGTCCTTCAGAGTGACACCAGCGGTGTCACCCTCGTTGTTCGTCGAGGCGATTACACCTTCGTAGCGCTGGGCGCTCTTCGTAGAGAGCGTAATCGTAGTACCCTATGACAGCAACCCATATATCAGTAAACACACCAGATGACAGGCGACAACCAATTCTTGCCGCCTCGGGCAGTGCAACTCCAGTGCAAAACGCATAATCACGACGACAGCCTATCCGCAAGTGTCGGAGTGGTGCGTAACGCGAGATGATGGGTGTAACGTTGCCACTGCCGAGGCGCATGAAGGTGACGGATGAGGATAACGAGGCGCACCGTGAGTCCAGAAAGCTGCTGCAGCACGCGATCGAAGGGACGATCTGCACGAGGAGCTCCTCCTTGCTGGGCCAATGGAGGAAACCCTGCGCCTTGAGGTCCGCCTGGCAAGCGGGCATTCTGAGGACCTGGAGAGAATGTTGGAGACGGACGATTTGAAGTCCAAGCTGACGGACGTCTGTTGAGACCAGAATGAGCAAGAGCTGCATTAGAAACGCGAAGGAAATTGTAGTAGAGTGGTGACGGCGGAGACAGACCGAGCAGTAGGTTCAGCCATGCCCTTCCTGGGGGGCTTAGGCTGTCTTGCAGTGGTTGCCATTAAGTCAAGAACCGCTGTCGGGTTGAAGGAAAGAAGTGAAGTAAAAGTGAAGAGAAAGCAGACCGGAAAGTGATGAAGACGTTATAAAGAGAGGTCACAGGTTGTAAAGCGGTAGATAACAGCAACAGCGGGCCTTGAGTGCGATGGCGGCGGTGCACTGTTGGAAACGTCTGCAGGCTTGACGGTGTAAGGTATGAAAAGCAAACTTGAGATAGCCTCTGGCCTGGCTGAAACGGAAGAGGAAAGTGTGTCGACGACGAGGTCGAAGGGGAAAGACGAGAGTTTGAGGAGACTCGGCGACCTCTTGTTGACCTCCTCACTCTTCTGATCCCAATCCCTAAATTCCAGGCGGAGGCATTCGCAGGGACCCCGAACACCACACTATCAGTTTCGAAGCCATCACTACAAATACTTTGAAGCCCACTTTGTTATCAGTAAGACCCTTTCGTGATCGCAGTAACAAAACCCTTCAACAATCGCCTCCGGGGTCCGAGCTCGTGTTGTTGCCTCGCGACGCAACCGAGACCAGCGTACCCATTTCCTTCCGCGATGCTTTCTCTCCTGCAACACGGATCGCGGCCACACACGCATCCGAGTCGAGGCAGAGCTCCAGTTTGTCGAAAATTCACATAACGGCGTGTACATAGCTGATTACAACACCGCTTTTCTACATAGCTAATCGAGTCTCTATCTGTCCAGACAGAACCGTAGATCATCATATTAATCAACTGGCTAAACACCAGCGACTGCCACAGTGTAGCGTTCCCTCCATCTCGGAGATGTGACCGCAACGGACCTGGCTGTGCTTCGCGTCTCTTGCAGAGATGTGTCAGAAACAGTGATATACTGTGTAATGTCAGACCAGTAATCTTGTCAGGGAGCCGACCAAAACCTATACACCTCTGACTGACAAGGCCGACGATGGATGATATGGTAGGTGCACATTTGATACATGGCTATAACTGCAGTCATTTATTACTTGGGACATAGCAGGGGATGAATGACCGCAGGAATGACACAGGCGTAAATAGACTTTGTCATCATCAAAGTTCCTAACTCCTATAGGTTGCGATTATGTATACACATTCTATACGGCCGAGGCCGCTAGAATAGGCTGGTGAACGTACCAATGTCGGATCTCCCATACAGCTGTTGTGACATCCGTGATCTTATGTTCGGCCACAAACGGTGATAGCATACTGTGGCCGCTATCAAACAAACTGTGCCAGCATGCTCACGCCAACGTAAGTCCCGAACACATTTCTAGTGGCGATCCCTCCAGCGATGCTGACATGTGCTACTAATGTAGAATGCAGTACTGGTGACTGTCCGGATCCATTTCCAGGGTGAGGGACTATCTTACGGACCTGCGCGGAGCATCGCCAATGTGTACCTGCTACGCCTGCCACACTGAGTACTTATGGTAGCTCCCTATGAATCAATGTCAGATTTACGGTAAACAAATAAATGAAAGATCTGACATGCATGAATACACGAAATCACGGCCAGAAACGGGGCCTGTGAGTCCACACTTGGCCGTCTACAGCATACCCCATACACCGAGCCGGTTCGCCAAGTTTAGAGTTCTTATAGAGATACATATCGTCGTCCGTACGTATCATTATACTGGCAGGGAGAATATCAGAACTCTACTGTAGTTACAAGGTATAAAATCTTCGCTACAAATGTATTTCCTCTAACTGTTTCCTCATCGTGATACAAGTCTCCCTTCCACTTCCAAGAAACAAATACAGCTCCGACAGCTAGGGCTACAAAACCGTGACTTCATGATACTATGGCTCCAACCTAACCCGCAGGAACTCCTTTGACTACCTCGTTCAGCAACATCACCTCACATATCCCACTCCTCCCACAACTCCGCCGTCTTACTATCCTGCTTCTTCAACACCGACAAATCCGCCGTCTCGATCAACTCAACCAACTTGTCCGTCGTCCCATCCGCGCCTCTCATAGCGACGAAAATCGCACGGTCCGACGCATGCACGCCGCGGATGTCCTGGCCCTGTATCACCTGTACGAGCCTCCCGGACGAGATGTCTCTGATTTCGATGAACTCGGGTGAGAAGAGGAGGATGTTCCGGCCTCGGCGGGCGTATGAGACCGCCTTGGTTTCCCAGCGGAGGTAGCCTGATGAACGGCTCGGTATACCTCTTTTGTCGACGTAGCAACCGAGCTCTAATAATGTATCTCAGTAAAGATATCCTGAGACGGAAAGGATAGTGAAGAGGAGACTTACCGTCGAAGACGACTAGGAGCTCCTTCTCACCGGTTTTCACGAGGCCTAGCGGGCGTGCACTCGAGCATCGCTGCTTCAATGCCTGCATCGGTGCATTACTCGAGTCTGTGAAAGCGGGCACAACGATCGCATCGGGCTTGAAGCTATCCATCCCATGAACGGTTTAGAATGTCCAAGTGTGAACACGTGAATCAGAATTTCGTACCTCGTAGGATCAAGAATATGGATCCCCCGCTCTGCACATACCCCTAGACTCTTGTGCAACGACGTGATATCGTGTGAGTCTTTGGGTATCCACGTCGGCTCTGCGAACTGACGAAAGGACATCGCCCGAGAAGTCCCGGACATACTCCTCCGTAGACTCGTCGTGAGGTCCACTGGGTTTAGAACTTCCATCGAATTGAGAGTAACCTGCATAAAACTCTTCACAGCATAAAGCACTAGAAGGCAGGGTGTGTTCAGCAATGACGTCTGCAAACACACGGCTACGGAGATAGGTACCCAGTGTGCGCGCCCCAAGCATCTCCACCCGTGCAAACACAACTGCGACATCTTGTCCACTTATTCGCTCCCGAGAGGCATCGAGATCTTGCGGCCTTGACGTACCCAGTGCCACACGTACCATAAGGTCCAAAGAGTACGCATCGAGTCCGTCGTCCGAGTGGACCAGCACTTTGTTGTATTGGTGTATTGCATGGAGGCTCACGATGTTGGTCACCTTGATCACTCGCTTGTAGTCTACTCAGACATTCAATCGTAGTACGCGGTACAGCAGAGCAATATGCACGAACCGTTTGACCCTCGTGATGCGATGTAGATACCACTGGAGCATCCGACCGCAATCAGGTGCTTGCCGTTACTCGCTATGGCACCACCGGTAAGTAAACGCAACAACAGACTGAGAAGGAGCGTACATAGAGGTACCGCGCACTTGATCTTCCCATGTATTCGAGGGCTGAGACTCGACGACGAAGGACCCGAGGCTATCTTGAAGAACGACTCATTCACCGTATGTGGCGCCAAAATCTAACAAAGACCCAGTTTTCTTCAACACCTGGTCCCGTGTGAGGAAATTCGACACCGTTACTCACCATGTTCGAATCCTGTCTGATCTTCCGCAAAGACATAGCCTCCTCCAATTGGGCTCTCCACTTCCCCCTCTCCTGCTCACTGTTGGCATACAATGTGTACCGTCTCGTCGTCACAGCAGACGCGTGGTAAAGTGTGAACGGATACATGGCACGGTATCTTGACCGGAAAGAGTCGATAGCGAACAGTTTTCCATGATCTACTGAGCCGCTGGATTTGTCCTTGCGATTCTCCGGGACTGCATCGAACGATCCCAGTCGCAGATATTCAACTGGTATTGGCTGCGGAATAATAGGAGTGCACATATTAGCGACCAGGAGAATGAAGCAAACGTGGGAACTCACCCGTGATACAACACTATGTTTATATACACCACTGGGACGAACTTCCTTCTTCAGGAGAAGTACTGAGAGACAGTAAGTGAGCATTTACAAAGATAATGAACAGCTTGCTTACGATAGTTATCCAGAAGTGCAACATGTAGGTCTGCCCAATTGTACCCAACCTCTGCCTTATATCGTCGTGCCAGAGTACCTTGGTAGAGCAGCGTCCTGCTCTCGTCGTATAGATCAAGATCCTATTCTCTCCCGTGAGGAACATACAGAACAAGTAAACAAGCTCAAAGAAACTCACAATGATCTCTCCCTTCTGGTAAGCCAACGTCTCGCACAAGTTCCAAAACTTGACCTTCCCCTCCGCAGCCTCAATCCCCGGCTGCGTGCTCCTCATGAACTCTCTCAAGATATTCAAAATCAACGGCAGCACTTCCTGATCAGGATGATCGGGGGCTGTGTGTTTCTGGATTTGCTCGAGCATGAGGATCATCCGAGGGAGTCGTGTGATGGGCCGGTTGAGGAAGATGATGAAGTCGCGTTTGCGGACGCGTGGATCCTGGGAGCATTGGGACAGGAAGTACTGGTATTTGGGGTTGCGACGGAGCTCTTTGCGGTGGTGGGCTTCGGAGATGGGGTAGTGTTTGATGTATGATTCGTATTGCGAGCGGAAGGCAAGGCTAGCTGGGGTGTAGAGAATGTTAGTACAGTCAATTTAGGTGCACTAAAATGGATAGACCCACTATCGAGGACTATGTCAGCCACACTCTGTATTAACGGGTGTTGTTCCCTCTGTCTTTCGAATAACGCGTCCAGCATCCGCCGGTGAATAGCCAGAATCTGATTGAGGTTGTAGAACACCTCAGACACAAAACCTTGTATTCGGTTCTGAGGTATTGGAGAAGTGGCCAGCAGCGGATCCACGAAAACCTCTTGTACGAGTTCCAAATCGCTCACATAGTCCCTTTCCGATTGTATGAACTCGAACAAAACTGACTGCCGTTGGACTTCCTTCTTCTCTAGTACCTCGCGTGCCTCTGGAGGGACGAGCTTATACCACGCCTCATCCTTCTCGTCTAACTGTCGATTCTGGAACCTTCGAATGCCCTCCTCAGAGTCAAGGCTAGATAGAACGCGAAAGTATTCGATTCAGAGACGTATTGGGAGTGAAGATACATGAGAGATACACACGAAAGGTTCGATAGCTCATCGGACAGGACCGTCGGAGCAAACTACGAGCAAAGAGTAGCAAAGCAGAGTTCACAAGCTGAGAAAGAATACACGAAGAGGATGATTGCCACACCTCCGGACTGCTCTCGGTCGAGATGAACGACGGTGGTCTTGATTCTCCGCGATTAGTACTCGATCTTCCCGTAGGTATGTTCGTCTCGCTCTTCGTACTCCGGTGTCTGAGTATCGAGTGGCTTGAAGACGGTCGGAGGGATGCGCGGAATGGATGCGGTTCAGGGAAAGCTATCCTCGGGCTACTCTCGTGCACACTGGACGCCCTGCTCGCTGGTCTCGACGAGCCGCTGGCGACAGGAAAGTTGATATGCGGTCTTGTGGTGGTGTCCGGTGAATCAGGCGTGTAGGTCGTGTCTCTGTAGTCATCGTGCCAGAGATTGAGATTGTCATGTGCTGACACACGGAACTCCCAGTCGGACGCTGTGTTCGGCGACGACTTCGCTGGTGGGGCGGCGCCCGGCGGGATTGTGATGTGTGGTTGAGGGGCGGGACGATGGCGGGTGAACATGGATGTAGGAGAGTCGGTGCGTAGGCTTCAGTGAGCCGACGCCTGGCAGGTTTGCCTGCGATGTCTGTACTGCGCTCGTCTATCGTCACTTGTTGTCGTCTGTTGATCCCGCCACATATCTCTGATGAATCTCGCACGCGACATGCATCTCTGGAAGTATCTGGACAAGCACGTAGGAATGCCATGAATGAGATATTTGTATTTGTACAGTACTAGCAGGTATCTAAGGGTCACTATTGCGTCATGCTAGAGTAGTACAGCTATTAGTCAATCTGGAAATGGTACATTTGTTTGGTTGGTGATCATAAATAGAATCAAATAGCGAATGTGGCCATCGAAATCATCGTCTCCACCGAGGGAGACAAAATCAAGGGTTTACTGCAAACCCAGGTGAATGGTAGTCATAGCAGACCGTCGTCTGAAACAGCGCAGTTTATTCAGTATGTGATGTCGGTGAGTGCGGCATAGAGAACTCACGCATAGGATCGACAATGCTTGTGTGTAGTTGATTATTTGCTACGGGAGCCATGACCGCGCTCTGCCAATCATGTTCAGCTTTGCAGTCAATGGAAGAACCGAAAATCCTTACCATACTCGTAGTAGATGCGGTTCAAGTCGCGATACTCTTGAACAGAACCCGACTTGGACGTCATCGAAGATGATGAGGAAGACGGTCGTCGAGAATGGCCGCGAGACACAGGCGGACGCGTATTATCTTCGTTGTCCCGCCGTAGCCTGGCGAGCAAGAGAGCATGTCTCCTCTGATCCTCCTCTTGTTGGCGCTGGGCTAGCAGATGCGGGTCCGGCGGCGAAGCACTGCTAGGGTGGTAATAAACATGGAGAGTGGGTGCCTGAGAGCGACCGTAACCAGGGAGAAGACGAGACATTTTTGCGTGTGTGGGGGTGGATGTGTTGGTGTTCTCCCATCTACATACGACCTCTTATATGAGACTGAGGCATCATCGCCACGTCCAAGGCCAATGGCCATACAAACAGGGTCCAGAGTCCAGGCAGCGATGTCACAAAGAAGAAGACGTTGCGGGATACAAGATCACCGTTATGATGGTGATCGTGAGGGGTAAGCGGTTCGCCTCGTTGCTATTCCCATGTCCGGCCTTGTCTTTTGTATACATTCGAGCGTGTCGCTGCTGTATAACGCGGACTAAAAGAGCGTCCTTGGATTATTGTCAACATACAGGCTGAAATTGATTTTGAAACGTACTTGAGACCTCATTCCGCTCGCTACAGTCACTGGCACGCATCCAGCGCATGTTAGATTCCCAAAGTCACATCAATGGGCGCACTAGCTGATACAGATGTATCGACAGCAGATGTCCATTGCCGTTCATATTTAGTCTCTTTGCAGCATTATCTGATTTACGCAGTAGACGGTATTTGATACGAGATGCCAGAGTGAGGACGGAGAGAAATGCGCATCAATGAACATCACGGCAAATGCGAACTTACGTCCAGCGTCAATGCAGCGGGAGGAGTAAGTGCATGGGCGCCTACACATCTTTGCTCAGTGGTCGGTTTTTGCCGAACCAAGATTTGGCACGCGTGAGTCGTCCAAAGCCTTTCACCAGAACCACTTCGTTTCCCCCGTCTTTCTCGACCTCCGCGCCTTATTCTTCTCTTTTGTGGTCCTGGAGGTAGTTGGTAAACGGGCCTTGCTACTGTAAGCACGTTGCCCGCTCTTCCGCCTCGTTGTTTCCTGATGCCATTTTATCTAGCGGTCTCGCATAACAAAATCCTAAACGCACTGCATTCTCCTTTCATCCTGGAAAGGATAGTGGGAACGGGCCACACAGGTGATTGTCTATCGAACAATATCCAAGAGAATAGCGTACTCAGATATCGGGAAGGCGTTGTGTCCTCGTGCTATGCAAGTTGACGACTCTGTTGGCCAGCACGATGACTTCGATTCCGATTCACTATTTGGGTCCCCTCCGCCGTCTCCCAGCAGAGGTAGGTCACCGTCACCGTTAGCGCTGCCTGGAGGGCAGAACAGTACACAAAACGTGGGGACCCTTGCACTTCCTGGTTCCCATCTATGTTCTGAACTCTATGAACTGCCATCAGCACCACCGCCGCCACCTTCGGTCCCGGCGAAGCGTAGCGTGACGCAGCGGTCTGAATTTCAAGTACCACCCTCAAGGTCTAATTCAGGGACACCTGCCCCGCCGAACATGGGGCCACGCCCTGCTACGTCCTCACGGAAGCCTAAGCGAGCAAGCAGGCGGGCAACTCCTGATGTACGGCCGACTCCTCCTCCGATTACGCTTCCCTCGCCTACGGATCCACCCCCTGCAAACTTTCTACGTAATCAGCAAGCTCTTCTAGGTCTAGCAGGGCTCGTCGGCGGTGTCAACCCGGCCAACCTCTCCGTTCCAAGGCATACGCGTGGAGAATCGGCCAGTAACCCTATCGTGGTGGAAGACGTCCCGGACACGCCAAAAATCGGACGAAGGCCTGTCAATGACCCCTACTTGTCTGGTCCAATGCCGACGCCTTCGGCGCAAGAAGTGGTGTCTACTTTGGTAAGGCAGAAGAACCTGTATCCCCTCGTCAACGCTCTCGTTCGTTTGGTCAACAACGCCGCCGGAGTACCCGTTCCCGTCCCTTATACTCAACCAGCACCCGCTTCTACTCCCACCGCCGGTCCTTCCCAGCCCGCCAGCTATTTACCCGCGTACTATTCGTATTCTCCGTACCAATACTCCTACCCGTATACCTATCCTTATTCTTACCCCTACGCCACCTCTTATCCTCACGCAAGTTACCACCAATATGCTGTGCCCTTCCAGCCACCACCCATGAAGAAAAGGAAACTTACGAATGTACCCGCTGGTGCAGCTGACTGGGACGTCCCGTATCCGTTTCCTGCGGGGCAAGGGCCACGCGATTACCACTCTACTTGGGCACGCCATAGGCAACAACAGCTACTGGATGATCTCGTGGGACTTGTGAAGAGTGCCTCTCAGAAGGCTGCTGCTAAAAAGGCGAAGGATGAGGCTGGGAGTGAGGCTGCTATTGGGTCGGTTGAGTATTATAAGGAAAGGTTCTTGAGGCATTGTAGACCGCCGTCTCCGGAACCTGCCCAACGTGTAGAGGCTGAGCCAGAGCAACCGGCCCAGCCTGACAATACTCCTCCCGCAACCCCGAGGATTGGAACTTTACGTCCAGCGTTTCCTCAAACGACCATCGACGCGTCAACGCCCGAGGAGGGATCTGTAGCCCCAGTGCCGAATGACATACATGGCACGGAGAACGAAGGGGACAGCTTGCCAGAACCACAAGACCTCGGTACAAATCCTACTCAGAATGATATCGTCGCTGAGACCGCCGTGTCACAGACGCCTCCTGCCACTGATGCCGACTTCCCACCTTCTATGTTCCCTCCGATATCTCCACAAGGCCAGAGCACAAGTGCTCCTGGAAGCTCAGACCTGGACGAACTACTAGCGTTGTTAAACGACATACCTGCAGGCGATTTGGACGCCATCTTCGCGTCGTCATCGTCGGACCCTCAGCCGGAAGATCCTTCGTCGAGCTCATCCTTTTTCCCTGATCTGCTCCCTGGAAGTTCGTCTTCAGAGCTTCCAGCTCTCGACACTTCACAGCCACCGGCTCTCGACCCTTCACTGTTCGCAATGGACCCATCCCTTCTCGCTATCGACCCGGCGCTCTTGGCCATATCGTTCCCTCCTGCAGGAAGTCAGCCGGTCACAACGTCTACAGAGTCAGAAGTGGCAGGCTCCTCGAGTGACCCGTTCACAATGCCGCCTGCTGCCAGCACGGCGTCGTCCACTCCGCCCTTGGCTGGTTCACCAATGTCCTTCGCTGACCAAGACCCGCAAACGCCTAACTGGGACTTCAATTTCCCTGAACCCGATATCGCTACGGCGGACGGTGAGTCTACGAATGGAGGAGGCACGGTACAAACAGGTGGGTCGTCTTTGTTTGAGAAAGATCTGAGGAGACGGGTGTTAACGAAGGGGTTAGATCATACGAATTTGATTGGTGGGTATGATGGCGTAAGGCGCAGAGACAAGGGGAAGCAGAGAGCTACCGAGGAGGATCTCGTGGACGTACGACGGGACCGCTCGATGTCGACATCTGGATCGATGGGATATGCCACGCCAGGACTGGCAAGTGGGAGGGGGTCTGCGACGCCAGTGCCTACTGCAATCGCGAGAGAAACCGTCACGCCAAGAGCCCAGCCAGCGAACATCTCTACTGTCCCGTCATCTCACTGGCCATTGCCTCTCTCTTTACCTCCATATGCGTCAACGCCAGTACCAGCGAAGACGCCATTCCTCGCGCGATCCACGGTCGTCAATAAACGTGCCGCGTCGTTGTTGCAAAGGAAGAACAAAGAGGATATCATACGGCGCGCGAAGCTCATGCGTGCGCAGATATTGGAGGAGATCGAGCGGGCGAAGGTGGAGTTGTGGGAGACTACTATGGAGGGTGGGTGTTTGGCTATGTTAGCCAAGGAGAGGGATAAAATTGGTGTGCCAGAGAGAAGTGACGATGCATGACCAGTTTGGGTACAACGGTGTGGCGTGAGGGTAATGTAGTTGAAGTATGGTAGCCACTGTGCACGTATCACTTACGATGTTGTAATGAAGAATTCTTGAATTTTTGAAGCTTGAATAGTCGCTTGGTATGTAAGCTTGTGAGTTTGTCTGAGTAGGGATATCCCGTAGTGATTATGAGGATTAATGACATTACAGTACTCGAATGTATGCAATTAAGAGGACGTGGATGACGTGCTATCTTCTTTCCATCGATCCTCTGCCCTGGGGGCATTTTCAAACTTGTCAAATCCGAGTGAGGCCTGTACAGTCTCGTCCGAGGCATCAGGCTCCAAGTGGCCTGAGGAGTTTCTTCGTGCGCTGCAAGGTCAATTTTAAGTGAGTGACATGGCGCATTATCATGATATTGTGACATACCGGAAGAATGTGTAAGACAGAACGACGTCGTCAAGGTTGCGGCACGCTGGGTCGTCTAGGATGTCTTTGTCAATGAAGAATAGGAGGGGCATGTCGACTTCTTCTCCTGCAAGAAGCTTTTGCTCTTCGAAGCAGAAACATTCTACTTTCGCAAAGTAAGGGGCAACCTAACATAATGCTCGTTAGCGCCACAGCTTCTGCACTCTGAACTGCAATACGATGACGAACCCTATCCGGTGTCACGTTATAAGTAGCAATCCCAATGATATCCTCTTTCGACTTGTTCTTCGCCTTGTAGAACGCCAAACTAGTCTCACCAGGCAATACGCTGACGATCCTCTGTTGTGGTACGAACGACCAGGGCAGAGCGTCCGATGTGTCAGCATTGAAATGGACCTTGATCCGTTTGGCGTCTTCGACGGGGACGAGACGGTCGGCCTCGAATTTGCCCATGCCGACTTTGGGGGTACCAGCGAAACCGGTAGCGGCGCAGAACATGCGGTACAAGGGCACGGCAGCGTAGGTCACTCCTACGCCCATGATTATCTGAAAGAACAGTAGTTATGTTACATGAGGCACGTCAGGTAGAGTAAGGGGTGCACGCACCACAGCGGAAGTGTACATGAACAGGCTGCGGTTGCGTGCCTTGTATACTTCGTCTCTGGATGCATACCGTGGCTTGCCTCTTGGTGGAGGAGGAGGAGGTGGCTGAGACGATGAAGGGCCCGATTCGATGGCATACGACCTGCGATACGAGGGCTTCAAATTAGTCTGACCGGAAGACCTTGCTCGCGACGCTCGAGCAAAGCATTGTGAGTATGAGGAGACCTGGAGATGTCTGAGAACGTTTACATTATGGATATGATGAAAACATACCGCTGGCCTTCGAGAGGAGGATGCAGCAGCCCAAGCTTGTCGCAAAGGAGCTGCTCGGAGGCAGCAGTTCATGGTCAGGAAGGGTAATTGGGCGTCTGGGCATCTGAAGCCATGAACGTCTCCTCCGCGGCAACCTCTCTTGTTCCCAGCCACCATTCTAACTTTCTCTGCGTGTCGTCGCCTCCTTTCGTTTGGTGATATTTAGAAACATCGAGCATGTCAGAGCAGCCATCGTCCTCGTCGGCGCCACCCAAGAAAGCACCTGCACCTGCGGCGGACGTTGACATAGAGAGACTCCTTAGCCGTGAGGCCAACGCATTCCAACGGGAGTTAGAGGTTGAGAGAATATTGAAGGCATTCAAGCTCAAGTACGTTCATCACTACAACTCCCGTACCGTACTAATATCACTGATAACCGCAGCCCGTATGAAATCCTGGACATAGACGAAACAGCCACCACAGAAGAGATCAAGAAGAAATACAGACAGCTCTCGCTTTGTAAGGACTTACCCCTCCAGCTGGCAGCAGTCGCGTGAGCGCGGCAAGCTTCCTACATACTGCCCTGTCTGAACATGCATGATTGACGAACACATCTCGTACGTTATCCTGTTTCTAGTCATCCATCCTGACAAGACCCCCCATGCTCGTGCTCCAGATGCTTTTGACCTCTTGAAGAAAGTGCGAGTTCATGCTGTAACCCGACCCCCTGGATATTTCAATTGACTCTTTGTATAGGCAGAATCTGAGCTGTCGGAGGAGGGGACGCGGGAGGAACTCGACGCTATCGTCAAGCAAGCCCGCAATCTTGTGCTCAAAACTCTAAACCTACCCACCACCATAAAGGATGACGATGCGCGTCTGAAAGACGTTGTACCTCCATTCAGGCAACAAGTACGAGCGAAGTCCAAGGAGCTTCTCATTGATGAAGAAGTTCGCCGGCGGAAGTGGGTGATACATTCACACCTGGAGATATATGTTGTTCTCATTAAATTTATCATGCATCACAGAGCTGTTAAGATGAATTTGGCGAATGAGGGACTTGAGGCAAAGAAGAAGGAAGAAGAAGTGAACGCCAAGAAACGCAAAGCCGAGGAGGATGCTGCATGGGAAGGTCAGTATGTTTGATTGTACACCTCAGACAGATTGCTCATATAGGCTTGCACAGCCAATCGTGAGGAACGTGTTGGTAGCTGGCGTAACTTCGCCAATAGCAACAAGAAGAAAAAGAAGTCGAAGGTCGCCGTCCTCGGCTGAGCTGGGTCGAACGTAGATTCGTCGTAGAGTAGTCGTATATCACGTGAGTGTGTCCAGCTACCACTTAATTAAGTCCATTTAATGACCCCAATATGACAGATACATGAGAGCAATGCGCGTTGTATTCCATACTATCTTATTCTTCAACCATTTGCCAAGAAATTCCCTGCGAAAGACATAACACAGCTAATCAGAGATTTCAATTATATCCTCTGGAGGTGGCTGCGAAGCAGCCATCCGTCGCCTAACGTGTCTCGTTGGAACCGGCACGTTTTCCTTTCCATCCGCATCGTCGTCATCGTCGATTATGATAGTCCCTAGATCAACGACTGGCGGCGTGCGTTGAGCCCGATTGCGCGGGGGAAGAGAACCACGCAGTGTGTGCGATGTCTGAGTCACCGATGCCACGCTTGTCTCTCTCTTCGGAA
Source organism: Irpex sp. Y119-03 (assembly GCA_037042295.1). Classification (NCBI taxonomy): domain Eukaryota; kingdom Fungi; phylum Basidiomycota; class Agaricomycetes; order Polyporales; family Irpicaceae; genus Irpex; species Irpex sp. Y119-03. Next base: position 506,654 of record JAXQKB010000951.1, on the reverse strand, counting down.
CGTGCGTACTGGTAGACGCGACGAGAGTTGGAGTTGTCGAAGTTACTGCTGTGCCCGAGAGCGCCTCCTTCTCCGCCTTCTCAACTTGGGAAAGGAAGTCTTCGTTAGCGTCGAACTCGAACTCGTAATCCGAGCTGTATTGGCTCTGGTCATTTGTGGGCACATCCGCGTCCGGATCCGGGTGAACGGTCACAGGCGGTGCGTCTTTCCCTCTGAATGCCGGTGGTCTTCGAGGCGGGGAAGCGATTTTCTCTTCTTCGTCGGACTCAGAGTCAGGGACTACAACCGGCCCTTGGCCCACATGAGGTGACAGTCTGAACTCTCTAGACAAGGGGACCTCCCGTGCTTTACCCTTCCCAGAGCCTGAGTCCGCTGTGAAGTAGCGCGATGAGACTGTTGAATTAGTGGGAGTTTCCGACGAAGGAGGGCTCTCGATGCGGCTCCTTGCAGGAACCTTCCGGCGTCGAGGAAGTTCTTCGTCGTCTTCGTGTAAAGCGCGCGATGGACCAGATACAATTGGTTCTGGGGGCTTGTCGAGCTCTTGTAAAGGTGAGCGATGAGCCTGTCGTGGGACAACTGGGCGCGGAGGGGGGCTGCGCCTTACAGACGCTGGAGGTGGGTTGCGAGCGGGAGGTGGAGGTGGAGGGGGCTGGTTCGCAGCAGGCGCAGCAGGCCGGTTATCGTTGTTATCGGGTTCGTGGCCCAAGCTAGCGTACTGCTTCAAAACGCGAAAGGGTTCACAGGACTGTATTACGTACCCGAGGCGGTCTCTCAAACTTTGGACAAAGTCTGCGTCCTGCATATTCTGCCTGTCCTCTGTCTGGTAGCCCTTCATGATGATTTTGGAAGGCTCCAAGAAAGCAATACCACGACGGATGAGAACATCCTTCAATTGCAACTAACGCATCCTCGTTTAGTCCTCTAGATAACCTTGATAAGACACTTGGAAGATTGTGCAACCCACCTTGAATCCGAGTGGCGTCTCGCCAAGTTGAAATTCTGGTATCCGTCTGTACTCGATAGCGTCCATAACGGTAGACCCGTCGCTGATCTGGAACTTGAGCATCCCGCGCGGGTAGTTGGGTACTGCGCCCCCTTCCTCGTCCTGGTTCTCCTCTTCTTCGGCTAAGCCTGCTAAATCTGCTCGCTCCAGCCGCGCTTGGCGTACGTTCTGCAACGAGAAAGCGCTGTGGCCTATTTCCGTGATGGAGACTATCTCCACGAGTACTGGCGGGCCACGCAGAGTGATGTTATCCTGTTCAGCTATGTTGTGAGGCAGTCCTGTACCTGCTAGCATAGAGTCATTCAGGTTTGATTGGAGGAGTTGAGAGTCGACGTTGTAGAGTATTGCGTCGAGGTCTTCACGTTTCGTGGGATTCAGCTGGAATTCGGATTCGATCCAGGAGTAACATCCTTCCAGCCACTCCTAAAGCCATTTCAGTAGATAGAGAGGTTGTATATTAGTGGGCTACGTACCGGATCTACCTGAGGTTTAGGGTACGTTCGTTTGACCCACTGCGCGACCTGCGGTGGCACCATGTATGAGTGCTACCAGTACACTGTAACTACTTAAAGTTAACGTTTGTGTAGGAGGTCTATGATGAACGATAAATGACACGACCTTAGAATATGCTTTGGAAGCTCACATTTGGAAGACAGTGTACTTATCAACCTTTCAGATACACCTGCTGTTAAATGTGTACTTGCCAGTGGCACTGGCAGTGCGTGACGCCCAACTGGAATAGTGTGTGACAATGATGTTAGAAAGTGCTAGTGCTACACTCAGGAATGTTAGGGCTCACAGGACCTCTTGAACTTGTGCAAACCTTGTCGTGGCCTTGCGTGGTTCGTTCAAACCAGCACCAGAAAGGCAGTGGCACTTTATGATGGCGGTCAGTGAACAAAGAACATTGTTCGCGACTCACGCGCCGACGCGCCGACGCGCCTTGTCACGCCAGCGTCACAATTATTCGCTCCCCGCCTCCGAGTCGTCGGCGATACTGATCGAACAATGGACCTACAGAGGTACACAGATCATGGAGCCAGCTCATCACACGTTGCGATCTGGGCAGCGGTACCGATGTCAAACATACCCAGGGCAATAACTAACTCAGCGACCGTACCGTAGCAAAGCGATGATACGGATGCCGACGCAACGCACAGGCTCAGGATAGTAGTAGGAGAATAATGCGTGACTAAAATTCCGAGTTGCTTCCTAATGTACAAGATTCAATAGCGTGCTAAGTACTATACAGCGGGGTAAATTTGGGTATCAATTCATGCGGGGATCGGTGGAGCGTCAGGCTCGTTCAAGTACCACGCCACTGTACGCTTTTGTTAGCGCAACGCGCCTACGAATCAATACAGTATGAAGGACTCACGATCGCCCGTCATATTCTTCTCATTCATGGTCTGCCCGTCTCCGAGCCAATACAAGCGGTTCTTGGCACTGTCGATACGCTCATAGTCGTAATCTTCCCAGCGAGGGTTCGCGAGCGCGTTCATGGCGTGGAGATTGCTTCCTGGCCAAAGACCGACGACGGTACCGTCATCAGACGTATACCAAGCCTTGCACTTGTCCATGTACACCGTCTTTGGGAAGTAGTGCTGATATCATGCATAGATGTCAGCACGTCAAGATAGTCATGATGTAAACTGTATGAGCACCTACCCGCATATGCTGCATCCAATCTGCCGTAGCTTCCTTCTTGGGAGCCATCGCCTTCAACCGCTCTCTCTGCAACTTCGCTGCGCACTTGACGATGTACATCGCCTGGCTCTCTAGCATCGAGATCGTCGAATTCGTATTGACACCCGAGCCAGGTCCGTACATGAGAAACATGTTCGGGAAGCCATCGACGGCGACAGACATGTACGCTTCAGCGAGAGGAGACCATCTGTCATTGAGCTTGGTGTTGTTTCTGCCGACGATGTCGAAGGGATAGTGGTAAGAGACGTCAAATCCGGTGGCTAGTACGAGAACGTCGAGGTCGTTGTGGCGGCCGTCTGTGAGCTCGACGCCTGTGCGAGTGATACGTTTGATGGGAGTCGTCTCGTAGGTAGTCTGAAGAAATTCAGGAGGTAGTTAGTACTTCGATAGATGAGCTGTAGGTCCTTGAGCGAATACCCACGTTGTCAGCGCATAGCGCCTCCAAGTACCCATTCCCGGGAGTAAGTCGGCGACAGAACACCGAGAAGTCAGGAACAACTACAATGCGCAGGTCAGCGTTCCACGACATTTGTAGGTCAGATAGAGCGGAGCGACGCACGCTTGTCTGCAAGCTCGGGCTTGTTGACCAGATGTCTCTTCATCTCTGCTTCGAACTGCGCCTTTGCCTGCTTCTGCATCTCGGAATCACGGATCGAGAGCATATGAAAGACCTGGGGTGGCCGTATGTCACGATGTTAGCCGATCTAGTTGTGAGATGGCGATGAGATCATAGACGTACGTTAATATCGTGCTCCAGCGCATGCCTGAACTTCTTCGCGAATTCAGGGTCTTGGAGCCGTTCGAGCTCCTCAGGAGTGAAGTTCTCTGTGATAATTGAGTCGGTCAGATCGGACACCACCAGCGCCCAGACTAGGTTGTGGGACACGTACGGTTTGTGTCATCAGGCTGTCGCCCTAGTTGAGCTTTGGTCTCCGTCAGACCGAAATCGGGTGCAATCCACGTTTTCTGTCTGCCGTAGTTGACGAGAGTCTTCGCCTTCGGATGGAGGGCAGCGACGGTTTGAATACCAGACGATCCCTATGACAGTGGTTAGGCTCGTGATATGCAGGGAGTTCACGGGTGAATGGCAACGTACATTTCCGATGACCCCAATTCTCTTACCCTCAACGTTCTTGTCGTCAATATGATAATCCGCGGTGTGTGCGAGAAGTCCCTTGAAGTCGTTGAGTCCCTCAATATTAGGCCACTTCCACCTGCAAAGACTCCCAACGCCGAGGACAAGGATATCGCAAGTCTCCTCGAACTCTTTGCCGCCATGGCGGATACGAATGGTCCATTTGCCGGAGGGCTCGTCCCATTTGGCATAAGTTAGCTCATGTTCAAGCTGGATATATTCTCGGATCTTGTACTTGTCGACAACTCGTTCGATGTTCTCTTGTATTTCGTCGCCATTGGAGTAGAACTTGGACCACTGAGACTAATGAAGGTTTGATTCATTTGAATTGGATGGTCGACCAATTAGTGGCGAGTGTACGTACGTGATCTTCAAATGAGAATTGATACTATATTTATACAGCGGTCAGATATGAAGGAAGCTTAGTGTGGGGATAATACGTACACAGTGGCTTGGAACATCACATGCAACGCCCTGTAATGAAGGTTAAACGGAGCCTCAGTTCAAGCACTCAAGGCACATCGCAGCGAACGCCTACTGACAGGGTATTTGTTGGCAAACCAGGTACCACCAACGCCGGCCTGTTTCTCGTATATCTTGAAGTCGAGGTTCGGTATCTTCTGTCTGAATCTATGAGCCAAAGGATAGGAGTGTCAGTCGAGTATATAAATATAGGCATGAGTTGACGAACCGAAGTGCGCAGATGATACCACTAAAGCCGGCACCAATGCACCGTACTTTCAGAGGTCTGTAGTCGTCGATGTTGAATTCTGGTGGACGATAGTCCTCCTGCGACAGGGTCGCAGTAGGAGCAGGAGTAGTGGGTGTAGTGTTGGCGGTGGCAGTCTTGCCACGAACGCTCCAGCCAGTGAGTGCAGAGAACATGATTGTAACGCGGAGATGTGTGTTTCGATGTCGGACACCAAACGCAAACTCAGCTACTTATATACAGCTCCTACCATTCCGCGGGAGGAGCATGGGCACCCTAGGCATAAGTCCGGTTATGGTATGAGTCGGCTTAGTTTCGTCATGAACACAGGTTTGGCTCACCGCTGCTCGCTCTTGCGGGAACGCATGATGCACAGTGCCTCGGCGAGGACATATTATGGCCGATGCACAACCGAGGAGCGGATGTGTTAAAAACCAATCCAGGCCACCCCAAAAGCGCGGAGAGGCGTCGCCACTGTCCGTAGTGGACTCATACAAGGAGACTCTAAGGCATTAGAGTAACGATATTTGGCAAGCACCGTGCTCAAATTGGCGGATGCCCCACCACCGGCTCCGTCATACGAAGTTGACAACAAGAAGTCTGGTGAGAGGCCGTGGAGCCATGTATGGGCTGTGAATGATCTGAGGCGGCCAGGGCGGACGATCGAGATGGGTCAGCAGGTGTCCCACAGGCACCTCTTGACATGCGCCACACAAAACATAGAAGTCTTGTGGGCGATGTGTTCCTGCCGCGTTGCCCATTCATTCAGCAGCGCTCCGCGTGCGAGATCTGAGAAACTCACTGTACATTAGGCTTTGGTCGGTTAGCCGTATTTCCAGAGATTGACCACTGATATTACGAGAAGTCTTGACATATGGGCGTTATTAGGTGGAGGTGAGAAGAGAAGGGGTACTTACATGGATGGGCCAGGTCACGGTCTGTCGATCCTCGGCCTGAACTAAATTTCGTCATCGAACGACAAACATACTTCGAGTCGTTTTGAGTACATCGCAAAACAACCGGAAAGGTAGCACTTACAGGCCGTCGTGAAATAGGCGATTCGGATGACAGTCACCGATCATGCCAGTGAGAGAAGCTTGTGTGAGTCGTGGCGACGCCACAAGGACTTTGCCAAACAAACGTCAATAATGAGCGCCAGCATCTTACCCGACAACTTGGCTGCTATGCTCGATCGCTTGATCATAGGACCGTGGCCCTCTATCCCGTGAATTCATGCATTCATTTCCTCTCCATACTAGTACACTTATGAAACATCCATTATCCCTAGCTAAACAATACAAATGGTATCTCAATGTAATCCGCAGATTGTGCGCTGAACCTAAAGCCTGCGGCGCAAGAGCTCGATACCGATAATTTCGGGCTCTCGTACAATTGATCTATTTCGACACAACGAAAGTGGTCATGCCGGCAAGGTTGTTGGCATCTAAAGACCGTTAGTCAATACATGTACGTGCTGAGATAACACCCGAGACATACTGATCGTAAGCCCTGAAGCGTCGGCAACGTCCTTGAGGTTGAAGTTGCCGACGTTCGACGCCTTGCCAGGAGCATCCAGACGCAAGACAGCAACCGAAGTGGCATTGGGCTGGAGCACGTAGAGGAAGCTAGAGAACAAAGGATTAGTATCGGATTAAGTGGGGTAGACACAATGAACTTACTCCTTGTCGTTAATGGTAGCGACGTCATCGTCAGTGGTTGCGGAGCCCTCGGTTTGCTGGTATTGCTAGAAAAGGAAAGATGTTCACGTCATGGCACACGACCTATTGCAAAACGAAGAACTCACGTTGACGATCGTGGCCTTGAGGTTATCGTCCACAGAAACTTCCGTAACCTTGGAGGTGCCGATGTCAGTCAAGTAGAAGTTGCCGGTCTTGCCGCTGTGCGCTGCCCAGCACACTGCCGTCTGGTTCTTGACCTCAACAGCCACATCCTTGCTGCTGGAGCTGTTCTTGTCATTCGACTTCACGTTGGAGAGGTCGATGATGTCAAAGCCGATTCCAGCATCCGTAACGAGAAGGGCATTCTTTCCCTCGATAACCGCAGCACCGAAAGGAAGGGCACCTCCCTTGGGAGCATCAATCTTCGCAAAGTCCTTCGACAGTGAACCATCCGAGTCAACGTCGAAGACGGCAAGGAAACCAGGGTTCTTGGGGTCACCCTTGATGGAGGCTATCAACTTGGAACCGTCCTCGCTGAAGAGTACGTGGCTGGCACTATCCGCGGGTCCGGTGGCAGGCGTGGTCTGGTTAATGCCAATGGAACGCAGGGAGTTCTGGATAGGCTGCAGTCCCTTCTTCTGATCGACCTTGAAGCAGCTAACAAGGGGTTGACGAGTCAGTTAATAGCGCAGTTTTCGTTGTGCTGCCAATAAACTTACTTGACGTTGTTGACCTGACCGCCGTTGAGCACACATGCCTGAGAACCATCTTTGTTGAACGCCACCGACATGGGGAATTCACCCTCAGTAGACTGGGGTTGTCCGATGATGCTGATGTCAACAGGGTTCTGTTCGTTGATGGAAAACAGTGTAACAGTGTTGGAGCCAGCCTGATAGACACAATAGACACATTCAGTCACTGCCGCGATAGCCTCACGAATAAGGATGCCCAACATACATTCACAGCGGCGAGTACCTTAGCTGCAGCTGAAACCTTGACGGATCCTTGAGAGAAGAGCGGATCAGGTCCGTTCGGATCAGTCAAACCATGTTGACCGAGACCCCTAGTGGACACGGCCCTGTCGAAGGTCTAAAGACGCGGGACCTGTTAGCACTATCTATCAAACATGTAGCGTTTCACGTCTTACCAAACTGCCATCGTCTTTGATTGCAGCAGCGACAACGAAGTTACCTTCCGGCTCGTTCGTGATAACTGCACGAGGTTTATCAGCGCACATACTAGTAGATCAAGAAAAGCAGGTAAAACGTACAGAACGCCGCGCCAGCAATGTTATCGTTGCCGTTATTGTTGTTGTTATTGCTGTTAGTACCGTTCTTGTTGTTATCGTGGTTGTTGTTGCTATCAGTGCCATTCTTGTTCATATGCACGACCTCCTTCGACCTCCTGAACTGGGCAGGAGCGGCAAACACAGCGGAACCATACAGCAAAGAGAGCAACAAAACGCGAGTAGAGACCATGTTGAAGATTGTCGATCGAAGAGCTAAGTAAATCTGCACGGCAGATGGATGGATTCAAGTGTTAAAAAGAATGGTAAGTTTAACGAAGGAAGAAAATGCAAGAGAGCACAGCTCTTGAAAGAAAATAAACGAGAAATGGAGATGGACCGAGACGGAGGCGGGGGCAGCGGACAAGGGAACATGGTCTTTCTCCACCATCTTTTATATCAGCGGAAGGAACGCGATGGGGACGGGGACCCAGCAAACTGGGAGCCATAGAGCAGAGGCGGGGACCCAGCAAACTGGGTTCCACAAAGACAACCAACCAGCATCCCGCATAGTCAGCCTTACAGGTCGCATAATGGGCATGCAAATGTCTCGATGAAACGTGCATGGTCCTGCAAAAACCACAGCTTTCCGACAGATGGGTAAGATGGGCTATAGCATGACTACGTATCAACGAACTTTTTCATCGTGCATCTTCCCGAATTCTTATCTCGAATCGCAGGAAGACTAAGCGTGGCTGGTAGCTATGTGATCTTTGCATAATCTACGCTCGAATCTTGTTCTGTGCTTTGAGATTATGGGATTTGTTTCGCTGCAGTCGAGAGATGGAAGTGCAGTTTAAGACGGCCTGTGCGCCGCCCGTGGCGACCATCTTGTGGCGTATGGGCGTCGACGTCGATGGCCGATCTCGATCAAAGCGGCATCAAAGTACTGGTTGGTGGCCAATTTGCTGCTTACTACTTGAATATTCATTTCCTTTGCCACAAAACAGGTGGCCTCTCTCATTGTTGTTCGTACAGCACTCCCAGTAGTCTCTTTCTGGGTGCGTTCCATGACTACGGGCACTACGGGCTACAAATTCTGGGAACAACTTGAATACCACATGGATGGTTGCCCTCGAGCATCAAAATCGTAGATGCACAACTTGAGAACGAATCAACTTTGCAACACCGCTCAGTCAGCAGCGGAACCTATACATGCCAAAACAAGCAATTCGCGGAGTACCACAGCAGCTGGCGTCGCCATGGAGTGGCGCTTACTGACTAAACGGAGGCCAGCCGTGGGAGTTCACTATAGTGCCACTACTTTGGGTGCCAAGCGACAGTTCCTGTTACACTCACGAATTTCTGCAACAGTGTTCTTCGGATCTCGGCACGCCGAACTCGTTACGGGCAAGTTTAGGCAAATGTGTCTAGTACCCTTTTTGACTTCAAAGGCAGAGGGCCGATAGTACCACGCCAATTCAGCTTCAACAAATGAGTGTAATTTATGTAGCCCCAAGCAGGCAATTAAATAAGTTTGATATATAAAGGGAATAGTGTTCAGTATCAGAGTTGACGTTCATGTCAACACTCATCAGATGGCAAGACCTGATCATATGAGAAACAACATAACGCGGCCCGCATCGCTGAATTCAGCCAGGCAGAGATGCTGCCAATGCTATGTGCCATTTTGCTCACTTGCGAGTGGCAAACGTCGTCATACCAACGAGGTTGTCTGCGTCTAAAAACCGAATGGTGTAAGTCTAGACGTACAAGAATCGACGACTACGAGAACGTACTGATTGTTAATCCAGCTGCCTTCGCGGGCTGCGCTACATTGAAGTTACCAATGTCTACACCATGGCCGGGCCCATCAAGCCTCAAGACGCCGATCTCGGTACCATTCGCCTGGAGAATGTAGAGGAAGCTGGTACAAATGAATGAGATTAGCAACGCCAAGAGAAGAAGCCCAATTCAACTAACTCTTTGCCGTTCAAAGTAGCAACGTCCGCGTCGAAAGTGCCCGCAGTGCCCGGGCGTTGGTAGCGCTATAGGCCATAATACAGTCACAATTACTGCGATGAAGGATAGCGTATTCACGTCGACATACCTTAATCACCGTACCCTTGAGGTTCTTGTCAACTCTAACCTCCGAGATGCGCGCATTAGGAGGGTCTTCAAGGTAGAAGCTTCCCGTCTTGGGGCTATAGGCCGACCAGCAGTTGGCTCCCTGCCCAGTAATGTTCAAAATAGAGCTTCTTGGGCCGCTGTTCGAGGTAGCCCCACTTATGCCTGAGAGGTCAACGAGTTCCGCTCCAACCGCAGGATCTGCAACCAACAGTGCGTTCGAGCCGGGAATAACAACCGTCCCAAACGGCCGCACTCCGCCAGTGGTTAGAGCCACTCTGGTAAACTCGTCGGACAGTGTGCCATCCGCGTTTACGCTCCAGACTGCGAGGAAACCGGGCGCAACAGGAGGGCCAATGTCTCCTTTGGCAGCAACGATAAGCTTCGAGTCGTCCTCACTGAAGAGAACCTGGGACAGTGTCTCCGGACCAGTGGGTGGTGTGGCCACAGGGAAGTTGAGGGCTCGCAGAGTGTCGTTCAAAGGTACAAGACCAGTTTTCTTGTCGACTTTGAAGCAACTAATGAAGGGCTATTGTCATGCAACGAAACTATCTGTGCAAGCAGGATAACGCACTTGACTCCGTTGCTAGGACCGCCAGCATTGAGTACACAAGCCTGAGTACCCTTTGAGTTGAACGCCACGGAGATTGGGAAATCTCCCGCTGTATCGACAGGCTGTCCGATTTGCTGAATCTCGGCGGGATTCTGTGGGTTGACCGAGAACAGTGACACCGTGTGAGAACCTGCCTATTGTCAGAGGCATGTCAATGTTCATCGTACAACATGACTGGGGTGTCGTATCAGCGTATTTGTTAACTTACATTGACTGCAGCCAATACTCCAGCAGCAGCGGACGCCTTGACGGTGCTCTGTGCGAGCAGTGGATCGGGACCTGTGGCATTCACATGCGCACCATTTCCTCCCGTCGCAACAGCGGTGGTATAGGTCTGGAAAGCATTCAATCTTCAGCTTGAGCAGTTACTTCAGAGAGGGTAATGCTTACCACTGATCCGTCGGACTTCAATGCCCCCACAACAACGTAGTTGCCAGAAGGCTCATTAGTGAGAACTGTGTAAGAAAGTAAGGTAAACACATGCTCGCGCACGGATTTGCAACGGTAGACGAACAATATGCAGCGCCAGCAGGAGTGCCAGAGAATCGTTCGAGCTGTATGACCTCTGGTGAACTTCGTGGAGCCGGTGAAGCCAGTACAGCTGAGCAGCTTAGGATGGCAGTAAGTAGAATGCGTGTGGATGCGTTTAAGATGACCATGTCGAAAGAAAAGCTGAATAAGTTCCGAGTCAAAAGAGGTGAATTGGAAATTGAACGGTATAAGGACTCGGAGGACAAAGTGAAGGAAGAAATGAAGATGTACTCAGCATGTCCCCACAAATAATCATCTTATATTGAGCCAGTTTGCACGGCCACGAAAAAGAGGCTCGAAGATGCGACGCTTATGCCGTGAATCAAGCTGAGCCAGCGGTCGGCCACCGAGGCGTCTGTTGACCATGATATGAGCATTCGTTCTGACCAGATCTTTACAACGCATCAAAGAACCATAAAGCTTACCAAGGATAACAGAGGTTCACACAGGATTTTGACCGCCTTCGCAGGCCGCTTGTTAAGCATAGCTGCGCGTCCATTCAAAACAGCTCGAAGACTGAGCAAGGTTGCCATCCGAAGGGAAATCCGATTGGTTTCACGGTCGAACCGCGTCTCTGGGTGTCGCAGAATGGGTAATCGTCGAGTCGGTGATGCCTATATGGGGTAAAGTGCGCATTGAGCACTGCTTCAAGTTCGATCCTACCGGATCTGTGACAGTACAGTCAGCTCTAGCACTATCTGACCGGTAAGCGGCGATCTATATATAGCAGATGATGTGCATAAGTAAACGCACCAGAGTACCTGAGGAGTATGATCATCTCAGGCAAGGCTGCTCAGGCTTGTGCTTTAAATGTTATTGTTATTGCGACAACATTGCTGGCCATGGCCTCAATGAGTCGGAGCATCATGGATAACGCCCCGAGGGTACCCCGGTACCTTGTGCACTCAATCAAGTATGAGACTTCCGGCAATCTCGACCACAATCGCGCGATATTCACTATGATTGCCAGTGAGGACAGGCTCGGAGCCTGGCCACAGGTATTAGAACCCTGGGTTCACAAAGATCCCGTGAAGTGACTCGCAAATCCGGCCAATAGCTGATACTATACGGTCGATCAGCATACTGTCACAAAAGCTGGGACAGCTCAAACCTACTTGTATGAAAAGTAAACTGTTATCACCCATACAAACATTTTGTAGTTGAACGTTGAAGTCAGAGAGCTGACTGCAATATGTAGGCGCCGCAGTTGACGATTTTCTCACGCTACTATAGTACTGGTATACTAGCTAGTAGTGGTACCCGTTAGGCAAACAAGGACAGTGTATTGGTGGCCAATGAAGCCGTAACTGAACAAGGATACAGACTAAACATAAATAAATAGAAAGCATTGCGTTGCCTATGTGGCATAATCGCCGAGAATAACTGAACGGTACGATAGAAATACGACGGTGTTCGTCGGGTCAAAGCTAACTTAGGGAGCCTGTAATCGGACTGAGAGAAAGGTCGTGTGCCCTGGTAGCTCACTTGCGGGTGACGAATGTCGTCAGACCGACCAAGTTCTCCGGACCTATAATTGTGTTAGAAACAGTTTGAGGAATATACGGGATTGAGAAGACGCACTAATCTTCAATCCTGCAGCCTTAGCGGAGTGCGACAAATCGAAGTTGCCGATGTCCCTCCCTTTACCAGAGCCGTCGAGTCTTAGGACGCCGACCTCAGTAGCGTTGGCCTGAAGGATATACAAGAAGCTATAGTCATCAAAAGGTCAGCAATGCCTAAGGTGGAAAGCTGTAGTGTACTTGCTCTTTGCCATTCAGTGTCGCGACATCATCGTCGATGGTGGCTGATCCGGCCGGTCGTTGATATTGCTACAATGCCAGTGACAATTGAGAATCCATACACGTGCACAATAGGCTGGATGAGTGAAATCTACGTACCTTGACAATCGTACCCTTAAGGTTCTTGTCCACGCTGATTTCTGTGACCTGTGCGTTGATGATATCTGTCACGTAGAAGTTGCCCGTCTTCGTGCTATGTGCCGACCAGCAAACGGCGCCTTGTCCAGTAACGTTCACAAGAGAACTCTTCGAGCTGCTGCTCAAGTTACCGGTAGAGTTGCCGCTGACGCCAGAGAGATCAACAACCTCAGCACCGACGACAGGGTCTGTGGCTAGTAAAGCGTTGGAGCCAGGGATGAGCGACACCCCAAAAGGAACAGCACCGCCAGTAGGTGGGGCAAGCTTCGTGAAGTTCTCAGAGAGGGTACCGTCTGCGTTGACGTCCCAAATCGCGAAGAACCCGGGTGCGCCAGGATGTCCCTTTGCGACGGCAATGAGCTTTGAGTCGTCCTCGTTGAACAAAACCTGGGTCAGAGTATCGAGAGGACCCGTAGGAGGCGTGACCACAGGGAAGTTGAGAGCGCGGTAGGTGTTGTTCAGCGGGACAAGGCCGAGGCTCTTGTCGACTTTGTAACAGCTATCAACGGTGAACTCCTGTCAGCGCGGGGACTATCATGCGGCTGGATCACGTACTTCACTCCGTTAATAGGGCCACCGGCGTTCAGGACGCAAGCCTGAGTTCCCTTGGAGTTGAACGCAACAGAGTTGGGGAATTCGCCAATAGTCGACGTAGGTTGGCCAATGGGCTCGATCTGCGTAGGATCCTTGGGGTTGATTGAGAAAAGGGAGACTGTGCCTGAGCCAGGCTGTACGGGAGAAGCACGAGTGTCAGTGGCGGTCACGTTATGAAGGCAAAGACTTACGTTGACCGCTGCGAGGAGATTGGCTGCGGCGGAGGCTTTGATCGTACTCTGAGCATACAATGCGTCAGGTCCCGTCGAGTTACCGTGCGCCCCAGTGCCTCTGTTTGACACAGCACGGACGTACGTCTACGGGATGTTAACATTCATGTTCATCTCCGGAAGGAAGGTACATACCGGCGTTCCGTCCGACTTCAACGCGGCGACCACGATGTAATTTCCGGTAGGTTCATTAGTTAGAACTGGTGCGGGAATCCGTCAGACACAGAAGCAGGACGAAACGAGGCGAGAGGCTCACAATAGGCAGCTCCTGCCGGAGCGCTGAACGAAGGGTTTCGTCCCAGTTGTATGACATCCCGCGACTTCTGCGGTGTTGGCGTTGCGATTACAGCAGAGCAGCTGAGAAGAGCCGTAAGAAGTAGACGTGCGGTGGTGTTCAAGTTAATCATGACGAATGAAAGACGGGTGAAGGGTGAACTTGAAGGAGAAAAAGGAGATCGCGAATGAACGAATAAAAGATATGTGTAGGGTTGAGAGGGCATCAGCGGCCCCCGTCTCTGCTTCCTTTATACGAGAGAATCCGAAACAAAATAGATAGTCCGCATAGCGTGAAAAGGTTGCGAGGACCACCCTGGCCAGCTGGCTACGGTGTAACCTGCTCCGAGAGCGGCAACCGACGCATCTATTCCGAGATCTGAGGGTCCGACACGATCCCAATCCAATCAGAGTCTGACGGCACATCAGAGACAGGAACGGCTCACCAAGCTAGATGTAAGTTGCACAGGACGATTGTTAAGCAGGGAGTGCGCCCATGTAAGACTCTGATAAACTGTAGCTCAGGCTTCATGCCAGTGTCTTTTGTTTTGTGGCAGTGGTAGTAATGGAGGTCGGCCAATAGGGTTTTCGTCGTGACCTGTTTGCGAGAGACTTAAAGACTGTGCGAGGTGTCTTCGTGTACAAGAAGCATCCGTTCGAATCAGTGAGGATACGGTGTCACGACACTCCTGAGGCATGATCTGGGTACGTAGATAGCTTCCGGTGACTAATGTGTAGCTGATCAGTGTCTATTGTACCATTGGCACAGCAAAAGACGACAGAACCTCTGAGCCTTACCACCACATACCGCATATTGGCGTGTTGCGTAATGAAGCTCTACTCCTCATATTCGAGTGGACAAGCGTGGCTTCACAATCAGTTACAATCGTCTTACAGCTAACCTGAGACTCGGAGACAATCAGCACAGGTACTCAATGAGGCCCAGGCAAAAACTCACTGGGCTCTCGTCGTGCAAGACAGCTTAGATAGGATATGATGGCAAAGACCGGTGGGTAGTATAATTTGAGGTGGAGCTTCCTATCACACATGTACATCCGACAAGTAGATAGCAAGCAAGGAATGTCCAAAGAGTGATTACTAGGAAAAACATACAAAAGCAGAACCAGGAGTGACGAAGTCAAAGTGGTATTCAGTGACTAAGAAAAAGGAAAGTTATTACAAGCATACTAGAAGCAAGGTAAATAGCAGCGAGAAGGACAGGAGAAGTACGATCGATGTCTATCCGTAGCACGTACTATAGTGGGACGAGCGAAAGTGTCTTTGTCAATGCAATGGGCTGCACATGCCCGAAAGCTATCAACGAATGTCCTTTTCCCTTTTCCAAAAATCGCTTAAGCCATGACGAGGGCAGCGACGGCGCCGACGACACCGACGACACCAGCGCTGACCGAGTTGGCGAAGGCACCGCTGTTAGCACCAGTGGGGCTGGCGCTGGCGGAAGCAGAACCAGAGTGGGACGCAGCGGAGGAACCAGTGCTGTGAGCGGAGGTACCAGCAGGAGCGGAACTAGCCAGCCAAAGGAAATGAGCTATTATTTGACGTAGTATGTAAAGGAACTTACGTGGAGGCACCAGTAGCGGCGACAGAGGTGGCGCCAGTGGCGGCAGAGGTGGCAGAGGTGGCAGCGGCCGCTAAACCACGATGTCAGCTTGGAACAACACGAAGTACAACCTGTGGTACGTACAAGACTCAGAAGCAGCGCTCGAAGCAGCACCAGAGGTGGCACTCTCAGAGCCAGAAGTGGTAGCAGTAGAACCTACACCACCAACCAAGCAGCTGCTGTCACCTGCAATTATCATCAGCCCAAGTATCATTAATTCAGACTACAAACCAGACTTACCGCTGGCACCAATCGTGAAGGTACCGGAGAGAGCCTTGTTGCCGTTGGAACGGTCAGTAAGGGACAGACCAAGCTGAGTGTCTGATCATACGTTGTCAGTTCCGAACAAGATATCAGAAGGAGATTACCCACTGGCAGTGATGTTGGCAGACCAGGTGAAGGGCGACGAAGTGATACCGTCGTAGGTCTGCTGAGGAGTGCCGTTGGCATCAGGGTTGTTGATACTGTATACGAATTAGCGAATGCATAGTGAATGTCTAGCAGACTGCGACATACGAAAGGAAGTAAGGGCCTATCAAGCTCGGTCAGCTGAGTACTAGGATAGCTGAACGGAGGAGAGTAACTCACCAGTTCCACCGCTGAAAGTGAACTGAGTGGTGACACACTGCACAACACCGTTGCTGCGAGAAAAGGGAGGTGAGACACAGTTGCTACAGGCTGGGTGCCGTTGCTACGTACGGGGTGTTGATAGTGAACTGCTGTGCGAGAGCAGAGCCGGCGAGAAGGGCAAGAGCTGCGAAGGACTTCATTTCGAACAGTGTAAAAACAGCGAAGGGAACAGCGACGGGAAGGGCAAGAACGTCGAGCACGGGCGAGCGGGGAGCAACGAGCTTGGGGAAAGAACGGAAAGCGCAGCGACGACGTCTTATAGTTTGCCACGGGGCGTTCCGTGACTACGCGTCACAAACCTTGTCATCCTGTGACTGTTCTGGAATCATCCATCAAATTGGTCGTCACAATTGCTCTCTTATCGTTCGTCCACATTGTTCGCCAAGCCTATTTTTTACTACTTGAATGCTACCGCTGTCGCAGATACAGTATGACACTGACTGGGCTCTGTCTGAAAGACATCCCAGGCGTGATGTTACTTGCATTCCAACCTCCTCAGAAACATGGACATGAAAATTTTGGAAGCGTGACGACGGTCACTTTCCCCGAAAGTCGCACGCGGACAAGGGCCGGCTATACGTAGTTCCTCATGACAATCAATGCCCACGTCATGCTCGTTACTGCGCAGGTAAACGCGGTAAGCTCTCGATTCTAAGGCAGAGTCTTACTGAAAGTGAAGTTGTTAGAACAAGAACAAGCATCTGCAACCAAGTATAGATAGTGTAAACCTCTTGTAACAGGTGCAACAATTGATGCTGTCACCGCTTCCCTACCAAGCGAGCCGTCCGGCTTGGAAGAACAGAATGTCTCACGATCACGCTCCTGGCCACAAAAAGATCATTGGCTAGATCGCGTCGGGCCCGTGCTTCCAGCCAGTCACGGCAACGGCATTATCGGCTCTCTCAGTTCCATCAGCTTCCCGCTGCGGAGGCTTTCCTACTTCCGCTGTCTGCTTGGCAGTCTCCTCATACGATACGAGTACTTACGTTCGCACCTCAATTCAGATGGCTCTTGTAGCAAAACATAAGCTCACCCATAGCATTGAGAGTCTCGAAATTTCGAAGACTTCTCGTAACGAAACGAACCGGTAAGAATCCTATTCTCGTTTGCGTGACAGCGTGCTAAAAATACAACAGAACAGTACTTTCTGCCATACAGGTTGTGCTAAGTTTGTACAACATGAACAAGTCGCAAGTGATCATCGAACTCGCAGAACAGTCACAAGACCACAGTGGTCACTCGCCCACTCTCCTTCAATAGTTTGCAGTCCAACACCAATACGTTCAGGTCCTTCAACTGTACATCGTCCGTTGGACGTGTATAACACCTTGTCGAGCCTACCGGGAGGGTACTTGCTTGGAGGCTGGTGTCCCCACGTGAACGCCTCCTCGTCTTCGTCGTCGCCCCTCCACGCGTCGGACAGGCCAACCTGCTCGTGTATCAAGTCATCTTCAGATGAGATGGTGTTCATATCGCCGGCGACCACGCCAGCGTGAACTCCATCTTCTCGCAGCATGTCTGCCGCACTGGATAGCTGAAGCGGCCGCATGCTCGCTCCCACAGGTAGCGACTCCAAGTGCACGTTCGCCACGCGCACGGTGACTACTGACCTGGTCGGCAGCCCAGACTCGACCTCTTCATCAGACGCAGACGTCGACGACGTCCCCTGTCGATGCGACCCAGGAGCGTCCAGTCGCAAGTCGACGATGGTCGCGTGTCTTCCCATGAACGAATTGCCGAACTGCAGTAGATGCGCGTTCAGTACAGGAATCGTCCGCGACACGAGTGTCACATTGCCGTAATGGCCATCCGGCCAATCGTCCGGCTTGATGGGAGTGACGCAAAAGTGTCGTCGTATCCAGTCGTTGTCGAGGATTTCTGGGAACGCCTCTGGGTTGACTTCCTGCAGGAGGATGCAGCATGGATCAGGCTGCTCTTCGTCCGAGGTGCAGCCCAAGACTTCGAACTGGATGTGCTCCAGAATCGTGGAAAGGCGCGTACGAGGACTGGGCGCCATGAAGTCGACGTTCCAAGTTATGATTTTGACGGAGGTTTTGAGGAAGGTGTAGGATGAAGCGACAGACGTGTAGTCGGGAGTGAGAGGACTAGGGGGCTGAGAGCCTTCAGACCCTCCAGACGCAGACCCACGACTGCCGTAGCGGCCATGGCTTTTCCTGCCATAGTGAGTATGTCTCCAGTGCTTTGTGCTCTGTGAGAAGCATCTCACGGTCAGTTTTCGTAGTTGATCCTCGTTCCACATCGTCTTCTAGTGCAAACGAGTCGATGGGGGATGCTCTCTTGGCGGCGTACCAACCTGGGGCTGCAGCAGATATATACCTCTTCACACAGTTCCCGGTGCAAGGGCCACCCTCGATCGTTGGCAATTCGAGACCATCGAGTGGCAGAGTATTCCTTGTGTTATCTGTCGCACATCCACTCTAGCGCCAACACGCGGAAGATGGGAATGGCGATAAGTGCCTCGTGCCTCGTAAACCCACCTGCGTTTGTATGCTTTTATGCTTCGTGGTAATGCTCATTCGACCGTTTAGGAAGCTCCCATTGCACGCGTGGATGGATTCTTGCCACGAGTATGAGGTAGCGGTCGCTTTTGGACGTCATCGGATCGGATACATTCAACACTCAGGCTTACCGTGGCTAGGAAAGGGGTCATCCTCAGCGCTCTGCAAGCCACGCAGGTAGCTTCGTGCATTAACCTTACTACTTTTAGACGCTGCACGCCCCTAAAAGCAAGCGTTTAGGTGGTGAGCAATAAATGGAATTCTGGTCGCTTTGTGGCGCAATGATTATTCAGGATCATCCGGCGCCGTGAAAGGCGGACAGGGAAGATTAATAAAGGAGCGATCATCCATGTTGCATAGCTTCTCAAGTTCGATGCAGGTACCGCGGGTTGACGTTGAAGATGGATATACTAATAACAGTCTGGATATGGAAATCATACAAGATCGAAGGATAGTTTTGTCAATGCCGCAGAGAAAAATAAAAACTGTGAGGCTTTACTCGGTCGCAAAGACCAGACAAACACCATCGTCACCGGCACTAATGACCGTCTTGCCGTCATGGCTCAAAGCAGCACCGAGAACAGGACCGCGATGGCCCTTGTGTTCTCTCAGCAGCGTCCCCGTCCTTGCATCCCAAGTCTTCAGGGTCTTGTCCATCGAGGTCGATACAAGAAGGTGCTGCTTCGGCGCCGGAAGACTCAGCAAACCCGTCACGGCATCCTGAAACAGCGGAAACATATCACGATGAGCTCCCGTATATGCCACAGCCCTAAGGAAGATTGGAACGTACCGCATGTTCCAACGTCGCACGTATCCTGTTAGTACTCAAATCCCAGATACACGCCTTTCCATCTGTACCACCAGTGACAACTACACCCGCACCGCCCGTTTGTCCACCCGCCAAGTCGACGAAAACAACGCTCTCTACACTCTCGTCTTCCTTGTGCCCCCCAAGTGCGCCGACGACCTCTCCCTTGCTGAGGCTGACTATCCTGATGCTGCCTGTCTGTCCTCCTACGACAGCGATAGTCGAGGCGGGGTTCACTGCTAGTGAGGTGATCGACCCAATGTCGAAGCGGGCATTTGTAGAGGAGAGTTTGAATACTGGAGCAGAGGATCGAGGGTCCCAGAAGATCAAGTTGCCGTCGGCGTCGCCTGTGATGATGCGCTTTCCGTCTGGTGTGAACTCTCCACATTGGACGGGGGAGGTGTGTCCTGCAAACACTTGCATCGTGTTACCAGACGGCACTGTAAAGCATGGCTGCCGTTAGTAAACTTATTCTAATACAATTTGTTTCAAGTTTCCTCTTTCTTTCTGAGTAAGATCGGAAGAGGCCATGATGGTGGGGAGTAAAGGGGCATTCGGATGATGATGACCGGGAAGTGTACAATGATACAAGCAAGGAACATGAACTGAATACTCACATTGCCATAGCCATACTGTTGTGTCATTTGAACCAGCGAGCAGCACAGTCCCTTTCGGATGCCATCTCAACCACTAACAAATCGTAGATGTCAGTTTAGACAACTGGTGTTTTATTGAGATAGGCACATACCATGACTTCATCGGGCCCCTGTAGCTCGGTCAAGAACTCCCACGTCTTGTAGTCGTCCTTGCCTCTTCTTCTCCATACCCTCACTCTGCCATCCATGCCTCCCGTAGCAATAAGCTCTCCGTCGCTGCTGAACGCCGTGCTGGTGACACTGTCTGTATGTCCCGTAAGCTTCACGATCTCCTCGCCATTCGTCCAATCCCATATATATCCAAGGTCATCTTCGCCACCTGAAGCCACTAGAGGTGCAGATGGATGTGTGGAGACAGCGAATACGGAGCCGTTATGCGATGGGAAATGTTGTATGGAGTTATCCTCGAACACAACCTCTTCGTCTCCCTCTCCTGTAGGGATATATTCATCGTCTTCGTCCATTGGAATGTCGCCGTCATCGGGTATTTCTACGAAAACGTCGTTCTCGCCGATGAACTCTTCGTCCTCTTCGATTTCTTCAATGTTTTCGTCGACGTGCTCGGAAGCCATGGTGCTATTACAGGGAGTTATTAGTGAGGAAGTTAGGAGGTTATTTGTGAGATGCACACGTACTGTGAGAGTGCTTATATACAGATGAGCGAGGGCGGTGGCCGCTGTGTGCTGAGTCAAGAGGGTTGTCTGAGTAATCCGTTGCGGCTGCGAAGTGACAGAAGTCGAGAGAATTTCTTGATCGTCATCAGATTTAGCTGATCAAGCAACGTTTAATCTTATCTTATCTACTGTCGAATCTGAGGAGATCAGCCATTATCAAGGCCACTTATAAGTTGCGTATTGCTTAAGTATCTCGATCCATTTCAGAAATGAATACATTACTACTAAGAGGAATACTGCTCAGTATACTGCTCAGTATATTGCATACAGTGCTCGTACCGGGCCCGATGATGGGAACTGGCTACTAGTAGTATGCGACACCTGCATACCATGATCCTGTGAATCTCGTACGTGTGCAAATTTGTTATGACTAGGCGTACTCATCTACAAAATAAGCAGTCAAGTCTTAGTAGATTGCATTATTTTCAAGTACTACATATCAGCAAACATGCATTTCATGAGATGTAACTGAGGTGCGGACAGGATCGTATTGAGGAAGACATACCTTCAATCTCTCTCAGGCCTGTCACTGAGCCTGCACACATGTATTACCTTTAGAGACAGCTGCAATAGCTGCTCTATATCGCAGTATTCCGATCTGAGAGATATTGCCAGTGAGCTCATCCTCGGTGACTGACTTCAAGCTGGCCGCTCTGCCATGGCCAACTACCCCAAATAATCGATACCGCCACAGGGTCGCGCATAAACTTTACACCCTGGCTAGACTCTTCAACGTGTTCCACTTGGCTTGCTTTCTGTTGCTCAGGTACTGCTGGTGGCGAGACAGGCGCGATGAGTTGTTTCACACAACCTCAGGTCTTGTCGAGGCCCGGTGACAAACGGTCGTGCGTAGGGTGTTTGTTCCTGGGTTTAGGTATAGAATAACCCGCCGATGCTAGCTTGGTTGGTCCTCGCAACGCAACACCCGCCGAAAGCTGGCACTCGGCGGAGTGGCATGTGAATCATTTGGCATACCTGCCCTAAGGACAACCGAGGGAAGTCCCATGAAGGAAAGATATGCGCCAGCCCTGCAGAATGAGACAGCTTCTGGGTACGTACCAAATTGTACTGAGCCCGAAGGGTTTAGAAGTCTGAGACCTGGTAGTAGCGTCACACGCAGATGGGCGTAATGTTCGCGGTATTCACTAGAATCGTAAGAACCTCGGTGTCATAAAGTAGAGGTTATCAATGGTAAGGTTCGATAAGAACCTGTTGATAGACTCGTTTCTTCCTCTTCTATCAATCAAGAGTCAGATGTTTTAGACAGACGAGAAAGGGGCCGACTGGTGAGAGTGAGAGCAGTTGCGACTCTGAGATGACCTACAGACTACAATGCCACGCCTTTCCTACGAGTAACGGACTTTATTGCTGATCACTGCAAGGTACAACGCACTACTAACGTAATTTTTACTGTCAATGAATAACTTCAGATGATAGAGACACCGACGTCCGTACCTGCTCGAGTTCTGTCGCTGTCCAGTACAAGATCTAGAGTAATGGTGGTGGCGGTCCGGGTAGAAGGAACTTCCGTGGCCCTGCGGCGTGTCCCAATCTGTAAATTCCTTGTCTGTAACCAAGTAACAGCTCCTACCTGACACAGACACCCAAACCTCTGAACGATCGAACTAGCCTCACCAGTGCGTACAGTACATATCCACGTGAGTGACATTCTCTTTCTAGGCCGTCGTCGCTCAGATGCGCCACAGTTCCTAATTGCCTCCGAAAGCCTGCGTGGATTCGGGATTGGTCGGGCTGGAATATATTCAACCCCATCCCACTTTCCAAACACACGTTATCGGGCTTGGTTTCTGGTCGAAGTATACTAACTCGGCCATGACGATCTGAAGGTGAACCGGTACCGGTGAAGTGCGAGACACGAGGATGTGGATTCCAAAGTCTAATCCACAACTCGTCTTTCCTCTAGGTTACAAGACTGCATCTGATCGTTGGTATTCAAATTCCAAACAGACTACGCCACCGGGCGGGTGAGGGGATGCCGGAGCAAATACCAGAAACATGCCGCTCTGCAGCTTCAGCGTTGCTTGCTGTAAGTACGAACGCTTTCTAGCAGTCAGTCGAACGAGTCTTGTGACGTAGCCTACTCAATTTGCTGAAGCTCTTGTGCCGTTTTACAGACACGGTGGTGGTACGTAGAGCGTAAAACCGACACCTTCCTCGAGATCAGATGACAGAAAGATAGACTCGACTAGGTGGCAATAATCACCAATTAATCTCGTTATATTTCCACCGCCCGTCGTGTCCCTGAGCTGGGCCTCCCAACCACTGATGGTGATCGATTTAAACTAGAACCAGTGGCCGACGCATGCCAGGTACGAGGAGGGCCGCCGTTGCGCCCTCCTCGTTCCGATTTGTATCTTCGAATAGCCTATGAGCGACACAAGCGACAGACTCCTCGGAAATTTGGGAAATTGCCTTTGTGGAAAGCATCTTCACGAAAAAGGCCTAGCAGCCTCTGGGATCGGTTGAAGCTTGGGAGGCAAGAAAGCCTTGGGTCAGACGGGCACGCGAGGATTTACCGTCCTACCAATCAGATCAACTGAAACATCCGTAGGCGCCGACAGGATCATGTCCACTTTTTCCCCGCTTGTATCATCCACCTCCAGTGCGGAATCGCGTGTGACCTAGACAGATGGGAAAGTCAATTGGCTTCTCGAATCGCTACCCCGCAGTACCCCAGATTTCATCGCGAAAAGGCCGATTTAGTTGATGTAGGCACCCTTAAGCCCAGAAAATCTTCTCTATATAGCAAGCTCGTCCGGCCTCGTTTCGCAATGCTTCTCTCCTCGACATTTCCTCTGTCTGCGCTTCTCGTGTGTGTACTTTGGCAGGCCATACCGCGGCGGGACTAACAAAGGTTCCTTAAACCGATGCCAGTACCGGAATGGACGATTGTGGATTTTATCCACCGAGGGCCATGGTGGCAGAACCGCGGTGAGTTCCGTCCTACCTGCGCCCGCTCACATATCATAGGCGAATCACTGAAACTTCAGGGCTTTCATCTAGGCATCAGGCTTCTGAATATCTACTTGTTCCTGCCTTTGCTGACTGCCCCCATTAATGGTTTTGATTCTTCACTCGTTAATGGTACGTTTCCTTGTTCGCTCTCATATTCGTGTGTATTAACGCACTGTAGGCCTTCAAATACTCCCCGCATGGCAAGACTTCTTCAACCATCCGAATGGTGGGACACTCGGTAAGTCTTATTATTTATCCGCTATGTCCGTTCGTTGAATTCGCGTCCATTATTTCTAGGGTTGATCAGTGCCGCCCAAGTCATTGGCTCAACGGTGGTAAGTGTTACTCTCAGTTGCGCTTCGGGGTCGTAGTTGAACTTGCATGTAGGCCCTTCCGTTTACACCACTCGTCTCAGATAATCTCGGCAGACGACCGACATTGTTCATTGGCGCGGTTATCATGCTGGCTGGGGCGATTTTGCAGACACTGTCGCGAGATATTGCCACGTTTATCGGGGCAAGGGGAATGCGTAAGTTGCATATTCGTCAGCCCTGTTCCGAATATCTTATACTCTTCTTAAGTCGGATTTGGTCTCACATTTGGTTTGAATGCTGCTCCTCTCTTGATTACCGAGCTGGCATACCCAACACAGGTTAGTCCTTTTGGCTTTGTCTTGTACACGGAGTCTGACAACCATCCGCAGCGAGGGAAACTAACTTCAATGTATAACTCTTCGTGGTACGTCGGCAGTATCGTATGTAAGTAGCTTCCCCTTGTCGGACCCTCAAAATCTGGATATTGAGCATATGAAACAGCGGCGTGGGCGTGTTATGGTGCGTTTAATGGCGCGAAGAATTCCGGTTGGTCGTGGCGTGTCCCTACCGCCGTGCAGATGGTGGCCCCATTTTTCCAGATGATACTGGTCTGGTATGCCGACATTCTACGCCCAAATGAACTCGTGTTACTTATGCATCGCATACTAGGTTCATCCCCGAAAGCCCACGATTCCTGGTCGCCCAAGGACGAGTAAGTACTGTGACCGTGGCGTCATCTAGTGACAGAGTGCCTAACCGCGCCATTCATCCTACAGGAATCAGAAGCTGCCCGTATCCTCGCGCGCTTTCACGCCAATGGTGCAGACGAGCGCGACCCGCTCATCATGTTCGAGATGGCCCAAATACGGCATGCGCTCAAGATGGAGAAAGACGCCGCGAAAGATACGCGGTGGACGAACCTTTTGAGTACGCCCGGGAACCGTAAGAGGATGCGGATCATTATTGCGCTCGCTGTCTTCTCTCAATGGAGGTATGCCGGCATCTTTTCTCTTACGAACGCAGCCTGATCGGTGTATTAGTGGTAATGGCCTCGTGTCATACTACATCAACCTTATTCTTGAGGGTGTAGGCTATACTTCGACGAATACTAAAGCGGTCATCAATGGCGCTCTCCAAGTGTTCAACCTCATCGCCGCCATGACAGGTGCTATGCTTGTTGATAAGCTAGGTCGAAGACCGTTATTCATTATTTCGAACGTTGGCATGTTGATCGGTGAGCAGTAGTTATTCGATATTCTCGTGGAAGCCCTAATCTTATACCGTATAGATTTTTCTTGTTGGACTATTACTACCGCTCTTTTCAACGAGCTGCACATAGCAGCTGCGGCAAAAGGTCTGTCGGTGTATGATTTCGGATATGTGCAACTTCACTAACGAATGACTTCGACAGCCACCCTTCCATTCGTTTTCCTTTTCTATCTTTTCTACGATATTGCCTACACTCCTATGATCGTGGCTTACACTCTTGAAATCCTGCCCTTCAATATCCGTGCAAAGGGTTTTGCTATTATGGTTCGTCTTTTTGCACTCTTATACCTACTTGCCTCTCACTAACCCACCACGTACAGAACTTGGTTCTCTCGCTCTCTCAGGCCTTCAATCAGTTTGTCAATCCTGTGGCTTTGAAGGCGATTGGCTGGCGTTACGTGAGTACCACTCCTTCTCCGTCCTGTATCACCGTCGCTAAGTTGTTTCGTTGATGATGGAAGTACTTGGTCTATTGCGGATGGCTTATCATCGAGCTCGTCTTCGTTGTCACACACATCGTCGAAACACGTGGCCGTACCCTAGAAGAAACCGCAGCCCTGTTCGACGGTGAAGAGCCCGAACAGGATCTCGTCCAGATGGGTGGGGACGCTGCGACAATGACAATGGGGCGTGCCACTGCTATCGAGCGACGCATGAGCGAAGAAAAATCGCGACCGGTGGGGAATGACTTTGTGGAAATGAGCGACATGTCACATTCTGAGGGTAGTTCTGGGAGGAGACGGTCAGATATCGCATTCGTGGACTCAAGACATCCTCAAAGCGAGCTGTATCTGGACAGTTTGGAAAGCTTTCATCATGCTGTGTAGGACTTTCTGTATTGTTGTCAATTCATTAGGATATAGCAAAAGTATGTGCATGTATAACAGGTAGCACCCCTCAGGGGGTGAGTGACGAAATCCCAGTGTATTTTTATCCAAATATTCCATGTACACGTAGAAAGCAAAATTAATCTACTAGTAGATGATGAGCATGATCTAAATCGGCCGAAAATCAAGCTTGAAAATATTCCGTTGTTGGTCGGAGGTGTGCCTAGATCATTGCGCGGGGACCCAAACGTCTACCCCACCAGACGGCTGAGGAAATTTGCCCCAGCCGGCACCGTCTACATCCACCGTTCCTTCTGTACCAAGGAAAGACCGGTACCGTCGGCCTCTGTTTTTCTGTGAGAAGTACAGCATCAGTCGCTCTGCACCTGACCTTTATACAAACAAGCACTTACCACTCCGACGTTCATGCGTACGGTAGAAGGCTCCGGAGTTTTTCTAAGAAAAGCATTAATCGATGACCATCAGTTGCCAAAAACATCAGTACAAAGAAACCAGGTGGCGTTACCCATCAACGTCATCGGTCTTGTTGCTAATCAACACCGCGCAGCCTTCGTGGGCGTCGTCGCCCTCCCTGATGAATCCAATACAGTTCTTGTCTAGGAAGTGATCGCGTTGCGGGCCATATGCGAATTTTCTGCGAGCCTTCATCAGCTCTCTCAGGCCTTCCGAGACTTTGGCATCGTAGCATTCGTCATTAGGATACAGATCTCCGTGGAATACACAACTGAATTGAATGAGCCACACGAATCGAATTCAGTACTCTTTCTCGGAATTATTCAAGTAACGAATACGTACGGATGACCGTCCTTACGCAACAGTATCAAGGCATAAGCCTGGAGTTTGAAGGCACTGGATACCTGTTGATGTCCATGTAAGATGAGAGCTCCTGCTCCGAGCATTTAGAACTTTCACATACCCAACTTTCGAGCGACTGGCCAATTTGCTATTTCGAGGCAAAAATCAGAAGCGCAAAAACCCTATCACTGCATTGAGTCCGTACCGTGCTAGGCAAAAATAGGGATGAGCATGTGACAGCATGCAGATCTCGATGCGTGCGAGAAACTCTTACTTACTCGTGATTGTCAACGAAGGTGACCGCATCCCCGGGTCGCAATTGAACGACAGTATTCTTGAATATCCCGCGTATATCATAATTCGGTCCCGCCTTGCTTGCCTCATGGAAGTTGTGATGCAGAGGAACGTCAAAGAAAGTAACCTAGGCAAGGAACTCGATCGAAGTCATGACTTGATGGCATAAAATGTCCAGACGCACCAGTCCCTCGAAGGCACGAATGTACGGCTTTATTGCGTTGATACTGAAGAACGGCCCTGTGTCAGAAAGTCATATGAACCAGCGAGATAACAAATATAACTCACTTGGCGGACCAGTATTCCGCCACAGCAAACATACGTTCCTTGCCTGGGATACCACGAGCAGTTTTGAGCTGTATAAAGTATCAGAGGTTCGGTCGGAGTTTTGGAAATAGCCAGTAACGTACGAAATCGAGCAAGAAACGACGGTCCATATGTTTGATTGCGTCTAGCCTGAAGCCCGCGGCACCTGTAGTCTGAGAGGTGTATCAGAAGCAGTTCAAGTCTTGTGGCCAGCTAACCCACATTGAGAATCCATGTCGCCCATTCAAGGAGGTCCTTTCGAACCGCAGGGTGTCTATGATCAATCTTCGCTATAGTCAATATGGTTTGAAATATCTATGTCCCGTCTAGCACCTACATCTATGCCGAGAAGGTAATCGTAGTTCCCGAACTGCCTGTCAACATGTTTAGACCAGCCTTTGTGCTTAGGGCTCTCGATACGGAAGACCCCTTTGCTTTGCGTTCGCTGATCCCAATCCACGCCTAGAAGAGGGGATGAGTAAAGTGCGGTCGTCGGATGAAAATAATGTACATACCTGTGAAGTGCTCATATGTCCACTTGAGCTCGCTATACTACTCAGCCAGTTTCAGAAAATGAAGTTATGGTTGCAAGAAAGTCGCCGCTGACCTTTCCTGCTCGACCGGTGAAGTCAAATGCCGTCCAGCCCTAGGAATATGAAACAGGGGTCAACCGAGCTGTAGATATGGTAAATCGTATTACTATTCAAACCTCAATCTCGCGAGCGGGGCCGACTGCCTTCAGCCTATTTTCAGGATCTATGGGAGTAGCGTTGAACTTCTCAACCCTGTCGGCTCCGAGCTTATGCTGAACCCAGCTTGTTAGTTGCTACGTTTCGCCAAAGCATGAGATTTCGTACATTCAAAACGGCGTCAATAAGAACGTCGATACCATGTGCCTGTGCAGTCGCTATGGCTGATACAAGTTGTTCTTTAGTACCCCACCTAGTAGATACAGTGCCCTTCTGATCAAATTCCCCTAAGTCCCACTATTGAAACCGACGCGCGTGAGCTAGACAATGAGCGGTGTTAGAAGATCCCACTAACCAGGTCATAAGCATCGTAGCCTTGGCCGTGCTGCACATGTAGATGTGAGTAGAGCCGTATAACTCCTGCAGCCGGTACTTACTGGAACCATGGCCTTATTCGGAGGAGGCAACCACACTTGGGTGACGCCAAGTTCTGCAAGATTAGGCACCTCTTTCTCAAAATGTTGCCACCAAGTCAGATCGGGGTGTTTGCTCTCCCACGTAAAGAATTGAATCTACAGTCAAGCATGTCAGATAACTAACTCCCGGCTTGAGGACCATCGTACCATTAGACCATTGTCTGTTGACCCCTCTGGACGTACACGCATTCCGGACAATGCAGGCGGTGGATACGGTAACAAGTCTCGTATCCAAGACCTGAGAGACTCAACTAGCTCAGCCATAGCGAATACACGTGTCTTCTCTCGTGAAGTAGGTAACACGCTGACGGACAACGGAAACAAGCCACCGTCGGCTACATCATATATGTTCGGTCCAAAGTCTAATTACGGCAGCGCGCAGCAAACGCTAAGGCAGTAGCCGAATATTTGAGCTCCGACCGAACGAGCCCTATATAGGTCGACGCCGGTCCGTCCGAAAACTTCACATTTACAGCCACCTGCTTGACCACAGTGCATGCTGGCGTTATGCTTCGCAATGTGTTGTGGACTCAGGCGCAAGTTAATTGCTGAGGATGGTTCAGATTGTACAGCCAACTTAATCGCTCTGTTCACGTAAATGAACCACGGAGAATGGAGTTTCATGCTTAGGCAACATACCTTAATTTTCACGAGTAGCTTAGTTTTGTAGGCTCTATACACACGGTGCCATTTCAATACAATATGCTGCTTGGCATACATCTCTTCCGGTGTGATCATTGTCAATACTTCCGAGTGTGGAAGAACAGCTTGCACAATTGCTAACACACGGTTGCTGGAATATCCTGAGTTCGATGTGTCTATCTGATATAATCTATAGTAGTAGCCTACTGCCCAGAGTTGCATTGCAATACACAGGAGAAAACACTATATCTCATCAATACTTGGGCCAGCAGATAGTATATGGTGACTGGTCGTTTGAGAACGGTGGCCACAGGCAGAGAGCGCTTGTAACTTCGCATATTTGGTATACATACTCTTTGTGGCGCACCCGCGTTAGGACCAAATACGACATAACAACGCGCGAACGCGCTCTTGCCACCAGCAGTCACGTCAATCATCTTCACTTTCACAGCGCATTCAGAATGTCGAAATCGGCCTCACCAGAAGTGAACTTTACTGTGCCTTCGATAATAAATCCCTCATCTCCACTGACTGCTTCATACACTTACCACTCGCCAAAGCCGACATCAAAAGGGCCATATATTCTCGGTGTGGATGAAGCCGGACGAGGACCTGTATTAGGTCCCATGGTGTATGGCGTGGCGTACTGCCCTGCAGAGTACAAAGAGTCTTTAGATGAGCTTGGATTTGCAGGTATGCAAGTGTGGTCAATTTCTTTGAGTATACAGTACTCATCGAATGGCAGATTCAAAGACTCTGAACGCCACCACACGGTCTACGCTTCTTGAGACGCTGTGTTCAGACCCGGCGAACCTGGCATGGTCTGTCAGAGTTCTATCGTGAGCATACTCTCATTTGAAGTAGCAACGGTATTGAACAATTCACGCGATAGACCTCAAGCCATCTCCAGTGGCATGTTGCGCCGGCCACCGCACAACTTGAACAGACAAGCAGAAGATGCTACTATCCTTCTCATACGTGAAGTCCTACAAAGCGGTATCGAGCTGTCCGAGGTTCTTCCTCCTTCTTCCACTCACTTACCACAAAATATTGATGATGGCACGAATAGGTATACGTCGACGCGCTCGGCCCTACGAAGGCCTGGGAAGCTAACCTCTCAAAGCAGTTCCCCGGCATCAGCTTCACCGTCACAGCCAAAGCCGACTCCAAGTTCAAAATTGTCGGCGCAGCCAGTGTAGCTGCCAAAGTCACTCGAGACGCGTGGATAGAAGGTTGGGTGTATGAAGAGACCCAGCCTTCAGAAGATGGCACTGAAGGTGCTGAGCCGACGTGGGGAGAAGAGCTTGGTAGTGGATATCCTTCAGGTTGGTGGTGGTATTACTTATCTCATTCCGGGATTTTCAACTTAGTACACCAATCATCCTAGACCCGAAGACTGTCGCTTGGATCAAATCCTCACTGGAACCCACATTTGGCTTCCCATCTCTTGTCCGGTTCTCATGGACGACGGTCAAGGTGGCCCTCGAGAAGAACGGTCACGACGTGAAATGGTACGTTGTGTACCATACGTAACACCCAACGTGAGATCTGATATGAGCACACAGGACGGACGAAGGTCAGGCATCCCTGGGGAAAGCTTTCGAGAGTGCAACAGGTAGAGACAAAGACCGCTGCGCGGTGACGAAAGACCTCTCTATCAAAAGCGTAGGCACGCTATGACGCACAGTATACTGCATACCGGACATCCTATGTACTATTGTAACAATAATATAATTCTCTACATCCTCGAGCACCTCCGTAGCAGTGAACACACAAATACGGTACACTGATCGTTCGCTATACAACTACCGCCTCTTAGGTGGGGGCGTCCCATTAGCCTCTTCACCCGCCTTCCTCTTATTCAGCCCAAACGCAACCTTTGTCCTATCCGCAGGTACAGGTGTACCGCCCTCCCTCGGCGACCCAACGTCCACCGCCGTAGACGTGATCCTCGAAAAGCCAGGTCTCGGGGCAGGCGAGCCATTCGCAGATCCCTGACCAGAGGCCGGAGCAGGACTGTAAGTAGCGGGCGGGGGCAACGTGATGAAGCCTGTAGAGTCGAGCTGAGGGACCCCGTTCTTCTCTGCGTTCTTCTTCTTGTTCTTCTTCTCGGTCTTGCCCTTCGAGAGGGGCTGAGGATCGAGGAACTCTGACGCTTGAGGAACAGCACTAAAGCAGGATAATGTTAGATAAACGTAAACTACTTCAAGTGATAGGCTGTGACGCACCCTCTGTTACCGACAGACAGCACGAAGTGAGCCTGTCCAGCTTTCTCCTGACGGATCTGGAACGCCTGGTTCATACTGAGCGGCGTGTCGCCACTAGCCATCGCCTCCTTCTTCCTTTCCTCTGCGATCTTCTTCAGCCTCTTCTCCGTCTTCATCCTCCCAGAGCCCTTCCCATGGAACTTATGCGACAACGCCTTCCACGCCTCCTTCGGCGTCAACTCTCTCCCGAACTCGTCGTAGTAGACGATGTTCACATCCGGCTTGTAGTTCTTGAACGACTCCAAGTTCTGTCGAGCCTCCTGTTGCTCGCGCAACCGGTTCTCATACTCCCTCGTAGCCTGATCCTTATTCCCACCGCGAGCTTTGGCCTTCTCTAGCTCTCGCTGGGCGACCATACGACGATAATCTGCCAGCCACAGGTCACGCTGCAACTGCACCCTCTCGCGCTCCTTCTGGTCAGCTCCAGGTTGGGCCAAGACACCTTGACTCCGAAGGATATTGAGCGTAGCAGCCATACCGGTAGCGAAGGTTTGCTCCGACGCAGTCCCAACAGGCACATCGCCAGCCTCTACGGCCGCGTCGTGAGCTTCCTGTTCCTTAATCGCATACTCAATCGCGTTGAGCATCTCTTCGTCGTCCTCTTCTTCCTTGACCACAACCTCACCGGCCTCTAACTCTTCCATCGGTACGTCTTCCTCCGCCTTAACATCTCGCGGTGCCTCCGAAGGTGCCTTCGACAGTGCGCGCTCAGGTTTAGGCTCTTGCTTGACAGCTACGGGGTCATATGTGATGGCGCGCACGAACTCGGATGTGTCGTCAAAGACAAGGCCACCTTCCTCATCTGCATCGTCCTCAACCTTGATGACTTCTGGGCCATCACCATTGGGAGCAGCAGACTTCGCTCGCTCCTCAGCAACTGTCATACAACGTCAGAGGATGAAACACAGCAAGAATGCGGTGGAAACTTACTCTTCTTAGCCAGCTCTTCTGGCGACAGCTTCTTGCGCTTCTGAAGCTTCGCGCGTCGAGAGCGAGCCAAAGCAGCTTGCAGCTCGTCGTCATCTACGAAATTATCATCCAGATTGCGTTGTCGAGGGACTATCGGCTTCTCGTCTACCTGCATTTGGTCGCCGTCGGCGGCAATGTCGGACAATTCTGCTTGTTTCCGCGTTGACCGCTTCTTCTTGGTCTGCATAAATAGAATTAGGAAGAGCGTTTGAAGAAGACCGGATGCTACGCACCTTTGGTTTCTTGAATCCGACATCGCCCTCTTGTAGGTAATCAGTCATTTCAATGTTCTCTGCGAATCAGAGTTAGCGCAAGATCACAACGGCACGATCTGGACACTCACTACTGTAGTCTATTGACAGCAACGACTTGTTGACAGTGACCGTTGACTCGTCAATGTCCATACTGGAAGCTTTGGGCTTTGTAGCAGATGAGCTGCCCAGACGGAAGGCCTAAACTCATGGATGAGCATACAATCAGAACCCGAATGCGTAGCTGACTGCTTACGTTCTCTTTCGGGCCTTCCAAGAACTCGTCGTATTTCGAAAGTAGAGAACGCTTCATGCTGGCTTGACCAGGCGCGAATTCATCGTCGTCATAACCGGTGTAGTCTCTTCGCTTGATCTTGAGCTCCTTGTTCTTCTCGTTGCGCTCATGCTCGGCCAAAGCGACGTTCTCAAGCTCGTCCTCTGTGTTGATAGATACTTTAGTGAACAAACAGAACATCTCATCACAATATTCAGTACGCACCTTCGTTCTCAAGAATCCGGCTATCCTTGAGCGTGAGAATCCGCTCCTCCCCCTCATCCAACTCTTCGAAGTCATGAGCGACCTTAAGGCCCTCAAGATCCTCTGTGCGTACACGTAAGTCAGTGAGAAAGGCCTAATATTATGGGACATTAATCACGCACTCTCAGTGTACTCCTCTTGTACCGCCTTGTCCAACTCCTCCAGCTCCTGCTGCCTCTTCTTCGCCAACTCCTTCTCTTTCTTCTTACTCCGCTTGATCCACTTGAGAGTATCGTCTACATCGCCTTCGGCATCACCAAGTGTCGTACCCTTGAGCTTCGCATTCAACTCGCGCTTGTTCCTCACCCTACAAAGTTGTAACAACAGCCAATGAGCAAACGTGTCGCTTGTTACTCACAGAAGTCAACAACGGGGCTAGCCAGTCTCTCATAGGCTCTTATAGGCTGTACCCGGAAGAAGAGGATATGGAAGTAGGTCCTCGACTACCTTGACGAATAAATGAGAGGATACTCACTTTGCTATGCGCTCCTGGATCTCCCTGCGAACCACATGTCAGCAGGCTGCATATACCCGGCAATGAAGGAAGCATAAGCGTACTTGGTCTCCTTCTCCTTAGCTTCCTTCTCTCGCTGCTTGGCATAGTTCTCTTCCGCAGTCTTCTCCTTGTCGGTGGCGGGGCCCTTGTCATCCGTAAGTGGCTTGAGACCGAGGGAGATACGGATTTTGTTGGTCTCCTCCAAGCTGATGCTTTCTTCCATCGACATGGCTGCAACTATGCTGAGTGGCGACTTGTGGCAGTTAGAAGGAGAGGAAGACCGAGGTAAGTAAGTAGCAGGAGGTCGTGGGGGTTATGGTCCAAGTAAGTAGTGATGGGCGCTTCGGCTGCTGTAATAATTGCCCGCCTAGACGCGCTAAACATAACCCGTACCGAGGGGGCCACAGCCTGCGAGTCACACATTTGGTTGGTACCCAAAAGCGAGAAATGATATGAGCGGGTGTGCTTTGGTGTAGATTATACGACAATAATGTACAGTGTCTCTATATGCCAATAGATCGCCCAAGAAGTAGCACTCCTCACTCTACATATTACTTTTCTGGCTCTGCAGTTGTCTCAGTCGACTTGTCGCCCTTGATCATATGCAAGAGTTCGGGGCCGTCACGGATAAGACACTGAGGATAAGGAACAACGATTAGACTCTGCCCTAGTGTACTTGTATTAGGGGGAGATACTCACAATTACAACTTCAACTGCAATGAGTAGGATAATAATTAGCTCCATTCGATGTGCGGAGGTCTACGACGGGATAATATCAGCGACCGTAATACCTCAACATAGACAGTAGTCCTACCTCAGTCAAAAGTTGACGAAGGACCGATTGCATCTATGCGCATAGTCAGCGAATGGCAAAACTAGGTATAGGAATTACTACTAACCTCTGCCGCATATGTAATCTTGTCGTTGACCGTCCTAACACGGGCCTTCATCTCTAATGCATTACTCAATGTGTTGAAGTAACCTGTCCAATGTGTTAGCACAAGCACCCTGCTTCCGCAACAGGCTGTTCACGTCACCTTCAAGCACAGGCTCCGTCCAGTAGAAGTCTGGGGTGTCATAGAAATTCTCTCTGTTCAGATTGAGACCTTGCCTAAACTTCAACAACTCCCCAAGTTTCTTGACCAGAGCGACACGCCCAAGCCCGGGTTCCCCTGTGCGCACGAGTGTATCTGGGAGAGCGGCCATCGACGACAAATATTTCTCCAGGGAAACTTCCAATCCTGACAGGGCCGTTGACCGTGCAAGGGCTTGCGAGAAAGCATAGCGAGCTAGAATAGTATCTGCAGGGAACGTTGCGGCAGAGACGTCGGTAGGGAAGTGTGCTTCTGCGTCTGTCGGAGGAGGCGTTTGTCCAAGAATGATGAGGTCACCCTGTAGTCGTGTTTTTCTATATCACCACAAACAAGAAACGATGCAGTCAGATATAGCTGCGTAAGATGGGATCACGATGATAGGACTCACTCAGACGGGTCTGTCACAAACTCCAAGTCTTCCGTTTCATGTTCCCAAACACTGCCGACCTCAGCCTTTGCTTTGCTCAGCACCTCCTTTGCAAACGCCTTTGCCTCCATCTCTCCCAGTCCCCAGCACACGAAACTACCATTCCCGAATATAAATATCTCGCCTTCCTTCCCATCCGGTCCGCTCTTCCAATTTGGCACCCAATATGACTCGTGAAGTTGCTGAGCTGTAGCAGGAAGGTGCCCACGTAGCCGAGGTAGAAGATATCGCTCTGCAGTGTTCAGAGTGAATATTGGTTGAATAGAACTTCTTGTGGGTGTCGGATTGGATCGAATAGGAAGAGAGGCGGCAGCGGCGCGACGAAGAGGTGTAGAAGACTTTGGTTTGGGAGGGGGGTCGCTCTCGTAGGAGCTTTTGGACGCAAACCCACGTGAAGGTAGGTATGTACTTGGGAAATGTCGCCCTACTCGACTTAGCGAAAGCGACTGTCTGATATTCGAACGTGACGTTGTAAACCCTTGTAAGGCCGACCTTGAACTCGTGGCGCGGGCTACCCCGTTACGAAGGGTGGCATACATCTGCGAACAGTAAAGAGTTCAGTAACAAGTAATATCAAGTATAAAGTGTCTTACTTTCGAAATGTAGGTGAGCGAAGGACGTGGGCGTAGAGAATTGTCATCATGTAAGGAGCAGTTTACTTCAAGTTATTTCGCTGGCGTCCAACGCAACGCGAGATCCTTCGGCGCGAATGCCGATCCGAAAGAGTGTCTTCACCAATTCGGAAATAACAGTGACGAACTACTATAAGTCCAACGGCGACATTCGACTTCTACACACTTAGCAACGATTTATGTTGATTATCGGCATAAGCAATTGTCGTATATAAGCACACGCATTCGGGCCGACCAGTATCAGTTGCATGCGCCGGCGTATGTCTGTTGGGATACCTGGCAAGTACCTGGCGTCTTGTTCTTCAAGCTGACCGCTGTTCATTCAACTTCGGCGAGAAGTATCGAAGTATCGGGCTTGTAACGCCTCGCAGGATTCAGGTAAGCCCTACTTCGTTGTCATGCTCTCTTGAATCTATCGTGGCTTACATACCATCAAGTTTTCAAAAAAAAAAAAAAAAAACTACTACTAAGAATCATCATGTTAGGAGTATGCTGACCTTCGAGACATACTTAACGACTGCACAGAGCAGATTCTGTCGGCCTATTGAGTTCGATCGCGAGGTGAGTGGGCAGGAGTCAGGAGCTTGCTCATATATTCTGACCTATTCTGACATCTCTAGCTTCTCTCGGGCCCGAGCATTGGTCAAAGCTGCAACGGTATCTGCTATCTGATAAAATAGAAGTAAAGTCTCTCAGTGCACATGGCGTGGGTAGGAGTTCGCTTACTAGCCGGTGCCGATACTCTACTGTGCTGCCTACGCGTACACTCGACAGTGAATAAGATGCTCCTCGTCAGACATGTCGGGAGATGCGCTCAGAATTTTCGCATATATAATTCACGGCTCGAATGTGGGGAAAGTGAATCGAAACTCACTCGCAATGACACCCTCTGCTAACAGGACTTCAGTTTTGATAGTAAGTGTTCCCCTCCACTTCTCCTACCACATATACTAAACCGTACTTCCTCTCTCGCGTTGTCAGGTCGGCGCAGGCCCAAGTGGTCTCGTCCTAGCACTAACCCTAGCCCAAAACAAGGTCCCCGTGCGCATTATCGAAAGAGAACTAGGTCCCCGTCTCGGACAGCGTGGTGCCGGCCTCCAGCCTCGCAGCCTCGAGCTCCTCCACTTCCTCGGTGTCCTCCCTGACATTCAGAAACGCTGCATCGACGTGCCCATGGTACGTGCGTATAAGATGCCGGAGGGCGTAGAGCCTGCACTAGCGTACTCTCCGCTGGGGGAGCCGTGGAAGGCGACGTCAGATATTCCATACGTGAGTGACTACTATTCTGGATACTATAATACGTGGGGAGACGAGCTAAAAATGCCTTTCCCTGTAGCCGAACATGTGTATCCTTGGTCAAAGTAGCTATGAGGGCATCCTACGAGATCACCTCGCTCGTGCTGGTGTTCAAGTCGAATTTGGGACAGAGCTGACTGGTATCGAGCAAGACGAGAGCGGGGTGACTGCTACTGTTGTTTCCCGCGCCGTTGCCGGAGGGAAAGAGCGTACAGACACAATCTACGCTGACTGGTTGGTGTGTGCCGATGGTGGCAGGAGTAAGCCTGTTTAATCTCCAATTAGAGTACGGCCCACTTATTTGATCTGGCAGGCAATGCAAGAAAGATGCTCGGTCTTACCTTCGTCGGTGAAACTCGGGACACTATGCGTGTTCTAGTGACGGACGTCGAAGCTAAAGGGATGAGCCCAGAGGTAGGCCACCTGAACTACTAGAAACGGTTGAATCATAGTAGCCTGACAATCTCTCTTGCATCGCAGTACTGGCATGCTTGGGGTAACCTTGGAGGGACATGGTACGTGTTTACACCCTTTCTCCTCGATAGGCTTCGTCCTCACGCATCGTTCGCTCGTCCATAGCTTCATGTTACGAGCCACCGAGAACCCGAGCATCTCCAACGCAATAGTGACAGCCCCCGCACATCTCCTCGACCGCGCCCAAGAAGGCTTAGAAGGATTCGTCGAGGTTATGCGCACCATAACGAACAGGAAGGATATTGAAGTCACGAAAGTGGTATGGCAATCCGAATGGCGGTACGTGCTCTTGGTTCTGACTTGTGGTAAATCGGGAAACTAAGCAATGTTTCATTGTGTATCACGCAGACCGAACGTCAGGATCGTGGAGAACTATCGTAAAGGAAGGGTATTCCTTATAGGAGGTATGCTCTTCTATACCATGCCGTCCACAATGACCTCGTGTGCTCACAAAGCTTGCGCTCGGCTGGTGTCATTTTCTCTCTCTAATGATACAGACGCAGCCCACGTCCACACTCCCGCCGGAGGCCAAGGTGCCAACACCGGCATGCAAGACGCTGTAAGCCTCTACCTCCTGCCCACCCCTCGGTTTGCCACGGCGTTTACTAACCTCGATGTCATGTATTCGCCCAGCTTAACATAGGCTGGAAACTCGCTCTGGTACACCACTCCGCGGCACACCCCTCTTTACTCGACACATACAACGAGGAGCGATACCCCGTCGCAAAGGAGATGTTAGTTCGCACGTCAGAAACGTTCAAGGAGATATTCTTGAAGAACAAAGACGAGGGTGGGGACAAGGATGCTGGTGCTAGCGGGGAGGGAAGTGGACCGGTGGCGATCAACATGAGTACTGTGTTCAAGCAACTGAGGGTAAATTACCGACGGAGCTCGATTGTCGTGGATCAACAGCACTACGACAAATTCGGGCAAGAGGCACCTGCGTACCTCCCTGAAGAAGACAAAGAGCTTTGTGCAGGAGATCGTGCACCGGATGCACCTGACCTTAAAGTCCTCTCTGATACCGACAACTCGGAAGGCGGCAGCAAGGGAAATACCACCACGTCGCTCTTCAACATCTTCCACCCGGCACAGCACACTCTCCTACTATTCAGCGAGAACTCTCAGGCCGCACAGGACCGCTTGGAAAAAGTAGACGCTGCTCCCGGTACGTACCCACTGGCGAGGAAGACTTTTCGGATCGTCGTCATCCTTCCCTCCTCTGCCTCCACCGCTATTGCACCGTTTGTCGGTGGGTCAACATCGACCGTAGTGCTCATGGACGTCGATAACCATGCACACACCGCTTACCACCTCAACGATTCCAAAACTCGGATGGTCATCGTGAGGCCGGACGGGGTAATCGGTGCAATTCTACACGACGGAGGTGATATGAACTTGAAGAACTCAAAGTCGAAGGGCAGCATGGAGGAGGGATTGAAGAGGTATATGAAGGGTGTGTTCCGGACTGTTTAAGCAGTGCAGCGTTCAGTATACGCGTCAAGTACTTGACAACTTGAATTATTACCAGAGCACCCTCCAGTACTGTGTCGGGTAACTTTACCCACCGCAACGCCTGTGGCCCCACCCCAAATGTGTACGTTCCTCTTACTTGCACGGCGTTCCTAAACAAACACTCGCCTTCCTCGCACGACAGATTCGTCTCTAACATCAGTTCGTGTCTGTTACGGAGATGGGCGCCGCACACGCTGCACATATGTCAATCGATACGAGGATGGGAGAGAAGGATTGATATATGAGCTCAGTTGCGAGAATCTGGAGCGGTATCCGAGGGTGAGCATTGTCAGTCCCATTTCCCGGTCAGTCGCTCTCCAAATGAGCGGATTTCCCGGAATCCCGGCATATCCATGGCCTTCCCATTGAGTTCTCAGTGGGCTTCCGAGCGAGCTCACGTCCCGCAATGCTGCAAGGCCTCGTAGGACCCAGGTGAGTCCGACTTCGGTGTAACAGAGCCAGAAATATGACCTTTCAAAGTCCATAGGCCGAGCTGGAGCTCTTTTACCGGCCAATTCGGATACCGATGCTCTACTATACTACCCCCACCGGCACTTGCAAGTGGATCAGATACTATTCATCGAACATGAGAGTTGTACGCATACTACTCGCCTATATAACTCACCGCCCAAAGATCGGAAAAGTGCACAAACTCACTGCTCACTCTCACCATGACATCCTCTACTGATAGGACCCCAGTGCTGATAGTAAGCAACCCCCTCAGCCTTCAACTTCCTTGCTGCTGTACCTAAATATACGACCTTCCTCCCAATGACTAGGCCGGCGCAGGCCCTAGCGGACTCGTCCTTGCACTAACCCTAGCACAAAACAAGGTCCCCGTGCGCATCATCGAGAAGGAGTTGGTTCCCCCCATCGGACAACGCGGTTCTGGCATCCAACCTCGCAGCCTCGAGCTTTTTCAATTCCTCGGCGTCCTGCCCGACATCCAGAAACGTGCTATCGCGGTACCCCCAATACGCTCGTACAAGATGCCAGAGGGTGTTGAACCTGCGCTTACGTATTCTCCCGTGGGAGAGCCGTGGAAGGCGACGTCAGACATCCCTTATGTAAGTTGGCTTCCGGATACTTGAGGGTGTGGGCTAACTCCGTCTTATCGTGAAGCCGAATGCCGTATTCATTGGCCAATCTTGCTATGAAGGTATCCTCCGTGAGCACCTGGCCCGCGCCGGTGTCAAAGTCGAGTTTGGAAAGGAGTTGACCGGTATCGAGCAAGGGGAGAATGGAGTGACTGCTACTGTGACCAATCATTACTCTGCTGAGGGTGATGAACGCACAGAGCTGATCTCTGCTAACTGGTTGGTGTGTGCCAATGGTGGTCGGAGTAGGTTCGCTGCGATTTATTCAAACGTAGAGCAAGAATGACTTGACTATGTGTTCGACAGGCACTGCAAGGAAGGCGCTCGGACTCGCCTTCCTCGGTGAAACGCAGGACTCGGAAGGAGTGCGTATGTTGTTGACAGATGTCGAAGTTAGAGGGGTGAGCCCCGAGGTCAGATAATCAAAATTCAGGAAACAGCCAAGTCTCTAACTAGCATCATAGTTCTGGCACGCTTGGGGAAATCTTGGAGGGACATGGTACGTTCTCCCATCGTTCTCCCCCGATAACTCTTATCTTCACACAATTCCTATGAACCCAAAGCTTCATGATACGAGCCACAGAAGACCCGAGCGCCTTTACTACAATAGTGACAGGCCCCCCACATCTGCGCGACCGCGCCCAAAAAGGCCTGGAAGGATTCGTCGACGTTGTGCGCACTATAACGAATAGGAAGGACATCGACGTCATGAAGGTGATATGGCAATCCGAGTGGCGGTGCGTTACCCGCATTCTTAGATTGGGTAGATGAATAATGTTTGTATGTATACAGACCAAACGTCAGGATCGTGGAGAACTATCGTAAAGGGAGGGTCTTCCTCATAGGAGGTGCGTTCATCATGATTGACAATATGTCGCCATTTTGACTCCATGTAATCATAAACCTTCCCCTCGCCTTACCTTATACAACAGACGCAGCACACATCCACACACCGACCGGAGGCCAAGGCGCGAACGCCGGCATGCAGGACGCCGTAAGTCTCTTCCTGCTGCCCTTCGAGTTGTCAAGACGTATACTGACCTCTATGTCACATCCTTGTCCAGGTGAACTTAGGTTGGAAACTCGCTCTGGTCCATCACGGCGCTGCACACCCCTCATTACTAGACACCTACAACGAGGAACGATACCCCGTCGCAAAGGAAATGCTACTCCGCACATCGAAAGCTTTCGAAGACGTATTTTTCAAGAACCGTGAGAGGAGCGAAGAAGAAAGTGGACCGGTGGCGGGGATCAACCTGGATACGGTGTTTAAGCAGCTGAGGGTGAGTTATCGGTGGAGCTCGATCGTCGTGGACCAACAGCACGCCGACAAACCTGGGCAAAGTGGTCCTGCGTACCTTCCCGACGAAGACACAGATCTTCGTGCAGGAGACAGGGCACCGGATGCACCTAACCTTCAGATCCTCTCTGGTACCCCTACCAACTTTGAAGTCGGCAGCGACGGCAAGCTCACCACGTCGCTCTTCAACATCTTCCACCCGGCACGGCACACCCTCCTCCTATTCTGCGAGAGCTCTCAGGCGGCACAGGACCACTTGAAGGAATTGGATGCGGCCTTCGCTGCATACCCACTCGCGAGGGAGACTTTCCGCATCGTTGTCATTCTTCCCTCCTCCTCTGCCTCCACCGCACTGATTACCGGTGGATCGACGTCGACTGCAGTGCTCGTGGATATTGATAACCACGCACATACCGCTTACCACCTCACTCACGATACTCAAACTCGGATAATCGTGGTGAGGCCTGATGGGGTCATCGGCGCGGTTCTGCGCAACAGAGGTGATATAGACTCGGAGGACTCGAAACCGGAGGGCAGCGGCGTGGAGGAGGGGTTGAAGAGGTATCTGCAGGGGGTATTCCGAACCGCTTGAGTAATAGATATATAAACCAGTACAAGAGAATCCGCAACCATAACCATGTTTGCGGCTGACACTGGCAGCGCCCACTATGTTTGGGAACGTTTAATGGAGAGTTAGCAGGTTCGTTCGCCAACTAGTGGGGCCCATCGTTGGTCAGATGTAAGAACCACCCTTTCCTGCTGGCAGGAGAAAAAATGGCACAGTCAGGGTCAAAGCTGTTGCTGCCCAGCTTTACAACGCGGACGGATGAGCTAGTCAGGTTGTTCAAATTCTCATGAGCCTGAATCATGGCCCTCCACTACCGCACCCAAAGAAAAGACCATCGAACCATAATATCAGGAGATATAAGTGATATCGAGCGTACCTGTATCAATGGACAAGAACTCACTGACTCTCCTAAATCACTGTCCGTTCGTCCTCTGAATTTGGGTTCTGTTCTCTTCCTTGTGTCTCAAGCCTGAGCTATATTACATGCACGACTAATACCGTAAAAGTAAGCCTAACGTTCTAATAAATAAGGTAAAGAAAATAGCGCGAGCAAGTAAACATTTTACTATAAGTAGATCAGATAGAATCGGCTGTGGGTTGGATTGGGTTGGATTTAGCCCTGGAAGTCACGGAGTCGATAGCCAGAGAAAAAGCAGCGAAAGCGATATTGAGATGAGATAAACAAGAAGAAAATATAAGGAGAGTCGGGCCGCGCGAACTCGCGGGTAAAGCAATATAGTGGGGATAGATGCACTACCTACCAAAAAAACCAATTCCATAATCACCGCTCCCCCTCCTCCCTAGCCCTCCTAGCCTCCTCCCTCTTCCTCTCCCACCTTTTAAGCTCATCCCGCAACTTGCCCACCCGAACGACATTATAAGGGTGCGTAGTGCCCATCCAGCGCATCGGCACCGCCATCTCCCAACCGCCTATCCCTGCTACTTTGTCGCTTAGTGGTGGGGCTTGGGTTTGTATTTGTGACTGTGATGAAGAGGAAGACGGTGATATTGATGATGAGGAGGGAGAGGATGAGGAGTAGGAGGAAGAGGAAGGGGAAGAAGAAGAGGGGGAGGAGGAATAGGAAGAGTAGGAGGCGGCTTCGGCGGCGGCGTGCATGGGCGTGCACTCGGCTGTTCGCTCGTGGTTCTGCTCGTTGGCGCGTTCTTCCCAGAAGCGGACGGCGTGTCGCGGGTCAAAGCCTGCATGCGCTAGTAGCCTGTTATGATTTTTCGAATTATATCGGTCAGTCAAAATGGCTTGTGACGGAGAGAAAGAAATGGTCTCACCTGGCAGAGACGACGTCGGCCTCAACTTCTTGTTTCTGGCTCGTACAGTACTCTGTGAGTTTCGTGAACTCGCCAGAGCCGGCTTTACCGATACCTGCGAGGGCGTCGTTCACGAACGGTCCGACTATATGCGTGGATTTTTGCATCGATGTCAGCATATGTTACACAAGAAAGAAACTCGGGAGAATGCGAGAGTCAGAGGAACTTACACATCATAGTGAACGGAAAGATGAGAGCGCGAATGACGTCTGTCCCGATGGAGAGTATCCCGGGCCAGATGATCGATCCCGAGCTGAGTGTCTCGAGGTGGTGGGAGAGTATAAGGTGCGCGAGTTCGTGCGCGAGGAGGATGGCGAGTTCTGATGTTTGTTCTTCCGTCGGCATCGGGTGGTTGTATTGTGGATGGCTACTTGACGAAGAGGCGGGGAATAGACCGCCGAAGAGTGAGGATAGCCATGATTTCTGTTGTTGCGATTGCGGTGAGGTAGAGGAGGGGTTAGATGGTGATGGTGAGGAAGAGGGAGGGTATTTGGACATGATATCATCCAAGAACCCCGAAAACACAACGATCCCACCACCCCCATCCGGCCCAAACCCATACGAAAACGCATTCGACGAGTCCGGCTTATCCACCACGATCAACGAATACGGTGGTCCCAGCACACCATGGGGGACCGGCGGGGGCGCACGCCCACACGACAATTCCGCAAACCGTCTCACGAACTCTGACGCCC
This sequence comes from Irpex sp. Y119-03, assembly GCA_037042295.1. NCBI lineage: Eukaryota > Fungi > Basidiomycota > Agaricomycetes > Polyporales > Irpicaceae > Irpex > Irpex sp. Y119-03. Next base: position 462,429 of record JAXQKB010000951.1, on the reverse strand, counting down.
TCGGTCTCGGACGCAACGGATAGTCTGCGGGGGGCGGGAGGGGGATATCGTCGGGCCCGCATTCGAGCCATTTGGCTTCTAGTTCGCCTTCCTTTTGTAGGAGGGGGATGACGGATTCGAGGCGCCGGAGCGTGGATCGGACCCAGAGGAATCGCCAGTCGGAGGGAGGGACGATGGCGGGGGTGTCACCTTCTTGGGAGAGGATGTCCCCGACGGCTTGGTACCAGCCGTTGCCTGCGAGTTGGGCGGAGATTTCTTCTTCTTCTTCGGGAGAGAGGAGGATTAGTCTCCATCTGCATGTGATAAGTGTTTATTAGTTTTCGAGATAGCTGATCCAGTGGAAAGAACAAGAGGCTTACCTGCCTGTCAGGGGCGTACGCTCCATGCTGGCGAGGATGGTGGCCCAGAAGATGACGACGGGGAGGATGAGGAGGCCATAGAAGAATATGACCTTGTGGCGTTGATGTCGGACGTTCATGTGCGTCTTGATTTTATTAACGAGCTCCTGGTCGCCCCGGGACTCTGCCCATCTGAGCTTGCGCTTCATCTGCCAGCTGCCGAGCATGACGACGGGGAGGAAGGTGAGGGCGATGCGTGCGGCGGTGCGGATGATGTCCATCGCTACGGACGCCTGGCATGTTATCGCGAAGATGTTAGTTCAGCTGGTTCATGAGAAGAGGAAGTTTTGGGAGTGAGAAGGCGAACCTTTAAGAAACCTGCGAGGAAGGGGAGGACGGGCAGGCCATCGTTGCGCGGGGTGGCATGGAAGGCTCTGAAGTCCCTTGAGCGGATGAGCGAGACGGCGGTGGCTCTGGCGAGGTTGTCAGCGACACGGAGGGAGCGGTGCGTGCCAGTGGTGAGGAGAGATATGCTGCGAGTGCCGGGACCGTGCAGGGGAGGTAATGGCGCTCTCGGGAGGAGGGTGCTGCGAGTCGAGAGCAACGTCGAGTACGATGGGCGGGCGAGGCGGGGCAGCGAGGTCGCAGGGGGGTAGCGTCTGAGGACTTGGCGGAACATGGTACATTGTTTGAGAAAGGAGGCGAGGAGAGCAGCGAGCACTAGTAATTGCTCAATCAAAGGCTACAGTCCGATACGGAGTCAGTGGCCAATCACAGAACAGGCGCCCACATAAGCGGTGCCGTGCATACGAAACCCAGCGGCAACATCATTCATTGATCGCCCGCTTCTTTCTCCCACCTCTCTGTCTCAATGGCAAGAAATTATCTGATTGTGTTCGTAGCAGTGTGAAGTGCAATGTAAAACACCTACAAGCCACTGCAAGTCGTCTGCTAGAGGAGAGAGAGTCCTGCACGATGATAACTTGGCTTAGGAGCCTATAGGAGGTGTACTAGTACTACTGCTCCTCTAGTGCTCTAGAACTCGAACCGTAACCCACATTGTAACCCCGCAAAGCGACTTTCCCCGACTATACTGAACTCTAGACTCTTCACACACGTTTCTTTTCCACCGCAGTATCGGTGGTATTCCTCCAATTCATCAATTGCTTTCCTCTTCGACCGCCGACGAACAGTCTAAATCCAGCAGCGAATCACAGTAAATCAGGGGTGAGATCCATCGGGCCGACCCGATCATACACACGCACGAACAATTGCAATCTTCTCCAATTGCTAACTAGGAAACACTGCACACCGACTGCCATGGGCCGAGCTCGCACAAAATCAAAGAAAATCAAACCAGTCTCGACGCAGAACACAGCAGAGTCTTCAACCCAGCCTTCTGTGCCTTCATTACTTGCAAAAGCACAGACACTCATTGTACAATGCGACTATCCGCTCGCTGAGCGGTTCATCAAGCGGGCTCTTGAGAAGGAGCCTACCAATGCAGAGGCGCGAGAGATGCTCGCTGTCGTGCTGCTCGAAACTGGGGAGATCGACACAGCTAAACAGGTGCGTCGTTTATCTATCTACCGTAGATCGAGTGGCGATTGACTTTACCATTTACCGACCTTTGCTAGATCTTCGAAACCCTAATCCCACCACACCCAGACGCACCCTCCCCTCCACCGTCCTCCGCATACCTCTACCTCGCCCAGCTGAGCGATGACGACCCCCAAACCGCCCTTCAGCACTATCAGAATGCAGTCGATCTCATGAACAGCCAGCTTAAAGGCAAGGAACGCGCCGTCAACGAGTCTAGTAATGACGACGATGCGGAGGTGAGGAGGAATATCGTACGTGCTCTTGTTGGTATGGTCGAGATTTGGATGGACCCTTCGTACGATCTTTGGTTCGTGTATTTCATTCTCATATCTCTCGCACTGTGCCATGCTTACATGACATTGGTGCGATGAATGTAGCTTCGACCCCGCCGCAGAGTCCACCTGCGAGTCCCTCCTCACCCTCGCCCTCCAAACCGACCCCGCCAACACCGAAGCCCTCCAATCCCTCGCCTCCGTCCGTCTCTCCCAACAACGCCCCGACGAAGCCAAAGCGTTCCTCCTCCAAGCATGGGCCTCCTGGAAAGATCTCCTCTCCTCTCCCTCTTCCTCTCCCTCTTCCTCTCCCTCTTCCTCTCCCTCTTCCCCTCCTGCCACCACTTCCCCTCCCACTGCGAATCTGAATACTCAAAACGACTACTCAAAAATCCCACCAATCCAAACACGCATATCCCTCTCCAAGATGTTCCTCGAGCTCGAGTGTTTCGAAGAGGCGCTGGTCGTGTTGACGGGGATTATAGATGAGGACGACCAGGAGGTCGAGGCGTGGTATTTGGAGGGGTGGTGTTTGTTTTTGATGGCTGAGAAGATGTTTGCTGGTGGTGTTGCTGGAGATGGGGACGGGGCGAGACTAGAAGGAAGTGGCGAAGAGGGAGAGGAGGTGTCGGCGGAGGGGTTCGCGAGGGACGCGAGGGATTGTTTGGAGACGTGTAGAGCGGTACGTCGACGTCTTATTCGTGTTAATATGCAGCATCCTAACTTACCTTCACCTCTCAGCTACACGAAACACAAGATCACCCAGACAAACCCCTCCTCGAACACGTACACGAGCTCATCGGACGGTTGGAGGCTATGGGCATCCAGCCCTCTCCTGAAGACGATGATCTGGTGGATGGAGAGGGAGTGGGAGATGGAGAGTGGGAGGATGTGGGGAGCGATGATGATGGGGATGGGGACGTTGAGATGTCGTAGATTTTGATTTAGTGGGGGTTTTAATTTTGATTCGATGTGTTTTGTGCTAGGTTAGGTAGAGTAGAGAGAAGGGATGATCTCATGATCATTCGGCGAGTAAAAGTAGAATATACCATCTTGAATTAAATTGCATTCGTTGAACCCAAGGCCTATGCATCCGGTATTAAACATCAGACGATAAACGCGACAGTATTTATGATGTTGAACCACTTAATCCCAAGTACTATATACTAGTACTCAAACACCCCGAAACACTCCCTTCAAATACCTCTTCATCCCCTCCTCCACACCCTGCTCCCCAGACTGTAACACCGCACCAACAACCCCGTCAGGCCTCACCACCACTACCGTCGCAGTCCGGACATCGACCTGATAAGCGGTATGTGCATGATTGTCAGCGTCCAGGACAACGAGTTCCGTGCCGTCGACATGGACTGGGGAGGATGTGGAGGGGAGGACGACGACGACGCGGAAGGTCTCTTTCGCACGATGGAACGTGGAGAGCGCAGTCTCTACTTCCTTCAAGTTGGCTTGGGAGCTCTCGCTGTCGGTGAATAGCAGGAGCGTGTGTCGCGTAGGTGCGAAGATGTCAAAGAGCGACGTCGTGCTCTTCCCGCCATCCTCCTTCGTGTTGGCGGAGAGAATTCGAAGGCCAGGTGCATCCGGTGCGCGGTCCCCAGCACGAAGCTCTTTATCTTCATCGGGTAGGTACGCATGTGCCTCTCCAGGCCTATCGGTGTCACGGTGCAGCTGATCCACAACGATAGAACTCCATCGGTAGTTCACCCTCAGCTGTTTGAAGATCGTGCTCATGTTGATCTTTACCGGTCCATCGCCTTCTCCGCTCTCCTTGCCGTTGCTATCCTCACTCGCTGATGGGTTCCCACTGGCACTACCTTTCTTGAACATCTCATTGAAGGTATTTGAGGTGCGGACGAGCATCTCCTTCGCGACGGGGTGCCGTTCTTCGTTGTAGGTGTCCAGTAAGGAGGGGTGTGCGGCGGCGTGGTGTACTAGTGCGAGTTTCCAGCCGAGGTTGAGCTGTTTGTTCAAGGATAATATGATATTTTGGGGTTAGTACGCTCGGTGGAAGGTGTTTAGAGTGGAAGGGGGCTTACTGCGTCTTGCATGCCGGTGTTGGCACCTTGGCCTCCGGCGGGTGTGTGGACGTGAGCTGCGTCTGTATTATTAGAGAAAGAAAACGAGTGAGCGGATGCCATGTGAGCACACGATGTTATCGGACTGCATGGTATGGGTGAGCGTACCTCCGATGAGGAATACTCTCCCCTTACGATAGTTCTCTACGATCCTGACATTCGGCCTGTATATAACCATTGCGAAACCAACCATTCTTCAATTTCCAGATTTACTACAAGTCAGAAACCAAAGGACGCACCGCCACTCGGATTGCCAAACCACTCTTGTAACATCGAGGTCATTCCTATTCGTTATAGTGCGCATAACCTCAGCGAACCCTTCAAGGCCTTCTTGCGCGCGTTCAAGGAGATGTGGGGGACCTGTGATCACGGAGTTGAAGATGGCGGGGTCTTCTGTGGCTCTTAGCATGAAGCTTCAAACAGAGATTGGGTAAGAATGTCATCGCAAGGGGATGAACTGGGAGGGCGTACCATGTGCTTCCAAGGTTTCCCCAAGAGTGCCAGTACTACGATAAACATAATAGGATCAGTAAACTGTTCAATGGCTCTGTGTCTGCTCGTCTTACCTCGGGACTCGCCCCTTTGACTTCGGCATCTGTGATCAGGACGCGTAGAGCATCTTGCGTCTCACCTAGGAACGCGAGGCCAAGTGTCTTCCTTGCATTGCCTGTCAGGTTAAATTCGAAATCAGAGTCTCTACTTGAAGTCTGGGCCTGAAAAGACTTACTCCTTCCACCGTCCGCACACACCAACCAGTCGGCATGGATCAGCTCCATGTGGTTATTCCCACCGACGGAGCCGTGGCGGACGACAGTAGCTGTAACCCCGCTCTCGTCTTGCACGAAGCCAGTCAGCTCCGTCCCGAACTCGACCTGAACGCCAGCGAGGGCGAGGTGCTTGCGGATGATACGCTCATAGGTAGATTGACCGAGGATCAACCCGTTCGGCTGGACAGAAAGCAAAAGGTTCAGCCCACAAGCTCAAGTCTCCAGAGCGAACAAAGTCCAAATAGAACAGTTGGTACGCACATACGGAATATCTGGCGTCGCCTTCCACGCCTCTCCCATTAAATCATACGTCTGCACAGGCTCCACGCCCTCTGGCATCTTATACGCGCACATCTTGGGCGTAGGAAACCCGCGTTTCTGTATGTCGGGTAGGATGCCAAAAAAGTGGAAGAGCTCGAGGCTGCGAGGCTGGAGGCCGGCGCCACGTTGTCCGAGGCGAGGAGATAGTTCTTTCTCGATGATGCGCACGGGGACCTTGTTCAGGGCTAGAGTTAGTGCGAGGACGAGGCCGCTGGGGCCTGCGCCGGCCTGGGAGTTGAGAGAAAGGACGTGCGGTTAGGTGTGGTAGGAGAAAGTTGACGGTTGGTGCTTACTATTAACACTGGGGTCTTGGAGGATGTCATTGTAAGAGTCACTTGAAGTAGAGCTTGAGTGCACTCTTTCAACGTTTCTGCTATGCATTATATAGGCAGTGGTGTGCATTTTTAGCAATGGTTCACGAGTGGTGTCTTATGCATCGTCTTGTGTACGCGCATGCAACATAATAGAGAACCGGCATAGAGACTGCTAAGCGATGCCCTTCTCGGGCCATGCGTCGGGCCTCTGTGTCGAGGAATTGGGAGTGATTCTACCATATCCCTCTCTATGTTAGGCTGGGGATGATGGGAATATTATGTGAGATGGATGATTCGGTTCCTGGGGCCCACATATGGCGACATACCTACTCACAGCCTCCCTCACTTGCAGGGTGGTGGGCTGGGCTCGTCAACCGACCTCTATAGGCCTCGTGCATGTCAATCTGGCCTATGATATATGAGGTTTGACGACAGTTTCTGGTCTGCGTATTGTGGGACTTCAGCAACATTCAAGTTGTCCCTGTATCGAGATGTTTCTCCTGTGTCAAGACGGCGGTGGTATCTGAAGACGTACTCAGTTCAAACCAGTAAAAATAGAACGGACCAGATAACCAACCTGCCTCTTACAAGGGCTTAGTGCCCCGATGGTGCTCGCTGAGCTTGAAGGTTGAAAGCACGAAATAGCGGACATGAACACCTAGAAAACAGGCCCGAGTGCAGCTGATTTCCTCGGCCCGTGTCATCGTACTTACTTTTGCTTAAGTACACACGACACAAATCCCTTTTGCTTGTTCAGCAATATTTAATGGTGCTTAGCTCAGGTTGAGCATCTTTGTCGAAAGTCTTGAAATTCGTTGTAATCGGTGGACGCTAAGAAGAGGTCCTTCAAGTTGTACATGTAATTTCCGAATTCGTGAGGACACTTTGTCGCTGAATTTGTCGCTTCGGCATGCGCCGAACGACCTCGCGCCGCCCTGAACGTTGGAAAGCAAAGTGATATACACGGAAAGTAAAAAGGAGATTGAGTAGGCACAATAGTAGCTATGCGTTGATAGCTTGGTGGAAGAGATAGATGGTCAAATTTCGGAAGCAAGTAATGGATTATTTGTTCGTAGCATCGACGTTGAGTTACATACATTGTACACACACGAGGGTAAAGCTGAATGGGAATATCGTGGATGTTGAATTATTATTTGTTCGTGAGAAGAGAGAGGGGTCATTCATGCGGGGTCGTGAAATGAGGCCTTACTGGATCTAACGAAAGCAACGAAGCGGAGGGGAGGGTAGTACAATATGATAGCGGGAAGGAGGAGGTTTATGAGATGAAGGTTGCCTCGTTGTAGAATCTCCCGTTGATAGTCAGGCCCTGCGAGAGGCCAGGAATCAACGAGTCGGGGCCAGTCACGTATAACGACGCAGGGTTTATCCACTAAAACATGATTAGCTTGAGGAATTAGTGCAAGGATACAGTAGCAATAGGCTTACTTGGTAGATGTATGGCTTAGTTCCAGCAACATAGTTGACCATCGTCTTGATGACGTAGGGAATCTCCGCCAGGACATCGACCTTCTCGATAAGACCCTTGGGTTCATTAGGTGCACCGACGTCGACTGTCAAGGTAGCATCGACCTGGCCCTTGGAATCGTCGATGAGAGATGGAGCTGCCCATCGGAAAGTGAGCTCGGTAGGAGCAGCATAGCCTGTGTCAGGATCCTGTGCGGTCCTCGTGTGTGCCGCACGCGAGATAACCTCAGCTTTGTCATCCTGGGGCTCCTCGGGCCACTTCGTCTCCGCCGTCACAATCGCGAGCTTTCCACCAAGGACAACAGCTCCCACATTGACGGCCACGAACCCAGACCCCGAACCCTTCTTGCCATAGCTGTTCGTTGTCGTGAACTCCATCTGGATGGCAGAGACACCACCGTGCTCATCACTTTGGAAGTTGGCAAAGTTCCAGCGCGCCGCGACGGTGTCAGCACGCATGCCCTGGATCGCGTGCACGAACATCCCCGGACCCTTCGCCTCCACCGCTCGGCCCTTCCACACAATGACCCCCTGTCCCTCCGTCCTCGGCCAGAACCGATGCACAACGTGACCATCCGGTTTGTTCAGGTCCGCTCCAAAGTACGAGTATCCACCCTTCGGCCCCTTGCCGACCTTGAAGCCCGAAACACCCGCAGGACGCTTGACATCGAGTGCGATCTGCAGGTCCTCGCCTAGGTTGGCGGTTATAGTGTATACTTCTGGGTAGTCTGTCCCCGGATGGGACTTGTGCGTGATGGAGAACTGGTCGGCCTTGCTGGAGCGCTTGTCGAGACCGGGAGGGGGAGTGACAAAGTTGGTGACGTTGATCGACTTCCAGGTCATTTCCTTGGTATTAGGGTTGTAAATCTTGGAGGTGAATTGGATCGTGGGGTACCACACGCTATAATAAACTGTGGGATCGAGCCATATTCTCGTACGTGAGTGGAAAGGATCACTTACCCGACCGCGGAGTGAATCACTTGGCACATAATCGATGTTCCATCTTCAAGGATGTTGTAGAACACCTGCGTCTCTACTGCAAACCCTCCTGGACATTCCCACTGAGTGTCGGACGGCGAGAGTTCAGAGAACAGTTCAGAGGCAGGACGCCCTGATGAAACTGGATAGAAGTTCTGCGCATGGGGGTCTACTGGAGCTGTTGTTCTAAGTTGAGGTCAGATTTCTGTCGTGGTAGCTCTATATGATGCTGTAGTGCACTCACGTAAAAAATGAGCTGAACATGATGAATATGTAGTGGTGGTCGGTGTAAGAGATTGGCAAGGCTATTTCAAGGAGAACAAGTATGCGAGAGCAGGCGTTTCCCACGTTTTCCTAATCGGTCGAGCCAGAACGCCAGTCACGATGATCACGCTGCGGTCGGGAACGCTCCCCGGTGCTTGCCATCAACCACCATGGACAGGTTAAGATCCTCGACTCGAGACGCCCGCAACATACCTATAAATTGGCAGGGGGTGCCTAAAACCATGCCTATCTTTTGTGCCACCATCAAGGATACCAACACAAGCCATTTAAACACGCCCTAACCTCAACAGCGTGCTGCTTCGTGCGTTTCCTTCTACAAACTAGAACTATAGTTTTGTCTGATAACCGAGTCTCATCCCACAGAATATGCAGCTTCCCTGTGAGCTGCGCGACTGCGTGATAGATTTCCTCCAGGACAATCGCGCAGCCCTAGAGACATGCAGCCTCACCTGCAAGGCTTGGCTCCCCCGCAGCCGATACCACCTGTTTCGTTCCATTCGGATAGACCCCGGACGCCGAGGCACAGCGCTTAGAGCGCTCCTAGAGGCTAATCTTGACATCGGAAAATGCGTGCGTAACGTTACGATCCTTGGGAGTGGACAAGATGCACCCGTGGAACGCGTCGTAAGGATGGAATGGCCCACCCTTCGGTCTGGTCCTGCCCTACAGGCGAATATACAGCCAAGGGCCCTCTGTGTTTCTGGACTTGATAGCGTCCTACCAGAGTCTACTGCCATCCTACAGCGCGTTTCTTGCCTCACTGTCATCGCCATGCACATCCATCCTGAGCTCGTGGACACCTTATCTACTCACCTCTCAGCCGTCAAGACACTGGTATTGAATAAATGCCGATCAGCAACGTTTGCGGACTTCCTGGCACTCCCTCGCGCCTTTCATGAGGTCTCATGTGTCCGTATACACGAGATGTATTGCTTACGGCCGACGAGACCACCTGCTGCAGTAACATCGCGGCGTCGGACACTCAAAACACTGGTATTGTCTCCCAAAACGGACGTTACCTTGCTGCTCAGCTGGCTAGTCGCGGAGAAAGCGCACTCTGCGCTTGAATCCTTGTCTTGCCATTCTTCGGGCCAGCCCAGTGCCATAGCGATCCGCGACTTACTCAAGGCTGTCGGTGCCTCGTTACGATACCTGTCATTTGGATTCTCAGATGTGAAAGATCCAACAGGTAAGAGTTCAATATCGGGTGCAATCGACGGATCTTGACTATGATGTGTGTAGTCATTTTACAGAGCACTGAGCTAAGTCTAGAGCCCTGTACGGGGCTGCGTAGTCTGCACATCCATTGCACAAACTCTCTACGCTTCTCCTCGATGCCCTCGCTATCCTGGATTATCCTGCTCCTATCAAAGCTCAGTTCCTCGCAACTTTCCCACCTCGAATTCTCCATCTCCATCTCCGACATCTGTGCGCTGAACCTCGAAGGCTTGGCGGTTGTACTCGCACATAGCAGATGCGCCAGTTTGGTGCACCTATCCTTCAACGTCTATCCCCGCGGTGACAACGTCCAAGAAATCGACGAGCGGATCAAACATCGACTGTCCTCCTTAACAGCCAAAGGCCTCATCGTGGATGTGGTCAGTGCCGACCAATGCTCTCGCCTCATATAGGAGCCTCCTTGTGTTTTAAAGTTTGTCGGCCCGACGATATGGGTCCCACAAGTCGATGCGAAGATCAACTATGCCCTCCTGCCGTATCCATCCCCTCGGCTCCCGCGCCATGCAGCGCTACATATGACCTGTATTCCCTGCTCGCCTTCTCTTCCTTGTGCCTGTTCCGTCTGCTGCATCTGCTTCATCGCGGACCTTGGCGTTAGAAAACGCAGGGCGAGATGGTGTAGTCTCCTTGGGGGTTCCGACTCCTCGATCTACCTCCTCCAGAGTTTCCATGTCCCAGACGAGCTGGAGAGCACCCGGAGCCATATCTCCTCCCACCTGATTGTGTTGCTGGGCCGCAATATTCGCCAATGACGCGGTCCCCGATTCACCCACCGCGGACTCCGCGCTCCGGTGCTCTACAAATGCATCTTCCCGACCACCTTGTCCTGCCGTAAAGTCAACAGCATCCTCAAAGATCTCTCGTTCACGCTGCATCCTCTCTCTGTTCCTGGCTTCTTCCACGACGCCATTACTACTGTCAGGATCCGGAGTCGCAGCCTTCACAGACACAAATCGCATCGACCCGTCTTCGAGAGCATCAAGGATCGCTTTGTTCTGAGCGGCGGAAAGGACGGATGGGTTCTGTTTGGGTACACTTGCCGGCCAGCCTTCCAGACGGACGCCGTAGGAATCGACGAGTCGGTCGTGATTGGACCATTTCATCTCGGCGTTGCGGCGACCTGTGACTGTTCTGTGGGTAAAATAACGTTAGACACGGTACGAAAGCTGCGTGATAGAATCACTGCAATATCATAGTGGGAAAGGGTTACGGGACGTTCCTTACCTGATAGCACTTCGCACGCTGGCGTAGACTTCCGCTTTAATTGCACTCGCCTGGTTTTTCTTTGGTGTATTCGAGCTGCCCGCCGCCATTGTTGTTGGTACGTTTGCAGGATAAGCAGCGACTCCGATAGGTTGAGTGACGGTTGCTTGCGACTGCTGCATCATCTGGCTCATGGAATTGCCCTCAATCGGATTGTGACTAGATCCCGAGGGGCTATTGACATTTGTCGTCTTCTGACAGTATAACCTGAACGCCAGTGCACCAGCAGCCCCGCAGCCACGGTGGCCACGCCAGAACTCCCGACCGAGGATAGTACCTCCTAGAAATCCCTCATCTGACTTGTCATTGGGGTTGACAGTAAGGAAGAATGATTGGTAGCCGGCGACCACTTGAAGAGACTCTAGCGTGTCCGAAACTGAGCGCATTGTGGACACTAGAAAAGCGGATAATTCTGACATTTGAAGTCGTGGAAAACTACTGCGAAAGCGTCCACTCACGTATCGTCTCCTGAAGCTGACCCTGCTGAGTCGTCGACGTAAAGTCGAATAGTGTTTTGGAGTACCATTGTGCAATGGACTTCCGTACCTGCACCATGAACGATTTTCATGCATTAGTTGAAGCAAGCAAACGGAAAGAACATCCAACTTACGTCCTCACATGGCCTCCCCTCTCTTCTCGCAAACGTGTCTATCTCTCCTAATTGTTTCTCGTAAAGAGTCTCTAGTCGCTCGAGATACAACTCATCGTCCTGCGACGAAGTATACGCGTGTCCGTGGCCATCATGGCGGCTAGATACGCCTTGGAGAGAGTCGTCATCCTGTGGTATGGTCAGAAACTGGTCAGTGGCATCCATGACTGCGTCTGAAGACAGTCCTATTGGTTTGGGTCAAAGCGAGTTGGACGCTGTTCGAGCCGAATGAAAGTTATTTGGCTCAATTGACTGCACAGAGGAGTCGCGTGAGACCGTACAGAAAGTGATTGAAATGGAAAAACCTGGAAACAAGGGGCTTTGTGGCGGTCAACTCTCAATATCAACCTGAGACATCCACGATCTCAACCACATGTTCATATGTGCGCGAGAGGTATTGATATTATGATCAGCACTCACACCATGAGAAGTTTCCTTGCTCAAATTCGACTTGATTATTGAGTATGCCAGCTACAGATACAACTTGTTCAACGGTAGCAAGGAACCAGTGCTACGACTTCAAGAAAGAAGTGAATGAAACGGAAAATAGAAATCCAACACTCTCGCCAGAGAGAAAAAAAGAAGTTCAACAAAATCGCGTCGCGCAGTCAGGGTATCCCCTGGTATCTTGACTGGCAAACCACCGCCCCGTCCCCGGGCGCATACATACATCTCAATAAATTAGAGATCAAGTGGCCCAAAGAAGGGTTTTAGGCAGCGGCAACAGGGTTGCCCTGGTTGTCAAGAGGGGTGACCGCGGCGAAGTTGGTCTTAATACCGAAGACTGCGTTGAAAGCGTCGGCTTGACCGCCAGTCTTAGCCGTGACAGTGTCGAATGCAGCCTTGGCTTTCGCGCAAGTGGCCTTCGCAGTGGCATCAGCACCGCAGACGTTCACGAGGTTGTCGCACATGAACTGGGTGATGATGTCACCGTTCTGAGCAGAGTCGTGCTGGTAAGAAGCTAAGAAACATTACACGTTAGAATTCGCGACACAAGGTGGACTTTGAGAAGCGCGGCTTACCCTTGTCAGCGGGCTGGAAGCTAGTCTCCTTCCTGTTGTCGAAGCCGACACCGAACTCAATCTTGGGGACGGAGCACTTTCCGAAGTCACCGATCGCTGAGGAAGAACCAGTGGACGAGGTAGCGGAGGTAGTCGAGGCAGCAGCAGCGGCAGTAGTTGTGGCGGCGGCAGCGGCAGTAGTCGTGGCAGCGGCAGCGGCAGTGTTTCCGGTGGCATCTGAGCCAGTGCCGGCAACGGGCCTGCCCTGGTCATCAATAGCTTGGACGGCGGCGAAGTTGGTCTTGATTCCGAAAACGGCGTTGAACGCATCGGCAGCAGCACCAGTCTTAGCGGGGGCAGCGTTGCCGGCAGCTTGAGCCTGCTTGCAGGTATCCTTAGCAGTTTGGTCGGCCTTGCAGGAGTTGGTCAGTTGGTCACAGATGAACTGAGAGATGATCCCGATGGCCTGAGCGGAACCGTGGTTGAATGAGGCTAGAACAACAACGTCAGAAAATGCGCGTAGATCAGAAGTGCTAGGACTACTAACCCTTGTCGACGGGCTGGAAGCTGGTCTCCTTCCTGTTGTCGAAGCCAACACCGAACTCGATCTGAGGGACGGAGCAGCTACCGAAGTTGCCAACGCCAGAGGAAGAGCCGGTAGACGCAGCGCTAGTGGAGGCAGCGGCGGCAGATGTAGTTGTGGCAGCGGCAGCGTTGTTCGCGGCGCTAGTGGCAGCAGTGGAGCCGGTGCCAGCGACGGGTCTACCTTGGTCATCGATCTCCTGGACAGCAGCGAAGTTGGTCTTGATACCGAAGACGGCGTTGAAGGCATCAGCAGCCGCGCCGGTCTTAGCGGGAGCAGCGTTACCGGCAGCCTGAGCCTGCTTGCAAGTGTCCTTGGCGGTTTGGTCAGCCTTGCAAGAGTTGGTCAAGGTGTCGCAGATGAACTGTGAGATGATGCCGATAGCCTGTGCAGAGCCGTGGTTGAAGGAAGCTACCATGAAGCGTTAGTGGGTATTGTCACAGCGTGTGAGAAGGATTATATGACTAACCCTTGTCGACGGGTTGGAAGCTAGTTTCCTTCCTGTTGTCGAATCCGACACCGAACTCGATTTGGGGAACGGAGCAGCTTCCAAAGTTACCGATGTTGCTGGCTGCGCCAGTGGAGGTCGAAGCGGCAGCAGAGGACGTTGCAGCGGCGGTAGCAGTCGCGTCAGCGGTGACAGTGACGGTGACCTATGCCTCAATTAGACGATGTTCGTTCTTAAGGATACAGACATAACATACCACACAGTCATCGGTGGCAGCAGCAGAGGTAGCAACAAGTACGGCCGAGGATGCAGCGACCGAGGAAGTAGCGGAGTCAGAGGCAGAGGCAGAAGCAGATGCAGTCGCCAGCGCATCACTACTAGTGCTGTTGGAGGCGGGAGAACCGTTACCAACAACGAATGGCTTGGTGTTAGCCTGGCTACCAAGCTTGACGGTGGCCTTCGAGGCTGGGTCGAAGAAGAGCTGGGGGTCGTTGGCGGGATCCTGAGCCTGCACGAGGTTGTTCAACTCTGCGTGCTTGGGAGCCTTTTGACAGAAGACCGAGTTACGGTTGGCCGGGGGCTGCACGGAGAAGTCCTATATATGGTTTAAGTAAACAGCGGTAGGGACGAGAGAAGCGAGTCACATACAGGAGGCGTGTTCTTCTCAACTTGACGGTACTCGATGGCAAGCTGAATCATGTTTGCCTTCGTCGCATCGTCCTGTGTCAGTGCGGCATCTGTGGATGGTATCAGCTACTGATCATCATGTCGGCCAACTTTGCAAACATACCGATGATAGCGTCAGCCATGTCCTGCTGGGAGCATTCAGGCTGAGCGGCAAGCAATGGGGTGATGGCCTGACCAGCGAGGTTACCGCAGATTTGTCCAGCACAGGCTCCAGAGAGCTTGTCGATGACTGCTGGGTGCTCCTGGCCGAAACGACGGCCGGTAATCCTGACGGCACGGTCATCTCGTTCCAACCATTGGATACGAGCGGAAGCATTCTCTACCGCAGAGAGAACGGCCAAAGTGACGAGGGCGACGCTGAATTTGGTGAACATGTTTGGCGAGTTTCAAGTGAAGTGGTAAAAGTAATATTCCAGATGGATGAAAGAAAAATGAACGTGTAACTGGAAGGGAATGCGGCACCAGGCTGGTGAAGAAAGTTGTATACGGAGACTGACACCTGGTCGAATGAGAGCAAAGAAGGCCGTTCAACGAACCAAGGAGGAAGGGGGGAAGGAGAGTGAGCAAAGCTTTGAATTGGCATCGTCGAGACCTCTTGGCTTTTATACTAGAAAAAGGGCCAGAAAAGATATTAGCCTGCGCCGGTACCCGGGCTATTACCATGCATAGGAACGTGAGCCCATAAACTTACGCTCTTGTTGTTCCTGGGATCATGACGGTCGTTACTACCTCTTGTGTCCGGAAGCACATCGACTCTGCGAGAATCTGTGTCTCCTCGTCGTCGTCGATCGTTGTCGTCCATGGTGTATTCTAGAAAGCCAAAAAGGGTAGGTGAGTACGATCGTTGCATGGTAACCGGTTGTCGCAAAGGGGAGGTGACCCGTAATATCGCTCTTCTTGTTCTCGCTTCAATGTCGGATCCTCAGCCAATGTACGGATACTATCGACGACAATTATGCCTATGGCTGACAATGTAAGCGTTATAGGAGATAAAGCCTTCACAACTCTTTCACTGCAGGCGAACTGCAGATGAAAGTTGGAGAGAAAATATGTCAAAGCTAAGCGCGCACCTAGCTCACAGCAGTGGTTTGGTGGTACATATTCGATGAACAGGATATAATGCTTTCAGGCCCATATGCGCTCGATTGCACCCATTATTCGCCCTCATGGTCATGTCATCAGGTACTCGTTGGTAAGGAGATAATGAAAAGTAACAACGCGACCACTGTCGGCTCTCGGCACTGAGGTGGTTCTTCTCACTCGGTGAACTCATCCCTCCGCATCCAGTAATACGCATCACGGTCTATCAGGTTCTTATTGATAGCAAGTATATCGTGCATATATTCCGAAGGTCGAAGGAAGGATCTGGTTCGAGACGAGAGTGAAAGCGACCAATATATGCCTGTGCCTGCGGGCTGCCGCCCATAAACTTACAGCTAATCTTCGAGATGAGTACATAGAGGAGCATATAGAGGTTGATCGTTGAGTCTACTTCGACCCCGATCGAGGGTAATGAACGTTGCGTTAGCGCCACCTGTCTGTCCTGATAAATCACCCAAACGTATCGTTACTGGCTAAGCCAATTGCAAGGTTGAACAGATGAAGTATGTTGACCGCCCTGAGCAGCACCATACTTGAGACATCATTGGTTGCGGAGGTAGCAGTAGGCCTAAGTAGTAAATCGTAAGCAAAAGGCAAGGAACAGGGTGTAAAACAGCGGGGTACATACTAGCTACGAACAGCGCGCCGAGTATGCCAAAGAGAGGGTCTTGGGCCGGTTTCCCGGGGGTGTGTCCCTGACCAACGCAAGCTATGGAGATGTAGTGAAGTGACGCGCGGAGTATACGCCAAACTCTCTAACGAGAGGCTGCGATACCATGACAGCTTGGTTCGGAAAGACGCAAGTCTCCACAGATGGGGATACCAGCTCAGACGGCGACTTCTTGTCTATGATCTTCTTGTCTATGATCAAAGTATCACCGAGTATCACGAATGCACATTGCGTTTCCGTAGTTGCGATCGTGTTGAACTGCAATCAAAGATCGCCAAGAGGTGCTGTAACATCTAATAATGGTCCTCTTACGACCGAGGGTTGACTAGCTAACATTGGATGAGCAGCGATCAGAGGCACTCGATGCAACTACGATGCTTTGGCGACTCACATCAGCCAACTTCCTGAAGGAGGAAAGGTATGATTCCCCATGTGATCTAGAGCCTGATCCGGGCAGGCCTCGGACGGACATGGGCAGGTCGCGCACGTTCCAGTCCTCCAACATGCGCGTAATATGAATATGAACCAATGTGGATGAGGCAATTACGCGCTCTATACGCACCTACTGGAAGGCCGCCTGCACACCTCGCAAACGCGCAATAATACACGAGACGTGCACTACAGTGTGGGGTAGTATATGATAGAAGAAGGCGGAAAAGAAAAAGATGAATTGTTTCCTTGCGCGGCAGAGTGTGCTTCTACATTAATGAGAGTGAATGGTCCTTAAGATATACCGTTCAGTGGTGAGCAGCAGCCTTGGCAATGGCGAGGGCCTCCTCGTCGCCATGGAAGTCCAAGTCGTAGACTGTACGCGCAAATGCATCTCCGTGAGCACCATGCACACTACGAGAATGACTGGGACGTACCTGAGCCGCACTCGGGGCAGCGAGCATGGTTGCCCTTGGTAAGGTTGAACCAAACGAGGTCATGGGACTCAGCGGGAGCACCAGTGCAGCCAACAAGGCGCTCGGTGTCCTGTTTTATGCACAAGAAATTAGATATGTTTGCGAGAAAGCGGAGAACTAGAGATACTCACAAAGGAGAAGACCTTGATTGGGTTCTCAGTTGTACCAACTCGGCTGGCGTCCAAAGGCTCAAAATCGAAGACCTTGACACCCTCCGCCTCTCCGAGCACCTGGAGACGTTCCAAACCGGTAGCGTGCGTCAAGTCGGTGGGGACCTCACCGGGCTTGGAACCGGGAGGGAAAAGAGAAGGAATGGGAGATTCGTGGTGGTGGTTATCGTGGTGCTCACCCGAGCGGCGGATGGCGCTCATAGAAAGAGTCCTGGAGACATTGGCGGGCTTGAAAGAGCGCGCGGCGACAGTGGCGGGGCGGATGGCGGCACGGAGCATGTTGGATTTTGGTGCTTGGAGGACGAGGGTTAGGACGCGGACGTTGCGGAGGAAGATGAGCACGCTGTGACCCCTAGGTGTGACCTGTGCGTCACGTTTTCCCGCTATTGCCCGAAGCGGACGTCCGGCAGATAAGCGTGCGCCGGCTTGATGACACCAGCGCTATTGCGGAGCCATAGGGGCTTCTGATCAGATCCAAGAATGGAAAGATGCTTACTTAAAAGGGCAGGATGTGTGACAAGCGTCGATAGTAGATGGGCGCCTGTCACGGTTAGCTCAGAGAAGTCGAGTGCTTCTTCGACGAACAGGTCTGTCACAGCCGTTTCATAAAAATAAACATGGAGTCGCTTCTCTGTCCTCTTTCGGCGTGTAACCGCAGTCTGCGCTCCTTGTTTCCTACCCTCATCCCCTCTACACCAGCCCTGGTGGTCGCGGTGCTCAACGTCCAGGTATTTTGCAAGAAACGGGACTCGAAACAGCAGCTACTCTACGCGCAGCCGGACAGCAGGAACTGCTATGACTGCCACTAGCAACTATTACGTGCCGCAGGGCATAGGACACACTCTTTCTATTGCACAAACACTACGTCCTACTCACGGAGTCTCGAGGTCGCAAAGTTCAGCCATGAGCTCTAGTTCCACCACAAACCTGGTCCCTCACGAGCCGAAAAAGAAACAGGCGTCGTCATCTTTGTTCTCTTGTGGTAGACGGAAGCAGAAGACGCTGGATGCAGAGAAGGATAACCTTGGATTCTCGACACCGTCTAAAGGCGGGGGCTCCCGCCGTGATCGCAACCTAATGATGGGTTGGAAGTTGATCTTTCTCGGCTCCTGTACGCGCTCTTGTGAACTTACTTGCTGCAGAACTTGACTATATTATCATAGGGCTCAATATCCTGATACTGCTCATCCCTGCAACGGTAAACCTCCCCCTGGCCTCCTGTCTTGTTCGTGCACTGACGTCGTGATCGTTGATGTTCACAGTGGATCCTCAGGCTAGTAATGCCTGACTCGCCGACTGTTATCTTTGCGGGTACGCTCATCTCAGTGCTACTTCTATGTACATTGCCATACTCATAGACGATGAACAGGCTGTCTCCTGGCAATGATCCCATTAGTAAGGGTAAGATGCATACACCATATCTTACCGAGCGACTCCGAAACTGACCGTCGGTATGCTTCATACAGCTACATGACTTCTCTGTACGAGAGCTGTCCGTACGCATGGGTGGCTCAAGAACAGGTCTTCTCAACGCTAGCATGGTACGTCACCGGCTGCCGTCTTACTTTTGAACACTGGACTGACAAGTGACGTTTGTAGAGTAACATGTAGGTTGCTGTGTCACATGGTATAATGCTGCCACCTGACTCGTTTTTCTTTCTCAGAGTTGAGTCAGTCATCGCGGTAAGCTACCCGAGCTGTCTATATTCATTTAATGCTGATGTTAGCCACAGGTCATCGCGTTGCGGAAGTGCGAGCTGCGAGTAGTGCAGTCCTCTCGTAAGCCCGTTTCACGATTCTCCGATGCGTTCCATACTGAAAATTAGTTCAGTCATAGGAGCGATGCTGAGTAAACTCCGTAAGCGAATAAATTTATGTATCTCCAAACATTATCTGACGTTGGTCATAGTCCTGATTCTGGGGATGTGTTTCTTCGCCGGTGGAATGCGTTTCACGCAACAAGACTTTGACTCTAGTGCGTTGCTATCTTACATGGTTCCTCCAGCTGTGTACTCACTCAGATATCATAGCTGCTACTCAAATACATTCATCGCTCCTAAGTCTCAGTGTTGGCGCTGTACTACTCCCTGCTGCATTCCATTTTACCTTATCTTACAGGACTGGGGATAACGAACAAACTTCAATGGCCGAACAGAAGAAGGATATATTACGGATGAGCCACGGGGTACGCATGCGTTATCTTCAAGTCTCCGCCCATATTTCTCAGTAATACTCAACCACAATCCAGGTGTCCATAGTGCTCATATTCAGTATGTCAGGCTTGATAGAGTCTGACTGTGGGTTATGCTGACTAGTCATCAGTTTACATCGCATATCTTCTCTTTCAGTTCTGGTCGCACTCCCACCACTTCGAAGACGCCGTTACACCTAGCCGCAAGCTCCCCAACGCTGTGTCTATGCGTTCTATGGCGTCGAAAGTTCGTCCCACGAGCCCCGCCTTCCGCAAACTCACAAGCCCTGGATCCACATTCGCTTCTGTATTCCGCAGCCCGCGTACACCCTTCACGGCTAATCAGAGCGAGGCTTCCCTCTCCGGTCCCTACATGTATCGCAAGGCGCCTCCAACGTCTCCTCAGCGTACGGGGATTCTGATGACTTCCCCTCTGGCCACTGCTTCTCAGCTTACGGTAGCAATGCCAGCCCAGGCCGAACCAACATATGCGCCCAACACTGACGCTGCTGCGTCTACCGTTCGGCTCGTGTCCGAGGCTGAGCGTGCGTCCCCGCCGAGAGAACTTGATGGTGAGGGCGGCATCAGCCCGTGTAGTTCTCGTGGCTCGGAAAGCCCTCCATCTCCATCTCCTACCGCCGACAGAGCCTCCTTTGTCAGTGACCTGGTGTCATCGTACTACTCCGAAATGGAGACCGCGCACGAGCAAGCCATCTATACGGGCAGTCGGGAAGGGTTCTATGGCAAGGGTATCGATCCGCGGAGCATGAGGTCCACAATCCAGCTGTCTGACGAGCCAAAGATCCTTCGCCGTCGCACTATGATGCCCTCGGAGAGCGTGGAAGATGTCGGTGAAGACGCCAAGAAGCCACAATTGAGCTTGTTTCTCACACTCGTTGTGCTGTGTGTCGTTACTGTGGTACGTTAGACAATGCCCCGGTTGCCCAATCATTGTGAAGTTGCTTACTATTCACTACTATAGCTCGTTGCACTGAATGCCGAGTGGATGATCGACTCTATCGACAGCCTTTCGCCAACCATCAGTAAAGAGTGGATTGCTCTCATACTGCTTCCTACCGTAGGATCACTAGCAGGTTGGCATCTTTAGTTGTATAAACTTTGAACTACGATACTGACGATTGTCTTCATTGAAAGAGTGCATAACGGCTACCACCATATCTGTAGAAGATCAACTGACGCTTAGCATCAGTGTTGCAGTGGGATCAACTATTGTATGTTCCTTGTTTCTCGCTCTAATTGTTCTGCACTAATTACCACCCCTCCGTTAGCAAACCGCCTTATTCGTCATTCCTTTCATGGTTCTTTTGGGGTGGGCACTCGACAAGCCTCTCGCTCTATTGTTCGATCCTTTCGAATCTATAGTGCTGTACATCTCGGGTGAGCTGTTGTGTTAAACTCTTAATAACGCTCAAAATTAATTGTCTTTCTCTTCAGTGCACACTATGAGTTATGTCGTTGCTGATGGTAAATCTAATTGGTTGGAAGGACTTATTCTCATCGGTCGGTTGTCCTTTTCCTCGTCGGCCATCATATGCGCTAATACTCTACTTGACAGGTCTGTATATTGTCGCGGCGGTCGCGTTCTGGTTCTATCCCGGCTCAAACTTCTCAAGCACACTCGCAGTCTGCTCTACCGCGGCCTAGTTCACCTAGTATCCCTTCAGCACACCTCGGACTAAACTTCTGATCATCGCATTACTAGAGCACAGACCGTCATTCCTTGCACATTGACATTACTAGATTACACATCACACGGATTCACATTTTATACCTATAGATTTTCAAGTTCCACTCGTTACCATATACCACCACACACTCATTCATTGGACTGTTTAGATTCTCACATTGTACCATGTTCACATCCAGACTCGGACTTGTTTTAGACAACCTGCTGGACACTTGTCCCGACCTCTGCAGAAGTTTAATTTGGACTTTTTATAGCCGTAATATTGCCCCGTGTGTACGACATTGTAGCAGTAGTACTACATAGCCCGCAGTCTCCTTGTTGCACAGCAGTCTCGAGATTTATAATAGGCGTCCCTGTGTGGACTTACTCGATGTCATTCATTTCCAAGAGTGTAAGATGTGTTTGGATGAACCCGAGTTCAAGTGAAGAAGTTTGTCAGAGATAGTACCGGTCCCCTGCGCAGTATGATCGTATTACGGTCAGAGAAGGAACCACGAGTACAAAGAAGGCCACTGACCTATATGTCCCATGCCAGGTTCGATAACCCACACTTTCCGACTCTCCTTAGTCCCAGGATAGTCATCAGCAAGATCCGGATTCGTCAAACCTTCTCCTTCCACGTCCACGCATTCAAGCCAGCGTTCCGACAGATCGTTGTCTACCGCAGAACAGACAATGGTGACCTTAGGGAACGCTTTGCGGAGCATGACTATACCACCGTGTTTTGCGACGAGGAAGGTAATGAAGATGATATGGTCCTCAGGAACACCGTGATCAAGGAGTACACGGATGGCCATGAAGGCCGAGGCGGCAGTTCCAATCTAATTATAGTCATGCCCACGGAGCTTAGTATACGGCTTGATAGGATATGGCCGGAAAGAAACATTCTACGCGCACCTGTGCATCAAGGAGGAAGACATAGGTCTGCTGCGCTTGATGTCTCTCACGAATACAAATTGGAAGTTGTAGATGTAGGAGGAGTGGTTCGCCTGTGTTTGCCTCGGATTGGATGAGCAGCGAGCCGATAGGAACGTTGTTGACGACCCGACGAAGACCACGTTCCAACGGGCCACCGCTATTGTGGGTTTGTCAGTATATGACTCGAGCAAACATTCAAAACACTTACGATCTCAGTATAGAAACACCGCAGAGCTTGTTCGATATTAAGATTCAATATCGAAAAACACAATTCAAGAAAGCTTACATTGGCGTCAAGCTTCTTCCCTACATATGGCTCTTCGATGGGCGTCACAACTCGCTGCGGAATATGGGGCAACAATTCCATGGCTTTCTCAACAAGAAGAGTTGATAAACGGTCCGTGAAGAATATGAAATCCTCCCGGCTTGTAGTCCGATCGCGTAAGATTGTCATTATTCCCTAAATATCATGGTCAATGTTGAAATATCTGTTGATTCACTAAAATCTGAGCGTGCCTGCAGCTGAGGGGTGTCTGGGATCTTGACAATGTTGAGCCATGGTTCAAATGCGGGCAACATCGGACTTGTCTCTATAGTGAGTGCTTCTCGGGGACCAGCCTGAGCCAATTGGGAACGCAGGCTGTTTGCTCGACCCTTCAACTGTCGTTTGATGTGTGTCGAAATGAGATCTATAGCGACGCCGTTGTCTGAGCCAGGAACTATCTAGAAGACATACGTCGAGCATTAGGACCACGGGCCTTTATGTGTGTGAGGACGTTCAACTCACAATATCGGCGTATTTGGCAGTCGGAAGCACGAAGTTGTCGTACGACGGTTTCACGTATCTTAGATATCTGCGGAGAACTGAGTTGAGTGATTGATCAGCTATATTGACTTGATGCAACCTACTGGTCTAGGACACCCTCCACGGTTCTACCACGCTCTTTTACATCCCGCCGTATACGTCTTGCGAGCATGAGATCCGAATCGCATTGCACGAAGATCTACGACTGTGTCTGTCAACGAGCTGGAAACGGTGTTCCAGGGTATGGATAAGACCTTTAAGTCATAGAGATTCCTGAATAATTATCAGTAAGCGGCTACGAGCACGCTGTTTGCAGTACATACCGTAATGCTGGGTCATGTAGTGCCAGAATCCCTTCGGCTACATGGACAGTCAATGAACTGACATGCCTGTGTAAACGCCATGCACCTACTGATTATGACCGCGGCACCGTAGAGATACTTAGTTTCATCAAGACGTTGATGGTGTGCGAAGGAATAGATCGGAATGTTCGTCTGCTTGCATCCTTTGAGATCTGCTAAGCACTTCGCATACCAATTAGAATCATGATGTTAGGTCACACGACCAAAATATATCTGAACTTACAGAAGCGAAGAGAGGCATGTCGATGGCATCCGGGTGATCAAAATCAACGAGATTCTTATGTGCGAGAATAACCTGTTCAGGAGAGTGTTTACGATAGAAGCTATCCTGTGTAAGGTTTTCAGCACTGCGCAGAGATGATGCACGCATGTGTTCCATACTTGGGAAAGAATAACCACGCTAGGTAGAGATCCTAGCGATTCCACAATCTGGCGCGCCACATGTGTCTAGTAGCTCTCCAGACTCAGTGTGGTTGAGAAACTGCGCTGACGATTCGGATGTACCTTTCCACTGGCAGAACCACCTTAAGGTTTGTTCAGATAACAGGTGGCGGCGTATGGCGATCGTTTGGACATACCGGCTATGCCAACAACAAATGCGTCAGACGTTGGTAGACCGTCTTCTCCATACCTGGAGGCACACGTATTCACTTTCAAATCCAGAATTGAAAATTATCTTCCTCACCATGGCGGACGCCCATGAGACTTCAGAACCGTGTTTTTCATGGCCTGGAGTTGAATTCGGCCAAGATCAGTGGTCGTAACATTCCTCGAAAGTGTCGGCCTCCCTGGGGGAATATCGAGTGAAGGAGGGGCACTAATTTCGTTCTGCAGGGTCATGGTGGAATATGTTCACCGACAAGATTGCAGAGAGCATTGCCGCCACATGCGACAGGCGCATTGATACACGCATCAAACGGCCACGTGGGGCCACCGGATCAATCAAGATCTGGCAGCGGAGCAGAGATTGCATGCCGGATGAAACTCACTTCTAACCTCCACCAAGCACCTGCACGGTTTTCAAAGTAACGATGTCGTCTTGCGACAATCCGACGAACGATGCTGATGCACTGATGCCTCGTATGTGGAGAAAGTTATTTCTCAGTTTAACCGCTCATCGACTTCAGGCAGGCGCAAATACGACAAGTCGAAGATCTGCGTCAAATGTAAAGAACGCCGCGGAAACATCGTAGCAAGGCACACGGTTTATTGTAGGTGTGTGTTGAAGCTTTTATTGGTCGTTTAAATGTATCTGATCAATGAATATAGAGAGTGTTTTATCACGTTCTTGACTTTCAAGTTTAGAAGGTCACTCGAGCCATATGTCAATGCAAAACCCGACGGACCACGACGCAAGGCACTAAAGCCTACTGGGGACCTCTTGATAGGATACTCTGGAGGTTTAGGATCTGCTGTTCTCTTGGACCTAGTCTACAGAAACTACGTGCGCCCTGATCCTACCATCGTAACTTCCGAGGGTGGAAAGGATCATCCACGAAACGAGAGGGTGTGGAATAAGGTCACTGTATGTTATATTGAAGTCAGCGATGCTCTACCTGGGGTGAGTTGATATTTTAATTTTGTTTCTTCTGTTTTGCTCAGCCGCCACAAGTAGACCAAAGACAGAACAGAGGAGATTCGGGATGTAATTGGGCAATTCGAAGACATCGAATTTCTTCCAATCAGGCTGCAAGATGCATTTGACCGTACCTGGTGGAATAAAGTTGGTGCTGGACTCTCGAATCCTGCCCTGGGAGCGGACTTCAGCGACGAAAGTAAGCAAACCAGCACACATTCTACACTTGATATCGACCTCAATTACTCCCAGCTTTACAGATAAATGCCGCATTAGATGCAGACGTTCCTCCGCTACAAGCTTTGCGATCATATCTCGCGGCCCTGCCAACCCCCACAGCTCTACCCACTACCATCCATTCTCTTGTTCGACTTCTACTGCAGTACACCGCAGTATCCCTAGGCTGCTCTCACCTGTTGCTCGGTACCTCCCTCACTAGCTTGGCAATTTCGCTTATAGCAGGCATCTCTCAAGGGGGAGGTTTCCATGTCCGCGAGGAGGCTCAGGAGGAATGGAGTGCAGATTCCCTCCACAAGGAGTTCGAACAAGGTGGAAAGAAAGGGAAGAGACATACTGTGCGAATTATCCGGCCGCTGAGAGAGATCGGTATGAAGGAGTGCGGTATATGGTCGTGGTGGATGCGTCTACCTATAGTTGGCCGTGAGAAGTGGCAGTGGCCCGGCACCAAGCCAGGACTTGGCCGTTTGACGAAGGGTAGGCTATTGATTTGTGTGTCCCATGATATTGACGGAACTTATGTGCATGACGAGTATAGAATTCATCTTTGGTCTGGAGAAAGACTACCCATCGACTGTGTCGACTATCGTGCGCACATGCAGCAAGCTGGTACCAAAGGGAGATACTGCTGGAAAATGCGTGATCTGCGAAAGGTGAGTCCTGTAGCTGCAAGTCACAAACAGGGCCTGATATGAAGCGATGAAGGCCTGTGCAGTCGGGCGTACAGGAATGGAAAGCCCGAATAGCGATTCGATCAAGTCAAGGCACTGAGCCGACCGAAACGAATTTGTCAGCTGCAACTTCATCGCTTGCACCATACCTGTGTTATGTGTGCCATACGACGCTTACCAGCAAAGGCGCTCGCGTGCCTCCACCGCTCTACCCTGACGGCATCGACTTAACTCGTGGATTGTCACCACTGCCGACATGGACCACGAGTTCTGTGTCTTTCAAACACGCAACAGGAAATCCTGCGGTGGACGTCGACGCTGATCCCGATGATGGAGAGTTTACAGTGACCAGGAAAATGCCTCCCTCAGAGATGCGCGATGCAGTTAAAGAGTTCTTGTTAGACGAGTAGCTTTGGTTACTACGATTGCGTACCACCGCAGTCTCTGTCTTACTTTGTGTTCACCTACCTAAAGATAGGCGTGCTGCCTTCCGACGT
Source organism: Irpex sp. Y119-03 (assembly GCA_037042295.1). Classification (NCBI taxonomy): domain Eukaryota; kingdom Fungi; phylum Basidiomycota; class Agaricomycetes; order Polyporales; family Irpicaceae; genus Irpex; species Irpex sp. Y119-03. The sequence goes on along the minus strand of JAXQKB010000951.1, from coordinate 436,293 downwards.
TCGCGCGCCCTCGTCATAGACTCAGCGGACCGGTGATACCGTCATACTCACGTCGAGTCAGAATACTTATCGATGTTGGTGTACACGTAAGTGTCGAGAGGCGCATTTGTTCGCCCATGTGCACGTATATAAGGGCAACAACTTGTACGAAACACTCTGTTCGCACTCCCCGACCATCAGTCGTATACAGGGGCTAGCAACATGTCTCTCGCCGAGTCATTCAGCGATATTACTCCTGACAGGTATACTTATGACCCAAGCTCACCTCCTCCAGAGTTTGGCAAGCCCGTACGCAAGTACTGGGCATTTGACGAGTCATACGTCAACGTCAATCATGGTAAGTTACCGTTCCAAGTTCGCTGAACATAAACATCTTCGGTCACCCCATGACATCTGCTGACCCTGATCCCAGGTTCATATGGCTCTCTGCCGCTTCCTGTAAAAGCGGAAGTGGACAAGATCCTACTGTTGGCAGAGCGAAACCCTGACAAGTTCCACCGCGTCACTTACCTACCGTTGCTGAGAAAGGCTCGGTATGCTAACTCCATAATACTGATATGCCATTTTCTTGCTTACGCGTGAGACAGGCAGGAAGTGGCTGCATTGGTCGGAGCGGAACATGACGAGATAGTTTTCGTCCCGAACGCAACACATGGACTCAACACCATCCTCCGTAACATCGAATGGAAAGAGGGAGATATTCTCCTCGGTGGTAAGTGCTACGCAGTTCATTGACAATCTCCCAGAACATGTGATAACGGTTTTACTAGCTACTACAACATACGGTGCTGTTGAACGTACAATTCAATATCTCGGCGACAGATCTGAGCAGCCCAGACCCGACGTCCACGCTGTGGTACTTCAGTTCCCGATGAGTAACGCAGAGATCATCGATGCCTATCGTGCAAAAATACGAGAGCTGAAGCAGAAGTACTCGGAAAGACAGTATAACATTCTTCCCGGCCAGAAGGAGATCAAGAGCGGGAACCGCTTCGTTGCTGTAATTGACAGCATCTCATCTATGCCTGGCGTACTTCTACCCTGGAAAGAGCTGGTGAAGATCTCTCAGGAGGAAGGTATCTGGACAATCATTGATGCTGCTCATAGCATCGGTCAAGAGGTGAGCAGATGATACCTTACATCCCGCGTCTGTGTATCCTGATCGTCGATTTTTTTAGTTTAACATTAACCTTGGGGAAGTGAAACCAGATTTCTGGGTTAGCAACTGCCACAAGTGGCTTTACGCCAAGAGAGGATGTGCGGCGCTCTACGTTCCACGAAGGTATGTTCCACATGATGTTTTATGGCTCGTTTAATTCTTGAATGACGCGCTGATAGGAACCAGCATGTGATCAAAAGTTCGATTCCAACTTCTCATACCTATCCAAGCCCAGGCGAGGCCGAAGACACTAAATTTGTGCAACAGCATGAATGTAGGGATCACAATGGCCTGAGATGACCATCGGCCCTTACTAATCTTCTCTCTAGGGACTGGAACGCAGGATTTTAGCCCATACCTAACCGTTTCCACTGGTAAGTAGATTTGACATGTTTTGATTCAGTCGTCTCAGCTGATGTTTACTAGCCCTCGCGTTCCGTAAGTGGCTTGGGGGCGAAGAGAAGATCACTTCGTACAACCGCAAGCTTGCGATTGAGGGGGGTAAACGTCTTGCAGAGCTTCTTGGCACGAGGCTGCTCGATGAGAGCGGCGAACAGACACTGAGCATGGTAAGATTCACGATATTTTTGTGCTCGAGTGTTTCGTTGACATCTGGCTGCAGGTGATGGTGCAAATTCCGCTACCTGTAGAAGATAATGCAGGCTCTATCTACACGGCCGAGGTCCAGAAGAAGATTGGAGTGTTCTTCTGGGATCAATTCTTCAACAAGTGGGACACTTACCCTGCTTTCCACTTCCACAATGGCGCATGGTGGGCACGCATTAGTGCACAAGTGTGGAACGAGGTATGCGTCTATCCTATTATAATGATTCTACCTCGATTATTGACGAGCGTTTCCCAGATCTCGGATTTCGAGTACGTTGCTAAAGTACTGAACTCGGTCTCCAAGGACGTCAAGGAGACCATCCTCGTCGGGAAAGAACCTCCATCTGCATCTAGTTAAACGTGTCAATGTCAATGTATACAGGCAAGGGGAGAAGAGGCCAGGATTCGAGTTTATGAAAAGGGGGTTGCCACTGCTAGCATCAATAGCCTTGCCAAATAATTGGCGATCAGCGCGAAGCCGATACAGGGACGACGACGCCAGTTTCAGAAAATTGGATAGAAACAGTACGCATGATATCAGGGAATTTGAACTGGCACCATGGCACTTTAACGACATGCAACTGTGTATGTCTTCTAATCGTGTCGTAGCTCATGGCCTCCGCCTCTTAGCTATTTATCCCGGCCATTAAGGTATTACTTATGATAGCCATTCACCGCTGCATACGCTACTGCTGTTACATGCTTCGTACACTGAGCCAACAAGCGTCTATGCCTCTTATTCAAGTCCTAACAAGTGGGTTGTGACTAAGCCCTGGATTGATAAGCCCCTCACGCGATAGCTCCAACTGCGACTTTCCTTTCCTTTCCTTCCTCTGTCCTTTCACTTGAAATTTCATGTCTCACAATCACCCCACCCATATCTCTCCTCTTGTCTACCTCTCCGTAGAACTCATTCTCCTTTACCGCATCACCATCCCCGACCCACTTCCACGCATTCGTCCGTACGAAATCCGCGAAGTCCCAGATATCAGGCTTAAGCTCTTCTAGAGATGAGATCCAAATGTACGTGTGGGCTTGAACAGGAGGATGAGTAGTGGGAATGGTTTCGAGAGCCGGGATGGGTGGAGGATCCGAAGGTGCTAAATTGGAAGATGTGGCGGGAGAGATAGAAGAGAGGGGGACAAGTGGACCAAGGGGATGTACGGCTATACGATCTCGAGCGTATTCCTTGCATAGTGAAGAGACAGATATTAGTACAGAATTCATGTATCGAAGCATACTCGCTCGCGATTGGACTCGGAATAGTGTGATTCAGCGCGAAATAATCACACAACTTACGTTTCCTTCGAAGATATCCAGAAGTGCAACATCATTCTTGCTGAGGCCCGTAACTAATGTCCCACGTACTGTACGCTCCTCTGGTGGGAGATCTGGATTACGGCCGTTCTTCTCAAGCAGTTGACGCGTCTTGTAATACGGAATGACCCCAGGGTAGTCAGCATTCTGCGATCATGACAAGGATCGTTATTTATTGAAGGCCCCTTAAGACTTCGGTTGCTAACCTTGATAGCATGTCTCGTATGCTCCTATGATAAATAAGTCTATCAGTTATAGGTTCGATTGGCGACAGTAACAGCGTTTGAACAAGTACTGACAAGCAACAACGCTGGGCATATCTGAAGATCGTTCCCTGGGTGATCTATAACACGCCTCAATATGAACGGATGCAAAAGTGTGCCATAGAAGAATGCCGAGTATGTAGCAGCAGTCATGGTCGAAGATGAGAAAAGGATGGCGGTGACACTGGACGAGATAAGCGATCTGCGTGTGAATGTATGACGGGATAGTATATTAGATAACAGCATGATCAGTAGTTACTCAGCTACTCAGCTATTACAGATACGCGACGTCCACGGAGAAGAACGCTTTCAAAAGAACACCAAAACGCCTTCGCTCCCCTTCAGAGTCACGCTTCCTCCATTGCCCAGCTTTTCAATCACCTCGCTTCCACTCGCAGTCCCATTCTCGAAGCTCTGGCCCGCCCACGTCGTCAACCCTGAATCTTTCGAGTCCAACCCCGGAGAAGTCATTCGTTTGACTTTGGCCTTCCCCACATTCTTCGTCCACTGACTCAAATCAACAATCACCTGCCCAGTTTCTGCGGGGCTGCTAACATTCCTTACATCAAGGTTCAGTAGAACTAGACGCGCAGGGCCTTCCTTGACATTCCTAGACGCAGGGTCCCATACAGCATATGCTGCTAGGTTTGATAGCGTTTTGGAGACTTCGGGTAGGAGGGCCAGACGGGATTGATGAGATGACCCGACAGCTTCTGTTACGAGAAGATAGGCAACGAACGAGGGTGAGGCCCGTGCTGAGCCATAACGATCGCTCGGGACGGGGTACCAAAGATCATACTGTAACGAAGGTAAATTATTCATCGATACTCGAAGAAAGAATTGAATTGCCACATACCCAAGAAAATCCAGGACTAGTAGAGTACAAGGGTGATGGGATGAGTGAGAAATCGAACAATGGACAAAAGTCAGTGGACAATCTTACGAGTTAGCCTGGTTGCTGCTCTGGAAAACCAACGTGGCGCCTTGATGAAGATACAGACGAGAGATATTCAACGCTGCACCATAAAGTATCGCTGTGAAACGGCATCAAACGTGGCTCGAAGTAATCAAAGAGAATAGCAGTGAGCAAGACTTACTGTCAGCGAGCCAGAGTGCCTGGCCAAAAGTATCCGTGACGTTTTCCTTCCCTGAACATGATACAGAGCTGTATTCTCCGACGACGAATTCTTTCCCGACGCTCTTGGCTGCAGCAATTTGAGGCTTCCAGAGGTCGAGGTACGCCTGCCATCATTGAGTCGTCATGTTGAGCCTAATACGCAAAAAAGTGCACAATGAAGGTGACATACGGTGATGTTGTCGTGATTAATGAGGTTGGGTAAGGTGGCGATGGCATTTCTGACCGGATCGCAGGTCGAATACTGGTATCTGGAAGCCTTGTCGGTCTTTTATGGAGGGATGAAAAACGTGAAAAGCGTACGTGTGTTGTGCAAACAGTTTGACCACGCCGGTCGTATCAACGCCTTCATTGACGATATCGACGGTTGTCATCGATGCAGATGGGGTAGGATCGTCGGCAAATCCTCCTGCCTGGAAGATATGTGATGGAAGCGATAGATTGCGACTCAGGACAGACGACCATCCCTACATAACGTGAATCAGACCTGACAGTCGTCGACAAACGATTGAAAGCTCACCAGAAATTGTGCGGTGTAATCTGAAGAGGACCATCCTGATGGCCGCAATCCCCCTGCATAGTGATCGGCTTCGTTTCCTACTGTTATGGAAGTCAGTATTATCGCTAACATTTGGAAGTGTTGCATTTGTAGTATAAGCATAGTAACTCAACTCACATTCAAATGCACGGATTCTGTCCATGCCAATATGCTCTATAGCTGCGGCTATCTCGTTTCTTGCAATGTTGATGGTATTGTTCCCCAAGTTGACTGTGACGACAAATTGTGATGTGTTTGGGAAGACCAACAGGGACTCGTATAGTTCTGGACCAAACGTCGTACGATATATTCCTCCCGACTATGAGACATGTGCTTCAGCAAAGAAAGTATGAGTATAGGACTGGTACATACAGAGCTCTCGCTAAGAGTCAGAGCAGGAGCAGTGGGGTCAAAAATCGAGCTATCTCTGTGTACGATACGTGGTCACTCGAGTCGCCTTTGAATATACACTAGAGAAGTGTACTCACATTGTAATCCCACCAGGTCGGATATCCTACCGAATAAATAATACCAAGGAGAGTGTCTGTAAGCAAAGCATTCACAAATACAACAACACGACAACATTGAACTCACCGGTCCGAAACCAGTTCTTTCCACCAGCCTTTGCATGAGCTCCTTCGTCAACAAGTTTGGGTGTGTCTTGTTTCCGCCGAATACATTCAAATATGAAAATTCGATGGAGAAAGATGCAAGTCGAGGATCAAGGGTCTGGGATGCATTGACCGGAGGATTCTGTAAAAATGGGAGTGGTATACTCTTGTTGGTCTGAGCGTAGACTCCCAAGTGTACCCAAAGAAGCAACGCAAAGCCAAGGGTTAGAGAGAGCATTTTCTACCAGAATAGATACTCGAAGCTGACAGAGACAACTCGCTTGGGACGACGAGGGCGAGCGAGCGATACTTATATGCTGGAACAACGAGCGAGATAGACTACAAGAAGTTTGAGACGTCACGAACATCAGTGAGCGGGCCGGCGGCAGTTGTAGAACCATGCAGAACGACCAGCGTGACATTCGCGTAGGAGTCGAGATACGTTTACGCGAAGTTGCGTAGAGGTCAGTTGACCATGATGTATGACGAACGGTTGATCTTGCCCGAGCTGGTCGACGTATTTCCTATCTATAACCGTCATTTTCAGACATATATGGCATAGAATTGATATTGTACTGATATAGGAGCTCAGTGTTGAGTAAATTGATGCGCGTAAGGGGCGTACCTTCGAATTCTATCATGCTGTCGTGTTCCACATGACGGCGATGAGGGATGAGTTCAAGTCAACACAAGCGCCTTACTTCGGGCCATCCAGCCGAACGCCACCAGGCCATAGCCAAACATGCACAAATACTAGCCGATCTCATATGTACTGAGTCAGCCTCAGTGCCCTCATCCATGGCATAGCTGGGACTGAGACTGCTTCCAAAGTTTCACTGTCATTATTATAATGCGACACAACAATAATAAACTCATATTGCGAATATATTAAGCAAGTTCCATACGGAGGCAAACGTAAATCGGCTTTGGGACGCCGTTACTCATCTACCAATTGCCGCAATAGGATAGTTAAGTGCTCTTCGGACCGACAACACCGAGCTTGGATTTGTTCAAGTTGTCGATAAGGCTGTCTGGCAGATTGAGATGCGCCTTGACCAGTGCCGGCGGGATCAAAGCCAGCCACTGGCTCAGACTGACGTCTTCGTATATACCTACGCGAGGCGGTAAGTATAGGCCTGATCATTTGCTAAAATCAGACTATGCGAGTGTACTTACCGGTGTTAAAGATTTCGAGGAAGCGCAGAGTAGTGTTTCCTGTGTTCTCTAGGTAATGGCCTAGAAGCAGTACAAGGTGGCGATCAGCGATCGCGAATAATGAGTAGACAACAACCACTTACCGAAAGAAGCTGGGATGTAACTGATATCTCCTGCTTGATAGTCGAACGTCTGAGCGTTTCCTGATGCAGCAAAGATTGTAATACGGCCTTGGCCCTCGCTAGTATAGACATTAGTATGGTAGACAGTCGAATTAAGAGATTGCTCACAGGAAGAAACCCCATTCGTCTTCAGTAGGGTGCCACTGAGAATCGAGACGTATACGTCAGCTGAATGCCACATGTAGAGCAAAACATTCAGCAACTTACGTGAAGCTCCCTATACCATGCATTCATGTTAGTAATAATTCAAGGCGTCGCTGAATAGTTGGGTCCGTACCTGAGTGCACCAGGCTCGACTGTCACTTCCGCAGCAGCGATACTCGTAGCCGCCTTAAAGGTTTTCGAGTCTGCCACCTTGATAGTCCCGCCCGAATATTGCGTAGGCTTCACTTGAGAGAACTGGAATGTGAAGGGGTTGGGCACTTGGCCTTGAGGGTCTTCCGGCGCTGTAGCGTTGGAGGACGGAGCGTCTGTGACAAGAGGTATATGAACGAGGCATTCCGTGGGCTGTGGGAGGACATACCGGATGGGAAGATGTAGAGCTCCTTGCTGGGAATCTTATCGAACGACGCCTGGCTGGTTTGGAAGTTCTTGGCCAGCACCTCTTTCGGGATGTGGGCCAACCAATCTGTCAGCTGTTGGGGCAAGTGAGCACGAATTTTATACGAATACGTAAGCTGCGGCCTACCAAGAAGGTGTCGTTCTCATCGAAGTCACCGCTATCAAATACTAAGAGGAATTCCGTGCCATCACCCTCCGCTGTTGCTTGCAAAGAGTGAGGGATACCAGGAGGGAAGTACCAAAGGTCACCAGGTCCCTTTATGCGACTGTATAAGCGACGCCCGTTAGGTAATAGTGGACTATACGCACAACCGTGGCAAGATAATTCTTCCCGTTCTGATCTACGGCAGTGACTTGTGTTTCTCCCTGATGACGCTTAGTGAGCCTCTTGGTACATATCTCACCATAGAATTGGTACTAACCTTTATTATGTACGCCCACTTTGTGCGATGGAAGACATCAGTATACAGATGCTATCAAATCGAAGATGACGGAACCATACCTCTGCCGTATTATGCCAATGAAGCTCCCGGATAGCTCCAGGCTCCAACCGCATATCCACGCCCGCCAAATCTGTGATTGATTCGTGTCAGCAAGCGAGGACAAGAATCGCGCGGGATACGATGTCTCACTAGTGGCCTTAGGTAATTGGTCCGCTGAATCAGAATACGTTAGTACAGGCTACTGGAACAGCAGGAGAATGAGGCTGACTGTTTTGTTGACGAGCCCAGCCCCCCGTTTGCAGTCGGTTGTGACTTAGACTGAAGGGCCACTTCGCACTCAGCCTAAGCAGACAGAGTAAGAAAACCGGGCCTAATAAAGATCATGTAAAGGATACGTACACTTCACCATTGTCGGTAGTTGGAGGTGCAAGGAGGTCAGGATTCTGCTGATCGATCGGAATGTTCTGTGGTCCGAGGATCGTCGAACCGAGGCTTCCACGGATGGCTTGGGGATCGGCTGGAGGATTGTCGACGTTGAAGATCGGTCCGTTGGGGTCATCACTTGCATAGGGCACTGTTGGGCTAGGCGACGATGAGCTCTCCGTGCTCGACAGCGTCGCTACGCTGGAGGTGGTTGTGTTGGCAACAACAGCTGGTGCGGCGGTGGTGTTCTTCGCGAGAAGCACAGCGCACACGATGGCTGAGAGGTATTTGGACATGGCGACTCGAGGTGCAGATGCCACACACAATCAAGTAGGCAGAACCAGAGGTAAAGTGGGAGTGCGGAGTGAGGAAAGTCGTCGCAATCGGCGCTGTTATATGGGGAGGCTGACCGGGCTGGCATGTGGCTAACATTAGCACCTCCCGCCACTTTCGGGTTCTATTTTGGCGGCTGACATATTGCTACTTAGGAATGATAGATTTCAAGACAACAGGTACAAAGATTGCACAACCAGCCGCTGATGTCACCCAGCGTCGAGTCGCTGAAAGCGTCGTGGCTCGCCAATTTTTATACGGCGAATAGGACTTCAGCGATAGAAGTTCAGTTAAGAAGTTTGAGGTCGAATTCTGCCAAGACAAGTCAGCGTTTGAATGGCGACGAATGGCTTAAGCAGTATACTACGTTCGAGAAGTCATAGCACGTCGGTAGCGGTCAGCACCACCGTACTGTACTAAGTATAGTATTGTGTGCATCATGTGTCTATGGATTGGCCCATAATTAGAATCTGTACTCGGCCTGGGCGCAATGCTTACCTAGATTTGGTAAGACCGGAGGTGAGCCTGATATAGCTATTGTAGTGGTACAGATTCTGCCTGTCATCGGATAAGTAGTATGCAAGTACACCGTCACCGTGACGGTGAACATTGACCTACGATAACATGCAGCAATATACCACCGTCGTATCAAGTCGGATAAACTGGGCTTTGTGGCGTTTTGATGGCGCTCGCTCGCCGCATTCCGCCAGACTCACATCCGAGCGCCGGTAATAAGTACTTGAAACCAACGGCGGCGAGTCACAACATGCACACATGTACAGCTTGAAGCTTGATCACAGGTTGTAATCTCTGCTGAGACTTTCCCCTGGAGAGTACATATCTCTGGTTATGCAGAGACCTTCACACTTAGCTCACACCAGTAAGTGATTAGCGCTAATTCTAGAATCATCACTAATTCCGTCTTCCAGCAGAATACATATATTTACGTATTTTTCACAGCATGCCGTTCACTTGCTTTCGAACAAACGCACGCGTGACGTGGCAGGCCTTGTATTCGTCAGTGACCTTTGTCCGACGTTTCTCTCCGATGCTTCCTCCGTTGCTTCCAAGCTGCGGGTGTCACCAAGCGAGCGCGCTGCAGCGCCGTGATGGGTCTAAATCGCAGAATCACACATTCTTAGGTGCTGTCAACCTTCTTTTCCTCTGTGCGGGCTTGCGCATGGATAAAAGTTCCCCGAATTTCCCTGAATGCGACCTCTTAGCATCATCGCCCGCCGCGTGGCAGAAGCACGTTTACTCCAGATGATCGGGAATGGTTGCCCATCTCTGCCTTTCGAAACGTCTGATCTTATCCTAACCAGCGGGGAAAAGTAAAGAGTATATTCAAGGGATCGCCAATGTTGACGCCGTTGAGACTCCTTTCTCACTCTCTCCTCCACTCCCTCTGTACTCTGTATCAACCTCTTACGCTCGTTGTTCGGGAATACCTGCTCACTGGGTACTGATGTCAACTCTGTCACCAGCCGCTGCAGCCGCTGCTCAAGCCGCTCTTGAAATTGCTGTCGGTCCTTTACTAGTAACGCTCTGCTTGGCCTTCGTGTGAGTGCACCATATGGCGTCTGACGCTGATGATATCGCTCACGATGCTATTTTCAGACTCTTTGGAGTGTTCCTGGCCCAGTTCTATTACTACTTCACTCATTATGAGAACGATGGAGTACAACTGCGAAGTTTTGTGGGCGTCATAGGGTATGTCAACTTGTATTGAGGTCTCTTTGCGCGCCGCGCTCATGGCATTGTCGGTCTCCCAGGTTGCTCGAGACGCTGCACAGTGCTTTGTGCATACATGTCCTGTATGACTATTTTGTCACGCACTACGGTAATCCGGCGGAAGGAATCAGCAAGATTGTCTGGTACGTTGCCGTTATCACAGCCATTGGTTGCGATCGACCACTAACCGAGTTGTAGGAGTGCACCGGTGAGTCCCCAAGCGTGTACCGATGTCCGTGTGAGCTAACGGGCAGCAATGGCCAGCTTACTGTTATACTGGAGGTACGTGAAGACACAGTGTTTGTATATTCATAGATTTAGATTAACATGACCGCACATAAAGCTCTTGATCGTGACACTAACTACGTCGTAAGTATTCTTCGCCCCGCCGATGGGCTTTACTTTGGTTTGACACTGTTTTTTTTTAGCTTCTACATACGACGTATATGGTACTGTGAGTACTATAATTAACTGATGATTCGTAAGAGACTGAAGAAGCCCAGTGTCTGAGAAGAATATCTTTGCTGTCATTGCACCAGTGCGTTTCGTCTTTCATCGTCTTGTTGATGCGCCCGCTGATATTCTACGAAGACCTTGCTTTTGTGTGCCCGTGACGGTGAGCTTGTTTGTTGGGTGTCCCTCAAGAAATTAATAGCTAATCATTCACGTTTTCTAGCCATGAGTATAGGTTAGTGATCTATTAGTCCACGAATGCAAGGCATCACTAAACATCGTCATCTTCGACCAGTCACGCTGAGCCTTCTGTACGTACGAACAGTGTCTCTCCGTACTGAGCGGGTTACTCAATGACAGGCTCAGGTACAAGTACAAACTATGGGCCGTGTTTCGCGGACATGCAGACGCCAATGTAAGGATCTTCTACGGATTCTCTTCTTAACAATATTGTTTGACATCATTTTTTCTAGCGAATCGTAGAGGCCACATTCTCCCTCGGTCTGGTCGCGGACGTAACAATCACAGGAACTCTCATCTACTACCTAGGATTCAACCGCTCAGGTTTCGCTTTGTGAGTCATAAGGTTTCCCTGCGCTACGAGAAATCGGAAATCACTGTCATATATGCTCAACTGGACGTTCTATCTTCTAGCACAAACAAGAAGTTGCAGACTCTCGTTCACTACACGGCCAGTACAGGGGCTCTTACAGTGTGAGTCTATTAGTATCTGCGCTCCGTTTTCTTCGTTTCGTACTCATCGCATGCGCTCGTTACGCCACGAACAGGATCATTTCTGCAGTGATTGTCGGCTCGGTACGTATCAAAGTTGATCACGGTCTTAGTTGAGCTGCAACTCATACATCTTGATCATCGATAGGTCAAAATTGAGAACAGTCTACTTTTCGGTGGTCTCATTGAGTTCATCAGCAAACGTAGGTTTTTCTACGCTAGTCTCATTCAATAGCAAGAGCGTTGATCGTACTTTCTTCTGCTACAGTTTACGCTAACTCGATGCTCGCAATGTCAGCATGTCCGTATTACCCGAATATTCTATCAACTGATTATCATTTCTGCAGGCTTAACGCACGAAACAAGATACGGAGTACCAGTGGGCCTGAACGGTCTAGCGCTGCATACGAATTCTCGACGTCTATCAGAACAGAACCGTATCACCTCGACGTGCGTATCATTACAGTGAACGCACAGCTCTATATCTCACAACTCGGTATCATCTATGATACAGGACTCACGCCCAAGATTTACACCAACCGAAAGTGCATACAGCAACACGATGTATGGAGACACTTATGGCTATGGTCGTAACACTCCACACGATGTACGTATTATCCCTAAGAATCACTTATCCGTATATCAGAGCTAACCATTGTCGTGTCTGCTGTTGACACTGATAGGCCTTGAGCGATGTGACCAAGATGGGCGACTACCATAAGGCGTCATTGGACAAACTGAGTCAGCCTCCCGAATCTCCCGTTGGTGTTTGAGTTCGAACCTCCCGAGTACCGAACCTCTAAGTACGAGGGTGCTGTGGCTAAAATGGTCACAGGCTTATCTTCCATTCCTACGCTTGATCTCCTCGAAAATCCTTTCTTCTTCTGTCTTCACCGCATCTATCCATTCTTTCATCACGCGACACGCATGAACCATGCATATTCTTCATTCCTATATCCCATACATTTGCCTCGTCTCATTCTCGTTCATCCATAGCATAGCAATTAGAGGTGCCACACACGGACTTTCTTGCGCCCACATGTTCCCTCTTCTGCTTTCCTTTCTTTCTCTGTCCTTTGACCTTCAAGCCCGAGTCTTCACGTTTACGATCTCCAAGATGACATCACGATATCAATATACCTCTACCGTTAATCATACCACAATCTCTCTTGCCATCTGTGCCATGTATAGCATCTGTCTTTGTATCATAAGTAGTCGTTTCAATCATTTCTGACGAACAGCTCTCGCACGAAACAAAATCATCTCTACACCTGAGTTTCAATGACGTCGAAGTATCTTTCAGACAGGTTCAATTCTTGGTACACGTATCAAGGTGGATATGAAAGAGATTGCTATTATACAAAAAGATCGTGTGAGAGACGAGTAAGAAAGAGACTGTGACTAGTAGAATACATGTACGCGTATAATGAAGCAATATCCGAGCCCGTAGATAACCCCAGAAATTAGCAGAAGCAGTAAGCTACAATGAGAACCTGGCCGTGTGCCAGCATCTATGAAAACGAGTTGAGACCGCACGACGGATAAGTGGGCGGAAGTTCGAACAGCCCCTTCTAATCGTCGTCATCATCGTCAATGTTCGGACACTTTACGCTGACCAGCTTGGCCTTGATCCGCGCATCAGAGTCACCGAACCTCAACCTCTTCAACGCCTCCACGTCCTCCTCGTCATCGTCGTCTTCATCTTCGTCGTTGTTCGAGCGACCCTTCTGACTCAACACAAGAGCGGTCAACTTCCGCCCATACAAGCACCCCGTGTCTAACCCGAAGCTCCATCGCTTGATATCGAGGCCTCTCGTGGCAGCATGCCCGTATATAACCGTACTCGGATAACACTTGAGGTTATACTTCTTCGGACCATGCTTCTTCGACGCGTGTGCTTCGCCTTCGTAATCCGGCAATGCGAAAGCGTCTGCTTCGAGATCGTAGCCCTCCTCTCCGGGGAGTCCGAATCCCTTGCAGTGCTTCATGGCGTCCGCCCACAAGTCGCTCCAGGGTGTACCCTTGTCCATGATCCGCGTCACCTTCCCACTCTTCTTGACGCTCCGCATGTTGAGCACAACCCATGGATCCATGTTCTGTGGCACGAGTGTGAGGATATCTCGTTCTTGAAAACGTCGAAGAGCTGAGATATTCGAGTTCGGTTGTACGTTGACACTGACGTCGGATGATGGTGCACTCAGACCAAGAGGTTCCTGCGTTCGTAGACTGTCGGTGTCTGCCCATACAATAGGTCCTTCATCCACAACCACCCTTCCAGCAACTGACATTGCAACCTCGCCAGCCTTCGTGGACCCAGGTATCCTCGCCAGTGGTTGCTTCTCATCGTCCATGTCGAGTGTCGGGTCCCCAGGTAACACTCCTGCATGAACCACGAAGGCGTGCAGTCCGCTTATCCAATTCACCAGTGGTACCTCCTTCATCAGCCACTCCGCCTCCTGCCTCTCCATATCTCTCGCCAACCAGTAATGATCACTGAACATCTTCCATGCCTTCTTATCATGCCCATGTGATGGCGTCTTCGGAATACGTGCCCACCATGCCTCGCGCCAAGTACCCCGAGCACGTTTACGTGTGACTTCAACCCACTCCTCGGGGTCCGGAGGTACGCTGTTACCACTCGTTGACGCAATGACCCACTCCGCTTCGATGAGGTTGAGGAAGTCACGTCCTGTGTGGATAGCGGCCGCATCTGAGTCGTTGGAGGAATTTGAGCCAAATAAGTTGTCGAAGGATGGTAGGGTAAAGGGTAGGGGTGATAGTAGGACGTGATGGTGGTGACGTCGAGGGGTGGGAAGGATAAGACCTTCAAACCAGTCTCTCCAGGCCCGCCATTGCACGACCATATGGTCGTGATTCCCTCGGACGGGGTAGATGACTTGACGGCCTTGTTCGTTAATATGATTCTTGTATATGAAGTCCCACACTGCCAGGGACGTTGAGTGTTCTGATTTGGCGAGGAGATCTCCAGCAAAGAATAGAATATCGTGAGATGGATTCCAGGAAAGTTCGTTGAGCAAGTCACTGAAAGACCGAGTTTAGCCGGGCGAAAATAGGAGAGTGGGACGGCTACGCACTGTAAAGACTCGTTCATCCCGTGAACATCTCCGATGAATATAAAGCGACTATTTCCATCATCTGCGTTGGACGAAGGTGGTCAATACAGGCACAGAAGTCAGAGAACATAGAGTAGCGTTCCGACGATCGGCCGAGGTGGCCACGTCCTGAGAGATTGTTCAGAGCATCTGAGTACGAGTAACGACGTTCAAGTGTATTGGGACATTGTTGGAGTTTTGGAGGTAGAAACGAGAATATTGGTACGGAAGGCACTTACTAAGATTAATATCGGCCTCTGGTAGCTCCTTATAGTATGTTATCACACTGTTAAAGTCCGGAAAGTCTGTTTTGCTACGTGAGCGGACGGTAGTTGCGCCATGCATCATACAGTACTCACCGACTTTAGGTTTCTTGCGAATTAGGTTGTGAGGTAGCGACGCGTTGCGGATGCCGAGAATGAGAAATCCCGCGACAAAAATGGCGAGCAGAGCGTGAGAGGCGATCCCCCAACCCGTTATGCGCCGGCGGGGACCGTCCATGTGCCAGTCCATCTTGATGTCAGTACAAGCACCAGATGACTCCCGCCGCAGTCTTCAAAGTTGCTGTAGTTGAAAGAGAGTAGAGGTGGTGGTGGTGGTGGTCAAGGAGGAAGGAATGGAACGTGCGCTCGGAGGTCGTCAGCCCACTTGTCAGTAGACCAAAATAGTCCGAGTGGGGCAGCCAGGCAGGATGACTGCCTGTTGTGGCGAATGTCGAGCAAGAATGGTGATGCCGGGGAGTTCGGTTATGGCTGGAGGCATGTTGTGTGTTCTAAATCCGCAGCGGGTAACTCGACGTTCATAACAGAGGAACAACTCGCCACGCCACATCAGAAAGTAGCGTCATTCTTATAGTCAATCGCATCTTATCAGATAACCCACACTCAAATCTTATCGCAGTGCATGCACATGGGTCATTGAGATCATATATTTGTAAGTAAGTATAGAATGGATTAGGCATAGTTGGGCATATAATGCATGACATACAATCCCCGAGGTCATTTTATCAGGGGAGATGACAATCAAACATGGGCACAAGCAGTGGTCTCAATCAAGCCGCTAGGACATGAGACAAACACGACCAGTAGCCCAAGCTATGGGAGTCGACTATACGAAGGCACGCACTATTAGTTTGTGGCTGTGATAAACGAGAGTCGAGTAGTACGTACTGGCCATGGACATTGCAGTGAAGCGCTAGTCCACTAAATTCACGATATTGTTTCCCGCAACCGACAGTATTGCAAGTATGCTAAACACCAGATAGGCCGCGCTCAGTCTCGCTCTCTTAGCACAAGAGGCAACGAACACCTACCAATTTCCTCGGTTTGGTCTTGAATCGGAACCTATTGGCGCTCTTGAGCTTATCTGCCCGCATCTTCCTGGTAGCCGTTTCCTCTTGATACACCTGGTAGGCTACATCGCTAAGCAGGTGGAGGGGTGAGATTCCGCTGTATTCGCATGACTCAAGCCTCAAAAGCAGGTTGTGTGTCACAGAAGGTCGCGAAGCTACCACTTTGGACGGCATTGACGACGTTCCAAATGATTTAGGGGAGGTATCTGAAAGTGTCAGGTTTCGGCAGATAATTATATACTCGAGAGAATCTCCTTTCTGAGCTAAGGATGGAGAGAGCATGCAGTTGGTGTAGTTAGGCCATGGCCCAGTTATAGTAGACACAGTGTATTGGGCCTATGGTATTTGGGCCCATGTCTTGAAACGGTGGCCAACTGCGTATCATAGGTCATAGGTCACGACTCCTTCTAACAGGCCGTAAAACTATACCGTACCTTCAAAGCTTTCAGTACTTTGAGTTTGAAAAACTGGAGGAGTACCCACATAAACTTTATATAGTCAGTAAAAGCTAAGGTGATGTTGGCAAGTTGTGATCCTGTTACAGCGACCGGCCTGACAGCCTGAGCTCTTCAGGCTGGCCAGTGGCCATTGCATCGTTGGCAAGGTACAACCTACATTCTTAGAGGAGCGCAATAAAGGAGAGTGTATAGATTAGACACGACCTTATGAGAAGTCAAACTGTGATCATCAATATGTCAGATGATATTTCCTTTTCACCTCATGACTATCCAAGTTCCCATTCAAACCACGTACAAGTGGTAGTTTTAACATGCTATTTTCTTAGTTCTAGTTGCAGGAGTTAATTTTGTCATGCATCTTACGGATTTCACTGACTGGGACGTACTTACATATAAACATGGTGTGCCAGGATCGTCAAGGTCACCGTGACGGTGAACTTACTTCAACGAAGGCCAGCTGCAGGTCCGAAGTAAGCGTCTCACGCTTCTGCGCTTATTATTTGCTCATGTTTGTCATGGCCGTTGTGGCGCGGCGGGCGCGTCCTCGTCCGAAGGGGCTCAATCGCAGACAACCTTGTCTTCTGACTACCACCGTGACCATTTGCTAAACGATATCACCTCAATAATTCAGAAATTGATATGGGTTATGCCAGAGGGAAAAGTTCTTGATCATATACTGCACTCTTACTGGGCAGCTTGCTACAGCCGTCCGGGTCGAAAGGTGACACAGGCTGGCGTTCGCGCTACCGGTATACATGTGTTCGTACAACCTGACACCCGTATGCTCATGGTGCTGAGTGAGGCTCGGACAAGAATATGGTAGACCGAGCCACTTCCCAGCTACTGACCCCTTATATCCCAGGGACTGCTCCCTTGGTCTTCCCTGCTGACTACAGTCAGCCCTCGAATATCCACTGACGGAATCGTTATGGAATGCAGTGTCGCACAAGTGAGTAGCAAATCTTCCTCTTTGTGGCACGCAACTGAATATATGTGTATACGCCGCGTACCAGAACCCCTCACACTTCTCGGAGCTTATGTGCATACCCTATTCACCGTCCTCGGGCTATCCATTTGTGGCCTTGGAAGTCCCATTTGAGTCTCTCAAAGTTACACGCGAAGGAGGAAGGGTGAAATATTTAATACACCTCGTTCATCCCAATGGACACGGTGCTTCTTCTTAGCCACGGACAATAATTACAAGAAAGAACACCTCTGGAGCTCTCGACGCACACACAAGTAAACACTCAGGCTTTCGAGGATCCCTGCTCACCCGAGCGATGTGGCGTATTCTGTCCGTGATTATGTGTCGATTGCCCACTCGGGGACGGCTCGGGGATCCATCCGAGTTCTCAGTACACCCCACGGATCCTCTCTCACAGTTATATGGAACAGCGGGACCTTGAGGGTTGCGTAGCTCAATGACGCGGCCTTGATGACCTCCGCGAATACCCAACACTATAAGTACTGACTGTGTTTGAAGGCACGATCCCAGATTTCCGTATCCGCTGCTCGCCATGTTTTCCGCGCTGACTGGCTGGCTCTTTGGCAATAAGGCTTATACTCCCAATGACAAGGCAACGCCTCCGCCTGCGGCTTCGATACCTCCAATTTTCGAGGAAGATGCGTTCTATAAAGCTCCAGAGTTCAGCATCGATGACTATAGGCCTATCAAGGTTAGGTGCATTGGCGCAGGGTTCAGTGGGATCGTATGCGCGTTGAGGTGAGTCACGAAGTAGTTGTGATTTTCATGATGTATACAAGCAGCTGACGGACGCTTCCTCCATCAAGATTCAGACAGAAGATCGCAAACCTCGATTTTAAGATCTACGAGAAGCAAGGTGGCGTGGGTGGGACATGGTTTGCGAACAAGTATCCGGTGGGGCATTCGATGTATCGGTGTCTACTACAACGAGCTAACGTCCATCGGAACAGGGAGTTGCATGCGATGTTCCCAGCCACTGCGTACGTCAGTCTACAACTTATGCAAGTTTTCATGAACTCATACATGCTACAGTACCAGTACTCCTTCGAAGACCAGGTTTGATTATCTCTTCTATCACACATACGCCCAACTAAGCATTGTGTCATCCAGTCGCAATGGTCCAAATTCTACTCCCCCGGCTCCGAGATTCAAGCTAACGCTGAACGGATCGTGGACAAGTACAAGCTCCGCGAGTATATCCACCTCGGACATGAACTCACTCACGCCAAATGGGATCAGAGCACGGGAAAGTGGACAATCCGTGTACGCCATAGCGTCGTAGACTCTCAAGAGGAAGAAGAGTTCGAAGAGACGTGCGACATACTTTTGCTCTGCGTGGGAAGTTTATCTAGGTGGCACTGGCCGGACATACCCGGGTTAAAGGACTTTAAGGGACCAGTCGTGCATTCCGCGCAGTGGAACTTGGATGAGCAGAGTATTGAGGGGAAGAGGGTGGGAGTTGTTGGCAATGTGTGTTTGTGTCGTTTCTCCGTCTTCTTAGCTGACGATTGGTACAGGGGTCTTCAGGGATACAAATAGTGTCGGCGATACAGCCAAAGGTAAAGACGCTTGTCAATTATGGACGACAGAAGACGTGGATCGCACCTGTCCTCACACTGAAGGACACACTGAATCAACTGGGCAGAAGTCCGGGAGACACGAATTGTAAGTAGCTCAAGCTGCCATCCGGTGCCCTTGCTCATCCCGACATTGGCAGATGAGTTCACGGCAGAAGAATTAGAAAGACTTAAGGATCCTCAGTTTGCTAAGAGATTCAGGCAAGCTGTAGAATGCGGTCAGAACGTAGGTGTATTTGCCTCCAGAACTGCATTTACTGACGTATTCTGACGCGACACGCCAGTCCTTCCATTCGCTGACGATGCGAGACTCGGATATGCAGGAGCAAGTTCGAGCGTTGTTCGAGGCGGACATGGCGAAGAGCCTGGCAAAGAAACCCGAGCTCATAAATAAGCGTAGGTTATATCCTGCTATTTTTCTCTGGGCACGCTCGATTAACTGCCTTCCTGTCAGTTATTCCCAATTTCTCAGTCTTCTGTCGCCGACTCACGCCTGGTAACGGATATCTGGAGGCTCTATGCGCAGATAATGTAGGATTTATTGCTGTTAATTACTTCCCATAATATGTGCTGACGACTGTTCCCCTAATAGACAACGTATGAAACTACCCCGATCAAACAGATCACTCCTACCGGCATTGAATTAGCCGACGGTCGTCGCAATGAGCTTGACGTTCTCGTTATGGCCACAGGCTTCGATGTCTCCTACCGCTATCCCTTCGATATTATTGGCAGGAATAACATGAAGTTAAGCGACAGATGGAAACCTTATGCTGAGGCCTACATGTCTGTAGCTGTCGACGGATTCCCGAATCTGTTTTTCGTGTACGGACCCGGGTCGGGCTTGAATACGGGCCATATTGTCTCGATGTTGGAACACCAAGCCATGTATATCGCAAAGTGTGCGATGAAGCTTCAGAGGGAAAGGCTGAAGAGTATGGAGCCGAAGAAAGAAGCTACACGGGACTGGATGCAACATATGCGTGTAAGTCCTGGTCGACCCCTCGACGCCATGCTATGCTGATCATTAAACTGTATTTAGCACTTCTTTCCAAAGGTACATACAATGCGCCATGCTGACAGAATGTCCCTCACGATTCTTCTCCAGACCGTTTATATGGACAAGTGCAAGACTTGGTACAGCGCTGAGGACGGTACTGTAATAGGACTCTGGCCAGGTGGGTTTGCTCACAACGCCGTCACGGTGTGCTCTTATCTTAACTTATATACACCCGTAGGCAGCAACCTTCACTCGATAAACGCCCTAGAACACCCTCGCTGGGAGGATTATGAGTATGAGCGTGTTGACGATACGCCAAATAGGCTATTCTGGCTTGGCGATGGTCAAACTATGAATGAGAGAGATATGACTGGGGATCGTGAGTACACAGGCTGGTATTTATCAAGGAAGAAGCTAATGACCGTCTTAATTACAGTTGCGTGGTATCTAAACGATGTCGACGTACCTCCAATACCAGAATGAGATGTCACGACAGCATTTCGCTGTATTCATTGAAGCGATTTTCACGGATTGGCTACACACAAGGCCGAATTTAAACACGTCAGTTCTCGCTTATATGATAAGGATATCATGACGAATGGCACTGTGCTTTCGTTGATATTTCATAATCCTGTCATCGAGCGACAAGTTGGGGTCGTTTTGCTTATAGTAAAGGTTGTCTCGGCATGGATTTCCGGCCCAGTCATGGCTACCGATACTCCTCATTGTGGCCTACTCCACGCTCAAAAGCTCACAGCGATCGATGTTATGGAATGTTCTCCACCACCCGGTTCACTCTCAGGCCACCATTTCTATGTCGTCTTCTCACACGACGTCAAGCTAACGCATCTTCCATGCCAAATTGCTTTCGGAAATCTCTTGGAATGAAATACCTTTCGAATGGTTCGTGCCCTCTCTTCTCGCTCGTGATTAGCAACTGAATGAATGAGTACTTCGTGGGCAACAGATCGCCCTAAGACTTCTTGGACCTCATGGCAGCTCCGAGCTATTGCTCCTCCGTATCATTGGAGCCTGTTGAAGGTCCATGCAAAGATGTGCACGTATCGTGTTGAGCTGTGGCCACGGTGTGCTTGCTTATAGTTGATATCAGCTGTTAAATATCAGCTGGCCTTTGACAGACTGTATAATCTCGGCCCTGCTCTGGCAATAAATACGAAGGCTTAGGCTCCATCGTCGGAAACTGTTCGAATTTGGGTCATCGTTAGCAGGCACACAGCGATCGTCTCTCACGATAATCTCACCACGAGGAGTCACAGGTGTGGCGTGGTAATCTGACGAAATTTCGATGGTATCGAGTGCCATATCCGAGGTACGGCAGCGGGAAGCTATAAGTACGCTAAGAAAGAATGCACACCGGCATCTCTCTGATCCAAATGTTCTCAAGACTCTCGCGATGGGCCCTTGGCCGTCAGGTCGTTCCTGCTGACTCAACAGGACCGTCGGCGGCACCTATATCTCCCCAGCCTCAACTCAATCGACCTCCTGCGTTCAATGTCGACGCGTTCTACAACCCACCGGAGTTCAATATTGATGAGTACAGGCCCATGAAAGTGCGGTGCATAGGTGCTGGGTTCAGTGGGGTCCTTTGCGCTCTTAGGTACGGTACAGCATAATAACAATATTATGCCTATCTTAAAACTAGTTCACGACGCTACTTCGTCTTCAGGTTTAGACAGAAAATCCGCAATCTCGATTTCAAAATATACGACAAACAAGACGGGATTGGGGGCACATGGGTTGCAAACAAGTATCCGGTAAGGGCTATGAAATGAGCTCTAGATGGGACACTAGATACTGATTCGCAAGCAGGGCATTGCATGTGACGTGCCTAGCCACTGCGTACGTCCTACTCATGCCTTCGTCAGGTTGGTCTATACTTACACGCGTCGTAGTATCAGTTTTCCTTCGAAGACCAGGTATGGCCACTCTCTTCTTCCTGGAGTATTTTCTGTGACTCAAATATCACTTCTCAGTCGCAGTGGTCGAAATTCTACTCTCCTGGTGCTGAGATTCAAGCCAACATCGAGCGGGTCGTGGACAAGTATAAATTACGTGAATACATTCACCTTCGGCACGAGCTAACATTCGCCCAGTGGAACCAAACATCTGGGAAGTGGACTATTCGTGTCCGCCATGTTGTGGATGGCGCACAGGAGTCAGAAGAATTCGAAGAAACTTGCGATATCTTGTTGCTCTGTGTGGGCAGCTTGCACAGATGGCAGTGGCCAAACATACCCGGATTGAAGGACTTTAGTGGGACGCTTGTTCATAGTGCTGAGTGGGACGCAGATGAGAAGCTCACCAATGGTAAGCGAGTAGGTGTCGTGGGCAATGTAAGTCGTATCTTGCGACTCATTTTACTCTCGTGAGCTGAGTGGCGATTATTAGGGGTCTTCAGGTATACAGATCGTTGCGACTATCCATCCTAAAGTGAAGACTCTCGTGAACTATGCACGTCAGAAAACGTGGATCGCGCCCGATTTCGCAATTCAGGAGACTATGAACTTGCTTGGTAGAGACCCAGAAGATACCGATCGTGCGAATAACATGGTTTGCTATGGAGCTAGACACTTTTGACTGACCTCAAATGTCCAGATACCTTCAAGGTTGAAGAGCTCGAGAAATTCAAGGATCCTGAAGAAGCAAGGCGATTTAGGCATGCTGTAGAGCATGGTATGAACGTAAGTCAAATTTTTCCCAAAGAGCTCGTACATTCACTCTCATCTTTGTCTCAGGTATTTCATATGGTCTCAGTCCGCGATTCAGAAATGCAAAAACAAGTAAGAGGACTATTCGAGGCAGATATGCAAAAGCGTCTGGCTAAGAAGCCTGAACTGCTCAGCCAAAGTATGCTGTTCATTGCCTTTTCCTTCCGATTAATTCACTATCCTGATCATTTGATCTTAGTTGTACCTGATTTTTCGGTGTTCTGTCGGAGGCTCACACCTGGAAATGGATATTTGGAGGCACTCTGCGCTGATAATGTGAGTCTTTATCAAAGAAGCTCGCGTATCGCTTGCTTACTAGTGCATAGACTACATACGAGACTACTCCAATCAAGCGTATAACCGCCACTGGAATCGAGCTCGAAGACGGACGTCAAAATGACCTCGATGTCCTAGTTCTCGCCACTGGGTTCGATGTCTCATTCAAATATCCCTTCGAAATTATTGGTCAACATGACGCCAAACTCAACGAGCGCTGGAATCCCTATCCCGAAGCATATATGTCAATGGCAGTGGACGGGTTCCCGAACATGTTCCTCATTTATGGTCCCGGATCGGGCCTGAACACCGGCACAATCATCTCAATGCTAGAACATCAGGCCATGTACGCTGCAAAGTGCGCAATGAAGCTACAACGGGAGAGACTAAAGAGTATGGTGCCGAAGCCGGACGCGACTCGTGATTGGATGCAGCACATGAGGGTAGGGACTCTACCATTATTTATCTCGATAGAATGAGCTTAAGGTTTGAAATCCCAGCATTATTTCCCGAAGGTAGGGGGACATCTGACTCTTCACAAACCAAGGTAGTAAAAAGTATATTGACATATACTACGCAGACTGTGTATATGGACAAGTGTAAGACCTGGTATACCGCGGAGGATGGTACAGTAGTCGGACTCTGGCCAGGTACTTTCCTCGTTTTCACGGCGTTCTGACTGACCGCTAAACATCTCTACTTACAGGTAGCAACCTTCATGCTATAAATGCTTTAGAGCACCCTCGATGGGAAGATTACGAGTACACACAAGCTGATGAGACATCAAACCGGCTTTTCTGGCTCGGTGATGGGCAGACTGTGAACGAGAGTCATATGAGTGGGGATCGTGCCTTAATCCATTTATGCTGACTGGGAACTAATGTCTAATGCACCATACCTACGACAGTTGCATGGTATTTAGATAACGTCGATGTGCCACCTGTGCCGGAATAAAATGCTGAAGGTTCTCACAGTGTGCCTCCACATCGTTTGTTACTATAGGCTGCACAACAAATCCATGGAACACCGGCGTACCGTGTGAATATAGTCTTCTATAGACATACATATACATCCAAAGTGAACCTGAAGAGCGTCCTTAACACTAACTTGAATCCGTGGAAGAGGTTATGTCTGTCAATGAGACAACATTCAATAACGAAAACATCAGGAACTTGAAGCGTTACATGACTAACGGTTGCACGTCCGATAAATCAGCTAGTACTTATTTCCACTCGGAGATAGGTCATAGGTCGACGTTTTCCATCCGAGAACGGGCCATATATACACTGCTACACGTCATCGTAGTCTGTTCGAGAGTCGTTTAGCGCTGCCTCTTCCAAGGGATCAGAAGCTAGTCTCGAACCAGACGTTTCCGGATTAGGGACGGCTGATGGAGAATGGGAAAACGCCGTCTGATCCAGAAAGTCTGGTGGCTTTTGTCAGTGGCGGGTGCGGGTCAATCGCACGTGACGGGATCCGGCGCCTCGCAACATTTCCTTCGTTGTGTCGCTCACAGACACTTTTTCTCCTCGTAATGTACATGAGATTTATGGCTGCTCATTAATACATCACATTCAAAAATAAAATGAATTTATTTACGAAGATTGTCGCCTCGAGAGTCCGTATAGTGAACGAGCCCAGTACGAGCGCCGGCTTCTCGACGCCTGTCATTTCGACTCATTGCCTGTCAAAGAAGGGCCAATTACGTCACGTGCGATTGACCCGCACCCGCCTCTACAAAACCCACCAGACTCTCAGGCTCCGCCGAAGTTTCTCTTTTGCCACGGACTTGTCCCAAAACGGTAAGAAATCTTCGCGCTGCCTGAAGTCTTTGGGTACGAGACTAGCGATCTGACTGGCCTGTGCTTATGGTTACCTCAATCGCTTTCGTGCAACCAACCACCCTCTACATCTTGATTTCTTCCAATATACATCTATCCAACTACTAGGTCATCTTTTTCTGGTACGATCGCGCCGACGACACAGCTGGTCAGTCCTCTTTACGCGGCGGCCGTAGTTTTCAAAGGTCAGCGTATGTGACAGAGATAATCTCGGACGCCGAGGGTACCTGAAAAGAGGTACCATATACTGAAAGAGACGTTGATACAGAGCAAGGACAACCCTGGCAGTGCTTCTCAATTTGCGAGCGCTGATGAATCCTCTTGTAAACAAATAGCGTTTCAGTTCTCGCCGGCAAGATTGCTTGGTCAATTCACTTGATACAGTTGCACTGGCACGACATGGTCATCATCACCGCCATCTATGCTTCATAAAAGGGGTCTGGGTTGGAGGTCTCCCCACATCCACATTCATTCAACAAAATCGACTCTCTGACGGTCATGCTCGACCTGGTGACTACAGCTGCCCTTGCTATTACCGTGGTTGCTGGGACAGTCGTCGTCCAAGCACTCTTCCCTATCGTTAAACAACGTCTTACTTCCCCACTGCGCCTTCTTCCAGGGCCAGACGGTGGTCATTGGTTCTTCGGAAATGCCAAAGTAGTTCAAGAAGCAGACCCGTCCACAATCCAAGAGAAGTGGATGGAACAGTACGGACCAACTTTATCGTACAGAGATATCCCAGGGGTGAGTGGTTACTGCTGCTCGTCTGTCGTCCAAGTCATTAAACAGTCGTGAGCGCAGCTACATCGCCTCTGGACGATAGACATCGCGTGGGTTGACACAACTCTATTCGATCATGCTATACCGCGTCTGACTCCTGCATCCATAGCGCCATAAATCACATCACAATCAAACACTCTTATGACTATCAGAAGCCTGAGCCCAATCGTTACACCCTAGGACTCATTCTTGGTTCCGGCCTCGTCACGATTGAAGGTTCGTACCCACCCACTCACAGTGTTATTTTAAGTTCGGCCGTTAACGTGTAGTGTTCTCTTCGTTCTACAGGTGATCAGCATAAGTACCAGGCACGTCTGAAGGTATCATCGCACTAAACTGGTCAATCTTACTGTCATGATAGCGGCGAGCCTTGAATCCTGCCTTTGGCCCAGCACAAGTTCGCGAGCTTACAGAAATATTCGTGGATAAATCACATATAGTACGAGCCTCCGTCACCAACTGCCCTGTTGGCCCCTAAACGTTTTCTTCACAGCTTCGTGATCGGTTGGTGTCCGAGATAACCAAGACAGGTGGTGAGAAGGCGCGAGTGGACGTGATGCCTTGGTTGAGCAAGGCCACTCTGGACATCATTGGCCGTGCAGGTACTTTGAATTTACCGCACCGTCTGCGCACGGCCTTTCATTGATATTGGCCCATCGTATAGGCTTCGATTACGAATTTAATGCTCTGGATGATACGACGAACGAACTGAGCCAAGCAATCCACAGTACCCTAAACGCAAGTCCCCGAGAGAGAGTCTTCTCGCTCCTTCAAGGAACTTTCCCCGTTCTTCGACTCATTGTAAGTGTTTCACCGTAAATCTGGTTGAACAATCATCAATCAATATGCATCTTGAAGAGAACAAACTGGTTAAGACGAGTCGATGGAGCGCGGGAAACCCTCCAACGCATTGGAATGCGGCTCGTTTCTGAAAAGAAGGCCATGGTTTCTGCCACTTCGAGTGAAAAGAACGTCGCAAAGAAGGACCTACAAGGCCGTGACCTGCTTTCGTTGCTGATTAAGGCGAACATGGCAACTGATATCCCAGAACATCAGCGGCTGAGCGATGACGAGATTCTCGCACGTACGTGTCTAAATCTCAGACTACTATTCTTCGTGCTATTGCTAACGAAATATATTTTGCAACAGAGGTTCCCACATTCATGGTTGCGGGACATGAAACTACGTCGACAGCCACGGCCTGGGCTCTCTTTGCGTTAGCACAATATCCCGATGTTCAAGCGAAACTGCGAGACGAACTGCTCTCGGTTTCTACCGAGAGCCCGTCCATGGAAGAGCTCCAAGCTCTACCCTATCTCGACATGGTTGTTAAAGAGGTCCTGCGCCATCACACTCCGGTACCAGCCGCCATTCGCATGGCCATGAAGGACGATGTGATACCTCTCAATACGCCGTTCGTTGATCGTAATGGTGTCGTTAACGATGCCATACAGTAAGCCACAACGAACGTTAGCTATGATATTTACTAAACTGCAGTGCACAGCATTAAGAAGGGCGATACCATCCTCATTCCTATGCAAGCTGTGAACAGGTGGAAGCCGTATTGGGGACAAGATGCGGCCGATTTTAGGTATGGTTTAAATCATGATACCCCAACATGTATACTGACGTACTATGCAGACCCGAACGTTGGGAGCAGCCACCGGAAACTATTTCTTCTATCCCTGGTGTCTTTGGAAACATACTGAGCTTCCTCGGCGGTCCTCGTGCCTGCATCGGTTACAGGTTTTCGCTCGTCGAGTGAGTTACGTGGATAATCGTCGCTGTTGCCTTGCTCATGTCAGATGCCATACAGGATGAAGGCTCTACTGTTTACGCTCGTCCGCTCATTTGAATTCGAGCTTGCAGTGTCTCCAGAGCGGGTGCGCAAAACGGCAGCACCTGTCCTGCGGCCGATCATCGTTGGTGAGGGTAAAACAGGACAAATGCCACTTCTGATCAAGACGTATATGCCTTCATAAGTATGGTAGCTGCAGATAGCCCTTAGTACGTACCTTTTCATCTTCCCATTGTGCATAATCAACGTAGGTTGGCATTACGTATGTATTACTTTATCCCCAGCACGTACCAGTTCAGTGGATCTAACCGTCATCATCTCATTTGTCAAACGCATAAGTATAACAAGATATAATTTATTCTGCATGAAAACAACCCAGATGTTCGACAGAAAACCAGTACAAGGTGATAAAGAGCGTGATGACTATTCTAACATACCTCGGAACGAGAGGGACCACGATCACGCAGGGACATAAGGCCGGATGATCAAGGGCAGCTTGCCTTCTTCCTTACTATTCTCATCCCCAGCGACAATCGGTCTCTGCACGATAGTGGATCTCTTCTTGATCCTGTCTGCCGGGACCTCAAGTTCAAACTCGAACGCCCTCACGAGAGTGAAGAGCAACGCCTTCATCCTAAGAGACCTTTAGTCAATACACTGTGCAATCAGCTGGATGAGACGACGTACTCGATAAGCGAGAAACGGTAGCCAATGCATGCGCGAGGTCCACCAATGAAGCTGAGAATGTTCCCGAAGATCCCAGGAATGGAAGTGATAGTCTCCGGAGGGTGCTCCCAACGTTCGGGTCTGTTTGAAATAGAGTGAGTAAAGCATAACTCAACGAACAAATCGAGGGCATACTTGAACTCCATGGCATCCTCGCCCCAGTATGGCTTGTATCGGTTGAGAGCAAGGATGGGAACGACCAAGAAGTCTCCCTTTGCGATGCTATGTTCCCTTGTAAACAACGATGTCTCTTCAACATTATGTGAAACTCACCGAATGTGATCACGCTGTACACCGTTCCTATCTGTATAGGGCGTACCACAGGGGATCATGTCGTCCTGAGTAGCAACCCGAACCGTCATAGGTACCGGCGAGTAGTGGCGAAGTACCTCTTTCACAACCATGTCGAGGTACGGAAGTGCTTGTAGTTCATCCATGGATGGATTCTCCGTAGGGACAGACAGTAATTCGTCGCGCAGCTTGCGTTGTACCCTGGGGTTCTGAGTGAACGCGTGGAGTGCCCACATGGTGGCAGTAGAGGTCGTCTCATGTCCGGCGACGATGAACGTCGGAACCTCTGTGCACGTGGATAAGCGACTACTCTTGAATAGCTAGGTAACACAGTACTCACGGGCGAGGACTTCCTCATCTGTCAATCGCTGACTGTCAGGAATATCGGTAGCCATATTCGCCTTGATGAGCAATGTTAAGAGGTCACGTCCGATGACGTTCTTCTTCTCAACCCCATTCTGCCCGCTAGCCGCCAGAATCGACGCTTTCTTTTCAGCGATCAAGTCGAGCCCGATGCGACGCATCGTCTTCTGTGCCTCCTCTGCACGGCTCCCTTGAGCCGTTGGCTGGTATGCCTATGTCAGTAACACCGATACGCTGAATAGCAAATAACAGACATACGAAGATGCGTAGGAAGGGAATGATACCCTGAAGGATTGCAAACGTGCGAGGTCGGCTTGAGCCGGTGAATATAGTATTGAACGCATCGTTGAGCTCGTTCTTCTTGCCGTTGGGGTCAAGCGCGTCGAAGCTGTAGTTGAATCCTACGAGACGTCAGACTAATGCGAGCATGACATTAAAACGTACTTACCAGCAAGACCGATGATGTCAAGTGTAGCCTTGCTAAGCCACGTTACAGCGTCAACGTGAGCTTCTCCTGTGCTCGACGCGTTGATCTGCTCGAGCCACCTGTCGCGGAGCTGGGCAAGGGTTAGTGTTAATTTGAACATTGATACAGAACTTGGTACGTACTGCTTGCGATTTCTCTACAAAGATTTCGGTGAGCTCGCGTACTTGGGCGGGACCGAAGGCCGGGTTCAAGACTCGTCGCTATCGTAGGGATGAGATACGAGGTGAACCTTGACAAAGTATATATACCTGATGTTTATGTTGATCCTCTGCGAAAGCACGTTAGATGGAACTGGGAAAAGATAGTTGCGTCGACATACCTTCGGCTACCAGCACGCCGGGACCAACCATGCGCGATAGGTGGTATGAAGTCTGGGCTGGCTTCTGATATATGTACGAGTGCGTGAGGATGTGGTTCAATGCCCTACAATCATGTCAGATGGCTAACAGGCTCAAGGTATCAAGACACCCTACCTAGTATCCATCGTCCATAATCGACGAACCTAGAGGGCGCATGAGAGGTCTGCGGTTGCGGCTGGCGTACCATTAGTACTTACTGCGAGCATTCCCGTATAAGAGATCGTTGGTCCATACTCTTCCATCCATTTTTCCTGAAGCACCGAATGATCTGCCTTGGCTATATCTCGTCCGTGGCCGAAGAACCAGTGAGGGCTTGGAGGACCAGGTAGTATACGAAGCGGGGAGGTGAGGTTGCGGATGACGAACGAGCCCGCCTTGAAAACGACGATGATCACGGCTCCGGCAATGACAGTGAGCGCGACTGTCGAGGGGGACGCGTTGTCCTTGATCGTCTGGAGGAGCTGGTCAACTACAGGCATGTTCGTGGTTCTTCGGGTTACAATGAGCTTGACGTTCGAGTCCAAGTCGGCGAAGGAGTTATATACAGAAGCTGTGGTTCGTTGCCGCGAGAGCTACGTCAATAAGACACGTATATACGGCCCGACTGGGTCACAATAGAATGGAGCTGTCAATGTCCCGTATCTTTCGTCAGGGAGATTTTGTTCTGACCGAAGGTGCAGCACTGGTGCGGTTTGAAGAGGATTGAGTTGACGATCTACGGCCGCCGTGTTATGTCTGGTTGCGCAGCAGTCTTGTCTCGAGCTGTCGTGTCAATCGCGGGGATGAGTGATCTTCTTGCAAACGGTCGTGTCCGTACACTTACTGACATTACAAGGTGTTGTTGTCGCCGTTCTTAAGCGTGATTGTAACGTAGCCCCAGTTCAAAGACCAGGCCCAGCGCTCTTTCAATGCGTCCCAAATTGCTCATTCTCTTGCACTCGAACGGACCGTATCTGACGTCCTCTTGCTGACTACAGATGCGAGATGCGATGATCAGCGACGGGAACCGATTGGGTAGATTAAAATAGCTATTTCTTGATTGTGGCCACTTTAATTATAAACGGCGCGGTGCTTTCAAGTGCCTCTGCGCGTACGGTATTGGTACGCTGGAATATTGGATATTCAAACTCTATCACACATCCATGAAAATACTGCCTGAAAAGGCAATGGGTAGGATAGTAAGTTTCGCTAGCACTGACTACACACAATACGTAGTAGCTGCGCATACACGCCTGTTCGTGGTGTACTTCAATAATATTGGAACTGTCCAAGCTTCAAAATAGCGTGTAATCAAACTTTACAAGTGCACCTTCTACTAGAAGCGGTCCGTGGCCACGACCGGGCATTTCGACAAAGGAAACGGAAGATTATTCTCTACAGATACAAAGGTCCAGAGTGTATGATATATGAGGTAGGCATATTAAACGGTTTGTGATGAGAAGATGTTATAGGACAAGAATGCTCTGCGGCACTGCGATGAACGCAGCCTAGCAGCAACACGGTATGGGTATGATGTAGCAGCAACCACCATCCTAGTGATCGTAGACAGTTAGTTTAAGAGACGAACCAAGAGGTAGGGTACACTTACAGGACAAGGTATGCAACCCCCACGAATACGCTCCGCACGATGCTCGGCGGCCTGCGCCTCATTGGCACGGTTTAGAGACATAGCCTGCGTTGGTTGTGGCTGGGTCGTGGCATGAGCTTGGTCGAGACGGGTGTGAGTAGTGCGCGCGGAAGGGGGGTATGTGAGCTCAGAGGGGGACATCGTGGTTTGAAGTCGATGAGAGTGCTTTGGATGAGAAGGAGAGAACTCACAACATTTATATGGTTTCCACGAAGTGGCTGCGGGGCCATTGCCAACGCATTTACGTCATGAAGAGTCACGTGGTTCTCGCTCTTTGATAGCAATATTAATAGGACCCCTGATAATGCGCCCAGAGCCTATGTGCCAGGAGTCCCGGATTTGGGGTGGCCGCAGGCCGCAAAAATTGCGAAAATCAGTCGAAAGTCCCGGATTTGGAGCATTTTTAGCGGGCATGTTATATGCCATTTTGTCCCGGTATAGACGGGGGCTGCCCTAGGTTCGGGGTAGAAAGTCCCGGATATGGCCCATATGGGCTGGCGCATCATTGTTCCCCGCCCGACAAACCGACAGCTCCGAGTAGAACACGCTATTCGGTCGTTATACTTGCTTGCCTGTCTAGTAGCTAGCGATCCGCAAGAACACAATATATCTATATTCAAAAACAGCGCTATAGTTGCGGTAGTCTCGCCTTCAGTCTGAGTACACTGCACGACCTACACAACCATACACCGCTATGTCTACAGAACCGGATGCAGCATATGAGGCCTGTCAGTCACCTGCCTCACTTCTAGTACATCTGAAGCCACCGCCAGCGCTGCCTGTCGCCGAATTTCTCAAGATCCAAGCACCGCGCCGGCCTGGCAGTCGAAAGATCGCTCTC
Organism: Irpex sp. Y119-03; assembly: GCA_037042295.1. NCBI lineage: Eukaryota > Fungi > Basidiomycota > Agaricomycetes > Polyporales > Irpicaceae > Irpex > Irpex sp. Y119-03. The sequence goes on along the minus strand of JAXQKB010000951.1, from coordinate 404,049 downwards.
ACTCGGAAGTCAATGAATGGTTCAGTACTCATCAACCAACATCTGAGATGTCCACCATCGACAGCCTCTTGCTTCCACATACCAAGTTATGCAGTGTCCTTGATAGCGCACTGGCAGAGGTGATCCATGACCATGTACAGTCTGTCTAGCATCCGACGGCGTGTATCTCCCATTATCGACCATACGAGCTTGGAAGTGGGGGGATGTAATGTACGAGCGGCAGACATTCTGGAGAGCCTGTCTTGGCTGGGTGAAGAAGGCGGCACTTGAGGAGAGCTGAAGCGAAGTATTCTGTGAGCAAGTCAACGGCGCGATCCTTAGGTACGTTAATAAAACTGGACTCACCTCGGCATGTTCAGAAACTGAATGAGTCTATAGCTCGCCACAGCTGTCCGGGGGCTTACCTCCGTCACGAAAATAAACAAGTCGGGATCTGGGTAGACCTGGCGTGCCAGATGTTCGCACAGATGCTAAACGCCCGCCACTGTGGCGTTCCTTTTCCACGGCTGATCTGAACGTTTCACGTTGATTTGACCTGAGCAACGCCGGCCACGGTGAAAAGGACAATATCATGGCATGGATATGTGAGATCTGCGATGTTTGGACGTGATCTGCTTATGCTCCCATAGTAGTATATATAGGTGCCCGGAGGAACTCTTGAGTTCGGGACACTCGTATTGGGGCCTCAAAGCTTCCCAGTCACGGTTTTACAGCTGTAAGCAATAATAATGTCATCAAAGTGTGCTAGAATTATTATATAGACTAAATAAACATGCTCCCGATAGTAGAAGGAGTGACGTTATTGTTGCAATGTACGTATCGGCGGATGGTACGAATTCTGGAATCAGAGCAGTGGCGTCGACCATGACACGGGCGCAGACCACGGTTGAGTGAAATGCTAAATTAGCTCTGCTGTGTATCTGCGTGAATACTGCAGGGGGAAGCCAGAATATGAGCAGCGTCGAAGTGCAGCCTGTGAATCGCGGTCACGGTGACGCGATTCCAAGTGGCGCTGGAAACCTTGTTTTCGCGAGCGCATATAAGTCCTTCCTTTACACGAGGTTTCTTTTGTTCTCATACCACCACGACCTCCGGCCTCAGATCTGCAAGAAGATTGACTGTTTCTCTCTTCGCACTCTTTCTTGCCAACGACGCTTGCTTCAAGATCACCGCCCTTGCCTCTGTAGTTAGGCGAAGCATACGCCATTACACGCTGAGGCTAGAGAGCGAGCCTGTACACTATTCATATGTGCTTGGAGGTACGTCTGACATCGTCCTGGAATCGCGTTATGATGTGTTCACTTGTTTGTTCTCGGTGCATCGCTGTGTGCTCTGTTTGGACTCGGAGGACGGGATAGACAGCGTGCGCAGTCAGTAGGTGAGCTATTTAGGTACGTTATCGCCACTTAATGGACGGCTGAGTGAGGAATTCACGGGCCCTTGAGTACCCATTTGTACCGCTTACCACACCGATCGTTGACAGCTATAGTAATGACGAAGTGCAAATGGATTTGCAGATACCACATGGCTCAATCGGACGTGGCTTCTGGCTGCCGTATATGTAAGTCATTGCACTTTGTCTTCGGCCGTCTCATGGTCACTATATGCTGGTTGCCGGAATGTTTTCAGAGTTAGTCGTCCCTCGACGTGTCCCTGTCCGTCATACAGTAGCATATATACTAATTTTATCAGATACCAGGTTATATGAAGCTCAACAAGGTCGAGTTGATCTTCGGCCGTCGTGTCAACTTACGAGCTCAAGGTCTTCCAAGCAGAGTCAGTTAAGTATGTTAGTCCCCTTTGTTCGTCCTCTACATAACTCATGCTCACGCGCATGTTATAGACACACATATTATAGATGGCTCTCAGAAGCTGTGCAGGCCGGCCGCCGGCGATGCTTTTTGCTACTAATAGTAAGTCTATATCTCTTTGTGTTTTGCTTTCGCTCCCCGTTGCCTCTACGGTACCAGTTCTCGCTTCGTCGAGCATCTCCGCTTGCATTTACCTACTACGGTCTCTTCCGTGCCTTTTGCTTCTGTTTAGGTAGCATATACTCATGTAGCTACGAGTGTCTTCCTCTTATGTTCCTAGCACAATATAAAAATATATTTTATGCATGTTTCATTGATACAGTGACGACGTGAATAAGCAATACCGCACGAAATTTAAACCCAGGGCCAGGCAATGCAGATCTGCCCAATGCACACATCCTCTTGGGTGCGAAACGTCTCGCACCGTGGAGAACGATTATCACCCTCTAGCACCGTGACAGCCTTTATCACGGCAGATCTCTTATAGCTCTAAGCAGATCAAAATTCCTTAGGACAGATTTGGTTAGCTATGGCTGCGATACGATGATATGGCTGCTAAAATTAGATATTCTCAGATATCGAGATGTTTATTTTCGTGATGACTCTACTTCTAAACAACGCCGTCTCAAGCAAGCATCCTCGAAGTGGCTCGACGACGATGTCATTGACGCTGCGCTCGACACGGTGCGCCAAGAGAAAGCTATGTCGAATACGAACGACGACGTTGATATTGCCAGAACACTGCTTGCATATCATGTGTCCGAAGGTATCAAGAACAGCTCTACCGGGATGGATTGGGGACGACGTCTTCAGCAGGGTAATATTCGGAGGCTTCTCATGCCTTGCAATCTTGAGAATCTCCACTGATTGCTCTAGAGATAGATCTCGAGTCTCGCTTCATTTCCATCGGCGACTCGATGCCGATGCGACGTCTGGAGGAAGCAAAGGAGAGGTTGCTTGACGGACTCAAGTCGTGGCTGAAGACGTACCTCCCAGACTATGCTTGGGCGGTCAACAAGAATGGTCTGCCCATTCGGGGCCAGCAGGACGGCTACTTCTGTGGTATAGCTACAATCAACGCCATACATAGGCGTTTTATCCTTACAGCACCTGTGTGGAGCCCTTGGAAGCCACGTCACTCGAGAACCGTGTACTATGAGAGATGTATTGTCATGGGCTCACAGGTAAGTGCGGCTTCAGATAAATGAATTAGTAACTTACGATGTTTTGGAGCCCTACTACTCCCAGAACATCGTCTCCTCCCGAACCTCCTAAGCCGTTATTTGAAGAGCGCACAGTGACATCGTCAATGTCGAGCCAGCCTTCCGAAACTTCGACGTCGACGAAGGTCGCACCGGTAGACTACAGGTCGGACGAAGTGCTTGATGTTCATCCGAGCACTGGGATGGGTGTGCTTTTGGCAGGCTATCTTGAGTTCAGTGACTCGGATGAGTACTGTACGGCCCGGGAGGATGAAAGAGAGTTGGAGATGGTGGCAGAGAAGAAGGCGGTGGGATCGAAGGCCAACGCCCGCGCAGTGGTTTCGAAATCATTGCCTAAAACGGACATGATCACAACTCAGGCAAGTACTCCTACAACGCTTGTGGCGGGTTTCAATGCTCATTCATTTTAGACTGTATCTAATACTAAGAAACATGCTTCTTCGACCACGGTTATGTCTGAGCCGTCTTGGTGGAAGGATAAGAGTTTTCGGAAGTTCCAGGAAGCTATCCGTAAGGAGTTTCCGTCTGCCGAGTTTCATCGGCGAGATCGTCTTCAAGTATGGTGCCCGCCTTGCTCTAAGTATGTCACTATGCGGAAGGATAAGGCACATCCAACGACAGAACGCTGGCATGACCATCTCAAGACGCCGTCGCATCGTGACAACTGCAGCAAGCCCAAGGGAAAGCAGCGCCAGCTGTTCAGCTTCACCCCAATCTCGAAGAAGAGTACGCACCGTCCAAAGATTCTTACGCTAAGGAGTGCTTAGATATCAGCCATCTATCGCGGGTTGCTGTTCTCATCTATGTGCCGATGCTTGGTCTCAACTGGTTGTCACCCAGTGTGACAAATCTAGACGGTACCAATGCGACATCGGTATTTCTTCCATTACGCAGCGAACACGTTCTATCACTGGACCCTGTATGCTCTATCGAGTCGTCAAGAAGATCCCCGCAGCGCATAACCAAGATATCCTCGAAGTTCACGCAGAGTTTCTCGATTGCTACTCAATGGTACTCATCTTTGCAAGCCATGCAACGGGACATCATCCGTGTGGCCGAAGTGGTACAGAAGGCAGCTAGCGGACGACGAAAACGTTCTGCTCCGACTATCGCAAGTGAAGACGGCTCGGATGATGATACATAGAGGCTCGAGGACGACAGCAGGTCGTGGCGATCATCATTTGTACTAACGACAAGGTCTTGAACAGTTATTTAGCAGCTGTAATACTGAGGGAGAGGCCCCGCGCGAGCGGGAGAGAAAAATTAGTATATTTATTGGATGTTATGTGCACGAAAGTCCCGGATTTGGGTCTTCTGGTAGAGTGTTATGTGCGAAAGTCCCGGATTGGCCGTCAGGCCGCGGGAAAAAAAGTCCCGGATTTGACCCTTTCCCGCCTACACGCCCTGGGCGTATTATCAGGGGTCCTATATTAATGATAGCTCGCGCGAGCGTCTAAATCTTCCGCCGCTTGACTCTTGACCTTAGGCCTTAACGTCCACGCAATTCTTATTTTCAACAGATTTCTAGTCCCGCTGGTTATAATGCTGTTGTGCGAGAAATGCAAGTCTCAACCCGCACGATGGGCGGAGACAGTCAGGCCCGATGAGACGTTCAATAAGAGGAAAATTAACGACGAGAGCGGTGTCGACGCCGGTGAGTACCATATTCCTCCAAGTTTGTCCTCACTCAGTAGCTCTGCAGACAAGAGTCTCCTCAAGAGGAGGCGACGAAATGCCAAAGATGCGTGGTCGGCCGCAAGTCAATTTCACAGAGGCAATGAGCCTACCGCGATTGCATAGCTATCAGTGCTGTAAACCCTGCTTGGTTGATACCCATCTTCTTCAAATGCATGTGGATCATCTACATCTCTCGTAAGGTACGCTCAGAAAAGGCTGGCCGCCCACTCCCTCTCAACCTCGAATTGGACATACCTATGGATATCGATGGTGAGCGCATATATGCACACCAAGTACTAAGCACCTATCCCTACCGCCTAACGTTACTACAATATTGATCAATACCCCTGCCGATACCGCCAACTACAACGTACAAGCTGCACCTGGTCTTGGTAGATCCGGTCCTTCAATTTTCTCGCCGTCTATGTAGGGGCTCTTCAACTAACGCGCGCTGTGGCTACAGAACCGGTCAATCTTCGCGACGCTTCAACCTCCTCTAGATCGACTGGTATGATGCCTCCGCCTTCTGGATCTGTCAACGTCCTCGTACTCCTGCTGGACGACACTTAGAAGCCGCATATATCCTATCTCCGACGTCGGCAAATGTTTTCTCTGGACCGTGTCAGTAAATGTCTTCTCATCCCGGCCGTCAATACTACAACAGCAAATTTCATCCTACGACAACGCCAGTGACGACAGCAAGTATATGCCTTAACCTGCCAGTGGTTCAACAATCCTCGACCGGCATCCATATAGATGAACGCAGCTTGTCCTGGCATCATGTCTCCCTGTGCTCCAGCCTCCTTGTACTCCAGTTCCATGCTTCAGCCTCAAGTCAACTACATCATCGGCTTTATGAACAACCTGCAAATCAATCCAGCTAGCTATGAAATCTCAGAATGGAGTCTACTTGACGTGTACTCCCTGATCACTGGTGTCCTCAGCGAATACTATGTATACTTTAGCTCAACGTGGTGACTACCTCTGGCTTTCCCTCGTAGTGTTCTAGATGCACAAATATTACTTCGAGGTCTGAACAATCATATGTAATATCGGCCGGGGTCCAAACGAGTAACTACAGAGGATTTAACGCAATACGATGCGAAGAAACTTTGTCATTTAGGATACGGACTATCCTGCAGTGCAACATGTCCATTAGTACGCCGCCATTAATAGCTGTTCATAGTTGACCAACTCTGCGATATCGATGCGTTTCCGCGATTTCGCATGTAGCCGACAAAAATAAAAGGCGGCCCAACATTGCCAGTAGGCACAGCTTGGCGTTGCATTCATCTGTAGGGATAGAATGGGATATATTTTGATCCAATCCTCCATGAGTATCGGCTCAATGGTCTAGTCGTATGATTCCTGCTTTGGGCGTTCATCTCTCGGGATGTCACGTGACAAGTTGCAGGAGGCCCCGGGTTCAAATCCCGGTTGAGCCCGTTTTTTCTTTTCTCTACATCCGGTAATTTTGGACGCATTTTTTGCCCGTGGTCCAGCGGTCACAGCGCGTTCTCCGCACTCACTCTTTTCATACATCGTGAAAGTGGTTCAGTGCAGGATACCCATCTCTCGCAAATCTAGTGGGTAATGATATACATGTCGTGTACAGCGTACTGACAGTATGTTTACCTTCAGGCAGTGATATGTTTGACGCGACACCACTAGACGTGGTGACCGCCATCCTGGACTTTCTCTCTGGCCCACTCGCCATTGATTGGCAGTGGAGGCTGGTATGCAACGGACTGCAGCATCAGGACCCTCGGGGCCATCAGTTCTTCATGACATGGCATCTCAATCCGTACATCTATGCAGAGCAGGTAGCCAGACAAGATCTCGCGGCCTGTGCGCTGGTGTCAAAGGCCTGGGCACAGATGCTCCGTCCATATATCTTTCGCAAGGTTGCGTTTCGGTTTTTTCTGCGCCCCCTACCAGGCCAGCGAAGCCTCGAGGACGTCGAGGCACGTGTCCGCTCCAGCGAATATCCCATTACTCACGTCAAGAGCCTCCGCTTGATCATGTTCCCCCACGAGAGCTACCCTGAGGAAACCTGTGACGTGAGGGTACTCCAGGCGATCCTCAGCCGGTTTGCCCACCTCCAGGTCGTAGAGCTCATCGAAGTACGCGCGGGGCAGCCTAATGGCACACTGGAAGGATACATTCCTCCCAACCTCGACCGACTGTACTGCTCGAACAGATTCCACTCCTGTCTGTGTGCAGCGGATGAGCTCTCCTGCCTCCTCGCTTGCTTCGGGGACGTTGGACTTCTCCAATTGGAGCATGATACGAAAAACCTTTCCTTGTTAGATGATACCAGGGAGCCTGATGTTCACCTCGATAAACTGCGCGTTCGCACGTTGGACGCGATGTTTGCCGACCTTCCATTGACATTGGCCAAGGCACTCTGCCTCAGCCCCACGATCAATTCACACAGTCTCAAGACGCTGTCCATCACTGCCAAGAACCTCCCTGGCCCCAAAACACTCTGGGAAGCTGCAGCGCCGTGCCTCGAAGAGTTCCGCCTCGACCTGCATAGCACCGTCCTCAATGGTGAACCACGTAAGTAGTCCAGTGCTTGCCACGTAACTGATGTTAACACACGGCCAGGGGAGGAGAATCTCGTTTGCGATCTATCCCAATTCGTTCGTCTGCGCGAATTCACGCTGCTGGTACCGTCTCTCAGCTGCACCAGGCCACCGTACACGGTATGGACCTACATCCGAATGCTCCTCTCTCGTCTAGTCCCTCCGATCAATACCCCTGGCAGCCATCCATCGATACAGTCTATCACCGTCCGTGTTGAAGAATGGTACAACATCCGATGGTCTGATAATATCCCACGAATGATACGAGAAAGCCAGTCTACTCTTGCCGCCATCGACCGCGACTTGCATAGCATACCATCATTGACCCTAGTGCGTCTAGGACAACGGGGCTGGTCTGCCTCCATGCATCAATGGTCCGAAACCGATCACAGGGCGTTACTGGATGCATTTCCGATGTTGAAGGACAGCGGACAGCTACGTATTGTTCCACCCAGTCTGGTCGTTGAGGATCCCGCCGCCGACCACTAAGAGGCAGCCATTCCCTATCCATACGCCACAATGTTTTTTGTTCTTCTCCTGCTTTTTGTTTCCGGTTGCATATGCTGCACATCGCAAGTAGAGGAAGTATCCCGTGAGATATACCTCACACTCACGCAATCAGCTGTATTAGAAGCTTTCGTATGGCCTCGCGACTGCTCCTGAAACGATGGCACCAACTTACCTTCGCAAACAATGAGCTATCTAGCTGCAGCACAGAATATGATAGGCAGATAATAGTCATGATAGTCGTGTGTATAATGAAAGAGTCCAAGGTGTTGCGTAATGATCACGACGGCCGTGCCAACAAGTGAGTGAAAGCAGGTAAGCGCGACTCGCAGAGCGAAGAAAACCAGAACTCGTGCTCCGCATTATGTGGCTGCACAAGATTGTGCGCAACCTCGTGGGCTAGTGTGAAGTACCTGTTATAGCCGTTAATGTCTGTGACGGTCTGCATAAAGGCACTCGTACCATGATATATACGCCTTGGACAGGTCTCCATTTCGAACGTCCTCGTCATCTGGAAAAGCGGGTTAGTACGTATACGCCTGCCGATAGAATCATTGACAGCTTACGCCAGGCTTCGAAAAACCTCAGGTTCAAGAAAAGACTTGCGTTTCGGTTGAACGCAATAGTGCCTCCTGAAACGTCGTAGAAGATATGAAGACTACTAGGCGGTAGTTCATATACTTCAGCCAAAGGCTTGATGACATGGATGAACCTTGCGATCGACTCTCTTTTTGCGCTGATCATACTCTTCGGGTTCGAGACATCTAAACGTACGACCAGTCAACTTGCGCTGATACGGTGCGGGGAAATGAAAACACCCGCCTTTCGCCATGTACACCTTGAACCCACCCATGTCGCCTATTCACGCATAAGCAGACGTATCAAGGCAATAATATCGAGCACGTACCCGCGACTACGAGATCCTTTTGACCTGATACATCACAGTAACTGTCGTTGAGAGATTCCTTGATCATCTGCATTTGTCCTTTGGACTTCAGGAGTTCGCCCTTTTCTTCTTTGCAAGCTCGTATGGCCATTTCAATGTTAGTTTCTACCGATATTGTTGAGCATGACAAGATGCATCCCAGGGCGTGAGCGTACCGATATGGCGCAGTGGGGTAACATGAGGGCCAGGAGTGATTGGACGCGATGAACTAGGTCGTGGAGGCATCAGCAGTGGGTCATTCCCTGACGTCGATGTTTCTGGATGATCATTGGCGGATGGGGCAACGGGCCCTTGCTCATTACCAATCATTTTATTCTTCCAGTTATTCAGCCGGGGGAGAAGTTGAGAATGTGGACGAGTCTTTCCCTTCTCTTTGACATCGTCTACTAGCGTCATCTCTGTACCCGCACTTGCCAGAGAGGACGGAGGAGGAGAGCTTGGCCGTGCTTCTGGAGCGATTTGAGGAGCAGGAGCTCGCTGCATCTGAGGTTCTGATTGGGACACTAGAGCAGTCTGCTTCATCCGTTCTCTTGTTGCTTCCTCAGCCGCCCGTTCTGCTCTCTGCTTTTGCAAGATACGATCAACTGTATATAGATCTGGCGTTAAAATATCAAAGCAGACGAGGTGACTGTCTTACCATTGTAGCCTCGGCGGCGTAAAGCTTTGAGATCTGTAGAGAGTATCGTCATGAAAAGAAGTGCATCGCTCGCCTTCGGGGCGGCAAAAAGTAGGCGGCACATAGACGTCGATACTCTGCCACCTGATCAATATCTCATGCCGTCGATGAATTACCATTATGCTTACTCGAACATGTCCACAGCAACATTAGCTGCCACCCACAGCTGGATAGGCCCGCGGTTCTCTCTGAGCGCAACAGCAGAGGCATCTTGTTTTTCAGTCAAGCGTAAATCACCGTAGGTGAGAGATTTCTTGACGACGACAGAGCCGAACTCTCGAACAATAAAGTTTCTGTCTGTGTTAAGCCATGAGAATGGCACCCGCGTCGCAGCATGCGTATGTTCGTGCAAGAACAGCGGCAGACGTTCCAATATGCGTGAACGTATGTCCTCGGCTTTCCGCGTACTTTTGATCTCGGATGTGGTCTCGTAGTCCTCCTTTACCAAAGAGCTGAGTCGGCGAGATCCCAATTCGCCATAGAAATCTACAAATGAATGTCAGCAAGTATACGGGAGAACAGAGGTTCTCGGCAGCACCTTCTAACAAGTCTTCTTGCGGACATGTGAAAATTTTGTCACCAAATAGTTGATAACCATTCGTTTCATCAGCAATTATTACCTTGCCAGGCAATAGAAGATCGTAGTCATAATCCCAACCGTCTTCTTCCTCAAAGTCAGGCACGGCTGCCTTCAGACTTCTCCGCTTGCGTTTTGTCCCTAGCAATATTGGCGATCGTTTCATACGAGTGATAGTACCTGAAGATAAAAGGCGGCGGTTGACAGCGATATTACGGATCTCACTGAGGTAACTATCGACAATGTCAAGTATTGGAAGAGCTATAGGGAATAGCGTAAACGTACTTTTCGGTATTGCTGTCGGCCAGCTCCCAAAAACGACGCGGGTTCTCCAGCAAGATCTGCGCTATCTCTTCCACGGTTGGCTCATGCTTGGTACCACAGGCACTAAGGAATTGGTTCGCTTGCGTCCCAAAGTCAACGAATGTGAAGAGTTTAGAATGGACCTGGGCCTGTGCATCCTTCTTGAAGTAACACTGACTCGGCGCCATCAGACGAACCGCTTTCTTCCCCTTGTCATCGACTCTGTTAGAAGCCGTCTCGATCGGCACGATGAGAAGCTGCGAAAGTATTTGGATGTCTTTGTTAGAGAAGTCTGCGATTCGGCTGGCCATGGCTCCAAACCATCGCTGTGCTGTCTGGAAGTCCTCCGGAGGGTTCTTTTCAAGAATGGATACAAGCATCGTAGTTGGAGGATGATCGCGCAAGCCCAACTTAGCTATAGCATCGGGTCCAAGAGTAGGTCTAGCAACAAGAAGGCCCATGCTAGCCCATGTGCGAGAAGCAAACACCTACCATTCGTTTAGTCAGCCGAATGATTATTAAAGATGAGGAAACATACCTCTCCCGGCTTGCCTAGACATTGCGTAGCACCTTTCAACGCAGGAACGAACGCAAGGTCCACAAACGATGACGGTCGATAATCAGAATAGCGCAACTGATGATTGTCGAGGAAGTACTTGAGAGCGATGGACCGTATTCTCTCATCCGAGCCCGCCGCCAAGTTCAAAATGACGTCCAAAGGAGGGAACTTCTTCAGACCAAGCTTATGGAGGAATTTGGCTGCAGTATCCGATCAGTATAGATGTATTTTGATGAAGGGTTCATTGCATACCTTCTTCTGAAGAGCCTCTCCATTTACTCTTAGAACCCCAGTCAATCACGGGCAGTCCAAGATCACGAAATATGTCGATTGGCTCATACAGGTCGCTAGCCTTGTACCTGGGTACCTTGCCATTGGGAGGAGTAGGATCTCGCGTTGTCTGTTCCTTCAGGAAGGCGGGCGTCAGGCGCAGTCGCTCGATTTCATCCTCAGTTAGTGTAGACTGGACGGCCACAAGATACTTCGTAAGATCGGCGATTGACCAGTCTCCTGTTTTGATCATACTACAAGGGCGTCAGAAGTGCGAAGAACATGCGTGCAGTGTTACTCACCGGTTGAAGACGATTTGCAGGTCGACGTGTTTTCTTACGCCCACGGCCTGTAGCATCTTCTCCAAATTGCCCTTGATAGCGGTTCCGGACGGAAGAGTCACTAGAGGCAGGTCGGGGAAGACATGCGCGCTTTGAAAGTATGCCTCTGCCGGAATCTTCAACCCTGCTGACGTCGGGATGCAAGTCTTGTCTTGTAGCTGAGCCATAATATCTGCCTGAGCATCCTTTGAAAGCGATGGCCATACACGTGCAAGGCTCTGCAAGACTCGTTCTGCCCATGGTGCGGATTGAGTAATATCATGCTCCACATCTGGCGTATTCACTTGGGATTCAAGGGTGAACTTCAACCACTCTCCAATGTTAAGTTCTCTCCAGCCAAATGCAGACTGAAGCGCCTGAGGGTCGAAGTGCCGGCTAATGTTGAGAGGCAACAAATGTGCTGGCAAGGGCCCGTCAGTAGGTATAGCTGAACCGTGGCTTCTAGTGTTCAGGAAGGTTTGCACAGAAGAAAGGGGAATGATCTTTTCCTCAGCAGACCCAGGTGCACCGGTTGTTAGGATAGCAGCATCCAAAATCTCTTTGCGAGCAGCATGGACCTGTGCTGCATTTAGAGTCTTGTACATGCCGGCCCACCATTTCAGACAAGCAATCCCCTCGTTCTTATATCAATCCGATTAAAATCGTGTTGCCTCGGATACTGGGGAGAGACCAACCTCTGGTAAGGGCCTGGCTTTCAACTCTTTCAAGACGTCTCCGAAAGTGATATCCTTGATCATGCCTCGGGACCTAAGAGTTTCAACCATGAGAGCTGCTCCTGTGACCACCTCATCAGGCAACACCGGAAGCTGCTTCAAGAACTCCGCGAAAGTAGGATTGGGCATACGCACGTCCTGTGCACCTTTAACCCCCACGGTCGAGATAATCGGCAACTGATGACTCGATTGTCCGCCGCCAATGCCAAGGAATGAGAGTGTGGTTTGTGCGACACAAGAGAAGAAGGCGTCTTCGAGAAGCTGAGAGAGCCGAGGTGATGGTGTCGAGGAGTGGAAGGTATAGAACTTCAAAGCGTGAAGGGCACGTTCGCGAAGTTGGGCTTTGATCTCGTAAGCCACGGAAACCGCCTCATCGGTCTTGGATAAGCTACCCTCGGTGGCCTGCCAACGCTCAGCAATGTTTTGCATCTCTTCTTCATATGCAGTTCTTGCCAGATAGCCTCCGACGCCCAGTAGCTCCTCATTCCAGACTGCATTTGATAGTCAGTCAGACAAGAAGGAACGGAAATTTTGCTTTCTTACCCCGCACGTTGCGATCAACGAGATCGACTGATTCTCTCTCCACTGTAGGGATAAAACGCGCCGACATGTGTCCACCGATTCCAGTTGTTTGACGTGTGCCATGGCCCTGGTTGCTAAATCAGGCAATGTATAAGCTGGGAAGAATGAACTATTCATACGATGAAGATCCGAGCGGATCCCGTTCTGAGGAAATGTCAGTGGGCATATTTGGACCTTTTCATAGCGAACGTACCCATCTATATCTGCTCGCAAGCCCTGAAAGATACTACCAGTAGCTTCAAATCCTTCCTCTTCCTTCTTACTCGCCTCGTACTCGTCCTTGCCAGTCTACGCCGTCTTTTCCGTCAAACCAGCGATAGAGTCACGACAGCCCTGCACACGTACATATATTAGCTCATACCGCATCTTCGTCGGCGCATTCTTCTTCGTAGCCCTGAGCAGCTCTTCCCTCAGCCCACTATCCAGTTTCACATCCACCGAGGCAGAAAAAACAGCCAAGACGACACTCGTCTCCGTGACCTTCAGGAGTTTTCTCCGTTCTTCTGCTTCTTGCTCCTTCTCACTGGGTTCTTCGACAATAGGCTCGGGTTGAGGCGTAGCCCCACGTTGAGGGGTGCCGAAGCTAGAGAAGAGAGAGGAAAAGAAGCCTGAGGAGACCGCTTTACGAGAAGCTTGCTGTGCGAGGGTCTGGACCCGTTTGCGAGGTTTAGCGGAAGAGCCAGCAGCATATACCCATTGCATGATCTCAGCTCTTATACTGAGTGCTATAGTCGGAGACAGCCAGATTAATGTAAGAACACAGCAGAGTGAATCAGGGTGTTTACATACGCATCATACTGACGTCCGTCACTTTCATCATCCTATGTGCTGTCTCTGGTCGCAGGCCTGCACGCAGCCCGATTGACTTCGGTATTCCTCGATCTTTCCGTAGTCGGGCCAGCCGTTTTCCGTCTAAAAATACACTGACATCTGCGAGATGTGCCATGAACGTGATAGAGGACGTGAGGAAGCGAATGAAGTCGAAAGGAGTGGGTATCGGCTCGGGCTTGCGAAGAGGCATGGTGAATGTTGTCCAGGGGTCCTCCGGCGCATCTGGTACTGGTGGTATTGCACCCCTACGAGCAAATAGCTAGTATATGTAAGTCCTAAATACTCAGTAGTCCAAGATGTGAGCGCATGCTTACCTGATCCTTCTTGTCCTTCCAGTAGAAGCCCATCCATTGACCTGCAATTCGTGAGTTGAATTCCTCACCTCTGAAGAGATGCAACTTACCACCAGAGGTAACAAAAGGCTCCTCTGTGACAGAGAACAAGCTGTAGAAGCCAACACCGAACGCGCCGATCTTCTCCTCGTCAGGGTTACCCTCAGCGATCTTCTTCAGCCTATTCCAATCCTCGTCTCTGAATATATTACCGTCGTTCTTGAAAGTCCATTGGTGTACCTTAATCAGGAGAGTATTGAGGTACATTAACGCAGCGGTATAAATGCATGCACTCACAATAACTTTCTTAAGATCAGGCAACGCCGCCAACGCGTTTCCTCCACTCTCTTCGTCAGCTACACCGTCCTTCGTACGTTGCACATACTCTTCAGTGTCAAAGTGGATCTCAGCAGATTTCGCATCTGCATCATCAGAGTTCTGCAGCAACTCTCGGAATACTACAGAGATCGGTGACCCTTGAGTTAACGCACATAGTACTGTTTGAAGCTGTCGTGACACGCACCAGTGAACTCTTCTGAGTACCTCGCCAGCACCTTGTCAATCAGAGCCCGCTGGTTGACCTCTACTGATTCGTCATGTCCACTGGCCCACTGGAGGTAGAAGCATTTCAATGCATCAACGGTCTAATAAGGGTGGTATGGTCCCGAGCTCACCAATGCGTCTCTGGCATTAGCCATAGTAATTATAAAGTTGCTTTCAATCCAATCGTAACTGTCGTAAAAATAAGAGCATATAAAGCGCGTCCTTTTCCAAGATGCCTGGTTCTTTCCAACGTGTAAACGTGGTGGTGAGTGAGTGAAGGTTACACTGCGGCCTGCTGCCTTACGCATTGATCGGCGGCACGCCCGATCGTAATCTCAGATAGGCTCAACGCTTAGCGCTCATTCGAAGACTCGAAGGCAGACATGAAGTAAAGAAAACTAAAGACTCCATATTCCAGAGTGTATATACGACGTGCTACAACTATTGAGTAACAACAGACCAATTACTAAGATTCCTCTACTTATCTACACACGGCCAAAAACTGTTCCGTTACTCTTGCTGTCCAAGCCAAGAGGTATACGGTAAAACAAAAGGACAACGAGTTGGTTTATGTTGGGGGAAAGTGAAGGATTGCAGAGTCGGAGTGATGAAAGGGGAAAAGCAGAAATAACGATAAGAATCTGTAGAGGAAAGGGTACTGGGGAGGGTAAAGTATGGTTGATGTAGAAGAGGATCGGGTGACGAAGGAGGATCAGAGTATGAGAATAGATTCACGAGAAGAACGACTGCAAGCACTTGAAAAATGCGAACAAGCAGCCTCCCGAAAGGATGGGAAGCGTCAGGTTGTCATCCAGCGAACCGAGATCGAGAGCCTCAGCCACTCCGCTAACGAGGCCGCTGACAACGCTCACGACTCCCAGTCCAAGGCCACCAGCGAGGACACCAGATGTACCTGCGACGCCGTCTTCCCAACTCCAAATGGGCTCAACGATCCCTGAGCGCCCATAAAGGCCCCAGAACCCTGCTGCGATGATAGCGCCGGTCAATGAACCTGCGATAAAGCCCGCGACGGACTTGCGAGGGGCGAACGGAATGCCGAGGAAACGCTTGGGTAGGCGAGGAGTATGTCGTCCCCACAAACGACCAATAGTCGAAGCAGCTGTATCTGCCCAAGAGAGGCTGGCAATGACGAGTTAAAAACACATATTCGATAGTAGATGACTGGAACCTTACATCAAGATAGAGACAACGGCGATATCAAGGGGGTATAGGGTCAATACCCAGATAACACCGATGATATACCATATCACGCCATTGGTTGATTTCTAGGGGTGACCAGTCAGCTCACAGCAATAACATTGAGCTATATGATCGAAGACGACATACCTTCTCACTTTCTCGCATAAGGAATCCCAAATATCGCTCATATATCTTCTCAAACCGAGAGTTGTTCAACCGGAGGAAATCGGCAGGCGCGATAACAGCCAAGGCAGCACTTAATGCGTTGACGACGGGTTGTGGAGAGCCATGCGAGAAGTAGAGATAGAGTGTGAGGAAGCCTGAAGATGCAGGAGTCAAAAACAGGTGATTAGCACATCGGTTATTGAATGGGAGAAGGATAGGCCGCGCTCATTTCATTCCACAGACATGAGGCCTGACGTAGGAGGCGCATAGGAGGCCACCACAAGATGGAGAAACAAAGAGAACATACCGATAGATGAATGCAACGTCTTTCGGGGGATCTCCCAGTCGATAGGACCGGCAGAGGGAGAAGACGACTGTGAACGCGCTACAACAACAACGGGCACAGCCTGTTGCTTACTCGTGCGCCGCCTCTGGAGATGGCTGGGGGATTTGGGTGAACGTGAACGCCTCTTCAGTTCACCATTCAGCTGTGCTTCAATTCCGTTGGAGTCGTGTGAGTGCCCGTTGGCCGTCTGCAGATGTCCATTTGGATCGCCCATGGAGCGCCCCCTGCCCGTGCGTGGCCGGACAGTCTTTCGTGGGTTGATGAGAGTGTGTGAGATGGTTCTGGTTTGCTGGCCAGAGACAAAGGGAAGTTTGGGCGATGTGGCTCGTAGTGAGCTTGAGAGGCTTGAACGGTTCGTGTCGTGTGATAATGAGAAGGCGTCGCTAGCTGGCAGACTCATGAGCGGAACGCGACTATATGCGGGGTTTTGTGAGTTGTTGGGAGCGCGTTGAGAGTCGGTCGTCAGGTTCGTAAGAGATGGAAATCTAGGCTTGAGAGTACATGCAACAGAACGTCGAGAGCGGTCGAGAGGGATAAGGGGGAAAGGGGAGGACGAAGAGAGACGACGAGGAGACTTTTAGGCCAATCAACCATCTCGTGCTGGATATAATCACGTGTAAAGGGCGTCTACGTGTAGGCGGCACAGCACACGGCGAGAATCGAGCACAATCGTCATCCTTCGATGTCGATGCCGAGGCCGCAGCTCAGCGAGCAAAGGGAGATAACAGAGAGAACCAAGGCAGTAGAATAGCACAGGGACACAGCAAATGCACAACATATTCAACATGGCTCATCGCATTGGTCATTTTAATACTAAAGCGCACTCGACTGTTGACCAGCCAGCGAGCAAATACAGCAACACTCAAGCCCCGAGGTAAAGATACATGATCTAGTAGACGTAGCCGAGCAGCTTGCCACCAACGTTCTTGCGACGGGCCTCCTCGTGGTCGAGAATACCAGAAGAGGTGGTCTGAGGAGTATAATAACATCAGGACATGGGGACTTGTCGAATAGTAAAGCACGTACGAAGATGATGATACCGAATTGACGGGCAGGGAGCAACAAGTTGACCCAGTTCTCGATCTGGGTGACCTGCACGTTGTAGCGGGGGGAGATGACACCAGCCTTGTTCAGGCGGCCGTTGAGCTGAACGACAATCTTTCCTGAACGGTGGTCATCGACGATCTCAAACTCGCCAATGTAACCTGATATCAGCGTATGGTCAGTATCATCCTTGCGCGAAAGATATCAATAGTGTGAAAGATGAAGAATGTGAACTCTACTGTGAACTCAAATCCGTACATGGTAGAGGGACATGCGTTGTTTTGGTTTGAGAGGTCAAGTTAATATATCGGAGCGTTAAAACGAGGAGGAGGTGGAGGCAAATTCCCTCGCCAACGTAGTTATCACTCCGACGAGTTCACGATAGATGGGGGAATGCAAAACATATAACAAAAGGCGTAATAGAGTAGAAGACTTACCGTGGCGCTGCATCACGCTGAGGAACTTGACGATGACCTTGGACGAAGGCCTGATGAGGACCTGACGCTTGCCACGGCGCTCGGCGTTGACAATGTTGTTCTATACAGTCCTTCAATAGCTGATCGCCTGTACGCAGGATATTATACTCACAAGGCAGTCGTTCTACCAATATTCACTACATTCAGCACTAGCTTAATGGCAAACGTAATGTCACACTCACCAAGACGGAAACGCGGACCATGTTGAATAGATGACGGTCTTGAGGAGAGGGAGACTAGCGAATGCCGGAGCAAAAGGATATGTGGTAAGTACCTACGCTCGTCCGAGTGTCGTGCTACGGAAAGCGCGAGTCAAGACGAGCTTTATTCACGATTCCACAAGGAGAGTTGTGTCATCATCGCAAAACAAAAGTTCCAATTCGTCAAGTGTCGTCTTCCGCAAGACAATTTGCAACATCAAAGACAGTATTTACCTTGGAGAGTTGAAGGAGAGGCGGGTCTTGAGGAGCGACGGCGGCGAGGGAGACAGCGACGAAGAGAGAACCTACGACTTTGGGCGCAAGCGCTTGTAATTGATGGCGTGCCGGATTTGGAAGGAAGTGGCTGATGAGCTGTATAGAACCAGATTCAGCCACCGCGGCACTTGCCGGATTTGGAAGAGGGCCTGAAGCGCAGCGTCAAGCACAAGCAGCCCATCGTCAAGCACACCGTCCCCGCCGCCGCCGACACTCATTTAGTCAACATGGTAGGTGGAACCTATGATCCAATGTCGTATGCGCGATGTCTGACTCGATGCTCGTAGGGTCGCGTTCGTACCAAGACCACCAAGAGGGCCTCGCGTGTGCTCATCGAAAAATAGTGAGTATCTATCGGCTGTGGTGTGGTTGTGAGAAGGTGAAACGGTCCAAGACACTATAGACAATGCTGGAAGAGGGGAGGAATGAAGGAATGAAGGAATGAAGGACACAGCGCTGACGACTTGTTACAGCTACCCCCGCCTCACCCTCGACTTCCACACCAACAAGCGTATCATTGATGAAGTCGTACGTTGCTTCAAGAGTCTCCCATATTGCAGCGTATTGAAAGTGTTATTAGGCCGTTGTCCCCTCCAAGCGCCTGCGCAACAAGATCGCCGGCTTCACGACTCACTTGATGAAGCGTATTCAGAAGGGTCCCGTCCGTGGTATCTCCTTCAAGCTGCAAGAGGAGGAGCGTGAGAGGAAGGACAACTACGTCCCCGAGGTGTCTGCCCTTGACACCAGCGTGAGCGGCCTTGAGGTTGATCCCGATACCAAGGTGAGTCTCCCCAGTATCTTGTTCGTCCGGAAGGTGCTTACGATTTCGATTTACAGGATCTCCTCCACGCTCTCAACTTTGACTCCATACAAGTCAACGTTGTCCAGCCCGTCATTGCCGTCCCTGAGCGTGGACCTCGCGGTCCCCGAAGGAACGTTCCTGGTGCCGCTCGTTCGTAAAGAAGACGAAGGTTTATGGTACCCTGTCCACTATGTTATGGTTATGACCGTCGCATCCCCATGTATTGCACATCCCCTTGCTGTCTTCTCGTCTAAAAAGCCTCGGAGCGCTTCAAAAACTCATTCGACTGATTGCTCCGCCCTTCTCTGGCTTGCAGATCGCGTATTGGCAGTCTCTACAAACGCAATGATAGTGGCATGTCTTCTGACGTCTGAGACGCTGCAATCTCATCAGTATCACACCAGACTTATACGATTGGGACTCGGCCGTGCTTCCAGTGGCGGTCGACTGCGAATTGAATATTGGGGATGGGTTGTGTGACAGACGTTCTTGCCAATAGAGTACTTAATCACAACCTCGTCGTCAACATCGCAATGAGAATTCTGGTCTGTCCGATGAATGCTAGGATTTAATATTTAAGCCAAGCGCTTCGTCTCGACTTGATGTAGTACTTGTCTTACCTCAGAGGACGCAGAACTCAGACTCCAGCCCATGCTGCCACCGACAACCGACACGAGTTCAGTATACTGTAGCTTGATCTCGGACTTACACATGCGTCCTTACAGCAACTCCGACATATCGACCACTGCTGTGCTGCTGCGGTTTGCTTGATGCCGTTGGACTCTCACGCTGGTGCATCCAGCAGGGCACTTCGCACCGGTGTGGGTCCCTGACTTGTCACAGATAAACCTCTTGTTTCTCAACCTCTCGAGGCCTTTCAGCAGTGAACATACCCAGACCTTGGAGCGTAGTAAGTGACACTCAGGTAAGTCGAGTTTCTCTACATCCTCAAATGTTCAAGCTGGACACAATAACTGATATTACCCAGGAAGTTGAAGACGTTTGGATCACGGTCAAGAAGATGGCAATTCAGCTGCCTAAACTCTTACAGGCACTCCAGGTCCATGCATCATGGCCAACTATAGCCTTCACACTCTTCGTCGGTGCCATAGCAGTACCTTGTTACAAGGGGCTTGTATTTCTCATCCGTAACCTCACCTCCCCATTACACGCGTTGGCCGGTCCACCCAGCCCCCACTTCTTCTGGGGTGTTATGAAAGATATTTTCAAAGCGGAGCACTCGGTTCTCCAGGAGAAATGGATGGAGGAGTATGGCCCTACTATCGCCTACACTGGCATGATCGGGGCAAGCCTCTGTCTTTTGCGTCATAGCCAAGTGTTACCGCTGACACCCTCTGATAGATCCCCCGCTTATGGACAGTGGACACTCGGTAAGCAGGTGTTATATGTGTACATGGCCGAAGCTCATACATACGTAGTGCGATCAACCATGTTCTCACAAACTCTTACCTGTATCAGAAACCGTCGGAGAGTCGCTTCGTCCTGACGCGTGTCGTCGGACCTGGTCTCTTGGTGGCCGAGAGTAAGCATTCTCCCAATACTAGATTCCGGCGATCGTTTACAGTATCCCTTTGACAGAGGATCAGCATAAGAACCAGGTATGCTTATTTAGGCTTTTCATCCGCCATGCGTCTCATGGGAATGGGTACTGTAGCGCAGAGTTTTGAGCCCCGCATTTGGCCCAGTCCAAGTCAGAGAGTTTACCGAAATATTCCTTGAAAAGTCTAAAGAGGTAAACATACTCAAATCATGAAATTAGGAGCAACATTCAAATATAGTGTAGCTTCGGGATAGATGGACTAGTGAAATCGCTAAATCAGGCAAGGAGCAGGTTGAGGTGGACGGTTTGACGTGGTTGAGCAAAGCCACGCTCGACATTATTGGCCTCACCGGTACGATGCTTCATGTGTCGTCAATCTCCACTGATACAACTAACAGTGGCTAGGATTTGGCTACGATTTCGACTCCCTCAATCCGGAGGGAGGCAAGGATGAACTTAGCGAAGCCTTCCACGCAAGTCTTAAGGTGTCAACTGTATCGGCTATAATAGGCTTTCTTCAGGCTTTCTTGCCTGTCATGCGCATCGTGGTAAGGAAACAATATTATAGTTCTGGTTAATGTCACTGATAAAGCATAGAAAACGAAAAACCAACGTCGGACTGAGGAAGCACAAAGGGTGATGCGTAGGATTGGCATGCAACTGATTGCGGAAAAGAAAGCTTCTATCTTAGGCCAAGACACACAGAAAAAGGTTGGAAGGAAGGATCTCGTTGGGCGTGACCTGTTGACTCTGCTCATCAAAGCGAACATGGCCACGGACGTACCCGAGAGCCAACGATTGACGGATGAAGAGGTACTTGCGCGTGAGTTCAATGCTAGCATTCTCATGTACTTCTATCATGGCTCTGATGATGAAACCAGAGGTGCCCACTTTCATCGTCGCTGGGCATGAAACTACATCGACCGGAACCATGTGGACGCTCTTCTCTCTCACTCAATACCCAAATGTCCAGCATAAGCTTCGGGAAGAACTCCTGACAGTCACTACAGAAAATCCTACCATGGAAGAACTGCAGGCTTTGCCATATCTCGATATGGTAGTCAAAGAGTCGCT
This sequence comes from Irpex sp. Y119-03, assembly GCA_037042295.1. Classification (NCBI taxonomy): domain Eukaryota; kingdom Fungi; phylum Basidiomycota; class Agaricomycetes; order Polyporales; family Irpicaceae; genus Irpex; species Irpex sp. Y119-03. The sequence goes on along the minus strand of JAXQKB010000951.1, from coordinate 382,426 downwards.
TCGTCATCACTCTCCGGTTCCGATGACCATCCGCCAGGCAGTCACCGACGATATAATTCCGTGCAGTACGCCCTATACTGACAGGCATGGCGTACAAAGGGACAGCATTCCGTGAGTTCGTTAAAGATGTCACAAGGCTGATACTGAATACTACCCTAGTGTAGCCAAGGGCGACGTTATAGTGATCCCAATCTTGGCTATGAATCGATACAAGGAGTATTGGGGTGAAGACGCGAAGGAATTCAAGTAAGCATTCTTCTACCTCGAATCGGCTGTAAACACCAGACTCATCCCTGCCTTAGACCTGAACGCTGGGAACATCCGCCTGAGGCGATCAACTCTATCCCAGGCGTTCATGGTAACATCCTCAGCTTCATTGGTGGTCCTCGTTCCTGCATCGGATACCGTTTCTCCCTCATAGAGTGAGCTCTCATTCCTCCTCACTTTATCGAGTGGAAGCTGAATGTGTGTGTGCAGGATGAAGGCATTGCTTTTCACGCTCGTCAGATCCTTCGAGTTCGAACTCGCGGTCCCAGCAGAGAAGATTAAGAAACGAGCAGCCATTGTACAACGCCCCGTCATTGTGGGAGATGAGAAGGAGGAACCGAAGATGCCTCTTCTCATCAAGTCGTATGTTCGCGCGTAGCCATATTCCTTTAGGCTCAGTATCCAGGGATTGTAACATTGCTAGTATTTATTCAGAGACTGCGAATATTAATTTCTATCGTCGTTTGTTGGGACCGAGCATGTATGACCACTCTCTGCTTACAGGTACGCGCTTGTCTGTACTTACTTGACCCTGTCCGCGATCAGACTGTCTGCTCATCGCGCAGCTCGACGACCACTGTCGGCCACTTCACTCTCGGTACTGGATGGATAAGTTCACGACTCTAGAACCGGTTAGGCTTTACCAATCAGCGACTGGTACAAAGCGACATTCGACATTTCCCTCGGCAAAGCCTGCGGCGCCGTTCTCACTCATTGGACGGCTGCCAGTTGACGTACACATCCTAATCCTCACATATGTTGCTATCCCAGACATCCCATCTTATGCACTGACCTCACGGGCTTTGGGACGGCTATCGAAGGACGAACGCGTCTGGGAAGCACGCTGGAAGGTGTTTGGAGTCGACAGACCACAGTTTAACGCAGTCCTTGATGAACTCGAATCTCAAGCGAAGACGCAGAACGCTGCTCGCAGAGGTCAAGCCCCGCCTACACTTGCAGTAGAAAATGCGGACGACGACTTTGGCGACTTTACTGCTGTCAATACTCCCGAAGGCGAGATGGGCGACTTCGTCTCTGGGTTCACGAATGTATCCATTCAGAGCCCCAGCATACCCTCCTGGCAGCCGAAGCATACTGAATATCGAGCACGATACATACGAGTGCACAGCCTACTCAAGCCATTCGCACAGGCACTATCTTCACCCCCCCATGCTATTCTCTCGTCTATATTTCCTGCGCCTGCACCATCTCTCAGCGTACAATCCCACACACTCCGTTTATTGTCTGTGTTCTTCTCGTATCGCGTCAAACCATTACGGCAATGGCAAACTTTGGCATCGTCCCTACGTGCTGCGATGGACCTATTTGGAGAAGGACTGTTGACCGCGTTCGATGCCAGTGATAGCAAGGGAGACGAGAAAGCCATGTCGGAGGTGGCTCAGGCCAGTTGGGACGTGTGGGACCCGGCAGAAGGACATTGGGAACTGGCGAGAGTATGGGCAGATAAGCACGAGGTGTTCTATGACTCTCAAAGCAAGTGGGATCCTCTCGAGAATTTCACGTAAGACAAGCATCATTTCAATGCGCAGGTCTTATGGCTCTAATAAAGACTAGGAAGGATGAACAGTTGGACTTTGATCCTATGGACACCTTTATAACGGCTGTGCTAGCGATCCTACAAGAACAGGGCAGCCGTGCTGTTCGCGTCTTTCCACCAGACGCAAAGGTCCTGCTCTCTTTCGCTGAGCGTATGGCAAACGAAGTGGTGAGCATTATGTTGTTGATGTTGTTGTTCTCTTGTGCCTTGCTAACAAAGGTACACCTAGGTAGGCGAATATATCTCGTCATTACTCACGCGAGCCCGTGAGATATCGAATGCGATTTACTTGAAAGCAGCTGCGGCGAGCTTCCGCGAATCGTGGCGCATAGTAGATACTGTCATGCAAGTCGCCTCCCAACGACCCGATGCTATACTGCCCAAGACGCATGCGGAAGATGTTGTGTGAGTTGACATTCAGCTCATCGTAGACCTTCTTAATTAATTATATCGCAGATACCGGATGTTTGAGCCCAATATGGACGAGTACCTCGATGAGGAGCTCGAGTCGCTCAAGCAGGCCTTCGATACCATAACGAAAGGCTGGGACAAGAATGTACGTTCTACCAACTGTTTGGATTCACGCTGTCACCTCAGCTCGTCTCACGTCGCCGCAGTTGTCACAACATGCCGACTCACCAACGGCAACACACGAACAAGCTCGGTTCATTGGCTCCCATAATCCGGCACAAGTAAAGCGGAACGTCCTTGCTTCTTTCACCGACGTCCTCCTTCTACCCGTTACCATCGTTCCACGGACGACAATGGCAGTAGGTAAAGCCTTCGGAGCAGCGTTGACAACTGGAGGTACTGCTGCAGTACAAGGTATATCCATGTTGAACCCTCAGCGATGGGGAGGAAGCGGAACTGGTATGCAATGGGGAAACCAGAATGATAACGCTCGTAAGGGGTATGTCGACTTCGAGAAGAGTCAGGGTAATGCGATGGTGTTCGACATCGGAGATGATGAAGATGAAAATGAGAATGATGAAACGCAAAACGAGAAAATGAGCCTCGAAAAGATGGACGGCGATTTCCAGGAAAAGCGGGGCACTAGAGGTATATCAGGTCTATCCCATACCCAGTGATCTCGTACTGAGGTCGTTCTGTGCTTGCTGACTTATAGCATCCATCGCTTCTACCGCTACAACCACGACTTTGAACTCCACCCACTCAACGGCGCCATCAATATCTTCCTCTTCCACGAGAGTCTCGACACCCGTCCCTCCTGCCACTTCTGCAAACCTCGATACATTCGAGATGCTCCTCTCTCTCGACACAGCGTTAGAGCTCATCCACGCTGATCGTGACAGTCTCAAACGTGTGGAGACATTTTCTGGCTATCCTGGACAATATGGCCATCGAGTTCGGGATACGATCGAGGAAGTGTTTGTGCTACTCCTGCAAGCTTTGGGCGACCGCCATATTAAACCTGGTTTCGAGAGGTATGCAGCACCCGTTAATGATTCTACTATCACCCAGTATTCTGACTGATGATTTAGAGCCACGCAGCAGATGCGCGCGTATAAACCTGCCGAACACGAAGAGACGAACAGCGTTGCGCCCCTTCTGCAGTTCTTCGAGCTGGTGCATATAGGTGACACTATGCAGTCCATGATACAAGTGTATTTCGATAAAGAGATCGTAAGCACCTTTCTTCGTCAGCAACCTGCACCTATCTTGACCCAATTGCAGGCTTCCCACATCGATAAAACTGACTTCTTGAATACCGTTGTGAGAGAAAAGAAGCGTTTTGAAGACGTACTCGATGATTCAGTTGCAGCGGGTTTGAACATGGGTACTGAAACGCTGATGAACCAGGCATGTGCCAGGAGCCTTGGCCGTTATGGTGTAGATCTGACCGATGTTTTTAAGGTGGAACATATCATCACAAAGCTCACGAAACCTCGAGAATACTACCCTCCTGAAGGTGTTCCGCTTGAACTTGGACCTACTCAAGGCTGTACAGAAGCGATCAAGTGTCTCAAGATGCACTGTCAGCTTTTGAAGGGGAGCACGAGCAAGGAAGTGCTCGAGGTGTTCTACCAAGAAATTGGTATTCGGTTGATAGCGTCAGTATCCTTCCTCTCGCACCGCCAAGTCATGTCGAACATGTTATTCATACCCGTACAGCATTCTACAGAAACACATCAAACGACAGATCATCTCGCTGAATGGTGGTTTCCAAGTGATTGCTGACCTGAATGCCTATCACACATTCATCGCCTCTCTGAAGGTACACCTTACCCATTCATCTCCCTTCCGAAGTTAATCCGTTATTATAGGTCTCCACCATAACATCTGAATTCGCGTACCTCAAAATGCTCGGACATGTCTACGTGGTAGAAGATGCCAAGGACCTGGCGCAAATTGTCCGAGACGTTACTCGATATGGAGGGGCCTATCGGCCAGAGGTACGTACCCTATTTCAATGTCAGTCTTTCCGTTTATGCTTATTATCGGCCTTCTTGTGGAAAGGATGTCTACGAGTTTATTCAGCGGAGATCAGATTGGAAGAAGATAGAGAAAACTGTGGACAAGACGATGTATAATCTTAGTTTCAAGGAGGACTGTATTATTTCCTGATTGTGTCGCATAGTAATGGTACTGTATCTGTGGCATGTGCTCTGGAATGATTAATGATGACTAATGAACACAACGTGTGTAAGTTTTCGAGCTCGTTCACAGTATCAAAGCCGACAGAACCCAGCATAAGTAGAAAGGCATTTGTGATAAGGTGATATATTGGCAGGCGGCAACAGTGGGAAGAGACCCCCACCCCACTCTTGAATGGACTGGCTATTCCAAGCGAACGGAATGTGCTCACCGTACACCTAGATACTCTATCTCTGCACAAGACACTATGCTTGCAAGCTCGTTATGCATATAATTAGCTGTCATTCGCCCGACTGCTACTACCAACATCTAATCCGTATCGTTTCAACTTCTCGTAATACTTCTGTACCCGACTAGCCACTTGTCGGGGTGTCCGTTTCCCCTCCATAGCCTTCGAAATCTGGGCCCAACTACGAGACATGAGATTGAGTCCAACTACACGGGGAAGAAGATATGACATAACCCACCGATTCTTTGAGCCTTCGGGAATCTCCTCCAACAACCTCTCCAGCAAATGCTGCTCCTCAACGGACCAAGCCTGCTTGTATGTTTCCGGTCTGGGTTTACCCTTCTTGTTCAGCTTTGGGTCGTTCTCTTGTACAGTTTCGCTTGCCACTACTTTACTCGAAGACGCCTGAGGAACTTTGCTGGGCAATTCAGGCTTTCGAGTCGAGCGTTTGGTGCGGCTTGCCTTGCGCGCCGTGGCCAACGGAGGCTTCTCGTCTTTCAACGGGGGGAGAGAAGCGATAGACGTGGGCGGGGTGTCAATTTCCATCTTTAGTGCCTGCACAGAACTCGGCGTCGAGCCACCAGTGTGAGGAGTTGAGCCGTCCAGGCCGATGTCGACCTCGGCACTCTCGTCCGCCAGATCTTCACGCACGAATACCGCTTCCGCGTCTGCCTTGCGCAGACCGAGCCCAGAGAGGCCATAGAAGCGAGAGCTACCGTGTACCTTGCGCAGCCTAAGCTCTCTAATCTTTTCGCGTTCCCGGATACGTCTCAGTTCTTCAGGGTCAAGAGGCTCGTCTTCTTCGTCTGAAGGAGGAGGATATGCATCAAGAACGGGATCGATGATGGAAGCACGAGCATCCTTGACAAGCTGCTGTAGTGAGCTTAGAGGAGCCGTCTGCTTCGGGTTCGGTTCAATTCGTTGTTTACGCTGTAATTTTGCGCCGGCTTCAAATGCCTTGAAAGGGGCCGGGTCTGTTAGCTGTTAGTAATGGCTCACAGACATGGTGCGTATTCATACTTACCACAGGATGCGAAGGCTGCCCAGTCAAACCCTTTGGGTAGTGTAAATACTATATCCGACTTCTCGCTGATCTTGTGAGACGCGAACTAACTATAGGCTGAGCATGGAGGGGGTTGAAGGCCTGACCGGTGCATACCTCGTCCTTGAACGATTCAAAATCGCATGACTCCGCAGAGGTAGATGCAATATCATTTCTCAGCTGCTTCAAGCGTGCTATGTCGGTTTGTGTACGCTCGAGCAAAGCTCTCTGCGAGTTGATGAACGTCGAAAGCGCCTCCAAGCTATAGTCAAGTAATGTTATTATAGTGACGAGCAGCGAGCATTATTAACCGACGTTTTGGCGCGTTTTTCGTCCATTTGATCGCTGACATTGACGAGCAGAGGCGAATGCGACGGTGGGGGTGTAAGTGAGAGAAAGGTGGAGGGCGGTTTGACTCTAGCGGCTTCAGAAAATTCGGCCACAGTATGGACCCCGGGAACCAGGAAGAATCTGTCGATGAAGTGTTCGGGGTCATGACAACTCTTCCACACTATCTCTCGCCATGCGTTTCAGAACAGTCTTACAGCAAAACTTATTTGCAGCATTATAGCAGAGTTCAACATGTCAGTTAGCCCCGGTAAGTAAGCAGCACTACCAAATATACCAGCCGGCTCCAATAACCTCTCACTTCTGATAGAACTCGAGCTGTACCACATACTGCGATTTCAGCCTACGCAGTGCACCTCTCCACTTGGCCATAGATTGTTGCATCCTGGCCATCGACCCATAATTTCCACCAATATAGAAGCATATGACCTCAATCGTCAGCAGAAAGCGACAAGTCAAGAGCACATTCTCTAGAGCATCGCGGTTGTTGATATCCCGCGCGTCCACATAAAAGATCAGTTTGCGGCACGGGATCTTTTCGAGGCCCTGCAGGACTTCCGCCCAGATCTCCCACACGGTACTGAACGAGTCTTTTTGTCGGCCATAAATCACCGCCAGCATCGATAAAGAGAAGTGCCGACGATAGCCAAGACGTAAAACGTCAAGGTTTTTGCAGCTTTCGATACATCTGGAAGCTGCATAGCAAGTAAGGTCGCAAATGAGCTAGTGTCACATAGATTCTGCGGAATAAGGCAACTGACCACGTTGTAGGACCTCTCTTCTCATGTTCGACGAGAATTCGGGGTATTGCGAATCTTGCTGCAACACCAAATGCAGGTCTCGTACGTCCGTTTCACCTTCACGTACAAAGTTCGCGAAGTTGGTGCTCTCTTCTACTCCAAGAGTTGTAGAGAGACGCAATGACTGTAGGCCGCCATGGGACGACTTGACGTGGCGAAGCAATGTGCGTAAGATCTCCGGCTTGTCATGGCAGTTGACGTGTAAAGATCGCAGCGCAATGGACTGCACGCTACTCTCCTCCCCGCTCAGAGTGCAGTCATTCGCTTCGACAGGCCCTGCATTTATACTGTCTAGCTCGAGTGTTTGCAAAACCGGGAATCTTGATGCCAGCAGGAGCGGGCCATTCGAATCGAGGAAGGTGGTACCAAACAGGGAAAGTACCTCAACCACTGGGAATAATCTACCCCAACGGAGGGAATCGATGCGTAGCCGTGAATTGCATGTGAAGTCCCCGTCATGAATGTATATCCTCCGTACGTGTCCGAGCTGATGCACGATGGACCAGAACTGGTCACTGCACAGGGCTTCGTCGATGGGTTCACGGCAGGGTGCGTACTTGATCTCCAATCCATCCGCATATTGGAGGACCACAGGCAGCTCGTTCAATGAGCTGTAGTGCTGATACCTGTGACTGGCAGTCGCGACCGCAGTAACTAGCTCGAGCGTAAAGGTTCGATGAAGATGGGTGCGAGCACGATGGGTCCATAGGCGAGAGGTCAGGTTGCAAGACCGGAGGGCCGCGCGATCATCTCGTAATTCGTCGATGATATACTCGACCAAGTCGAGGGGCAGAATAGCAGAGCGAGTAGTAACGACGGTCATAGTTGGAGTAATACACGGCACCATACCATCCGAGTTTCTCGTGTGCCTACGAGAAATACCCTTCAGCGCATGAGCCTGAGCGATGCATCATTACGGTGAGCTTACGTTATGATGACTATTTTGCCCTCAGCTTCACGAACTACGGGTCGTCTTGCGTGGACACAGTAAGTGAATACTGGTTACTTATAGCTGGTACACAGGCGTCACAGTAAAACACGCACTTACGTCCTCGCCACGGCGCTATCTGGCCGTCTCCTTTAAGGGCTCCATACTAAGGTGAGTCTGGCAGTTTCTGAAACAAAATATAGGTGCTAACTTCCGACCTCGCCAGTCGTACCCATCTTGTGGCACACTTAGCGAGGCGCCAAACCCAAGATGTAGTTGTATGACTACACAGCCACAGCGACATCAACTGATCGAGTGCCTGACCTTGAAGACAGGATGATATGTATTTAGTACACATTCACTAGCCATAACGCGAGATCAACGTCTTTTAGATGGTGTTGCTGATGGGCTTATGGTTCAACTTGCTTATTTACAACGCAGCTCCCACATACGCCGGGGTCCATTGTGCAGGTCAGCTTCCAATCTGTTCATCGTTCCATGACATGATAGCTACTCACATTCTCGAGCGACTCTCGCGCCGACGGAACGGATGCTTGAAACGCAGTCCGGCTATGTCTCTGTACCACTGCCACGATATGACTCACCACTTCCGTGGCATGAGAGCATCATGCCGCTCTCGCGTCGCTGAGCGTCGCCAGTAAGGTATGTAGAATCCATTCCCGCGCCCATGTGTTGGTACTTTCCCAGGTTCCGACAGATGCAGATATGCGGCAAGGACTGGAAGTTATGACCGTGGGAGGTTATAACAGGTCCTTGCTACATCAAGGTGCTGAGCTCAGGTATGATCATGAAATGAGGCTTATTTCTCTAAATGTCTCTCAGACCGAACATGCTCATGGCTTGGATCCACCGCCCAACGTCAGAGCACTGCTGAGGAAGGTGCTGGACTGATAGGATGTTCAAAGTAAGTGGAATATAGCTCAGTACTATCTACGCGTGATTTTGAAGATATATCGGCTAAACAGAAGCCTATTAGAAGTACGTATGGTTTGACATACGAAACAGCGAAGTCATAAATGCATAACAGCAAACAGTCATTCCGTGTTATGCATTGCTATCTCTCGACTTTCCCTGAGAAAGATCATGGACCACGTCGGGCGATACCAAGTCTAGCGGGCATAAGTATTGATATTAGAGCGTATCTGACAAGTCCATATGTTAGCATATGCCAACAGTTACGAGGTGAATAGTCCGTCTTGCCCTCCTCTTATGACAAAACGTGGAAGCCGGTACAACCTGTTCACACGAATACCTCGGCCATGTCGGTATGTGTATCGTGCACGTCTGCTTCACCTCGCACAAGTATTTCCTTGTCCTCTCACCTGTAAAGTATTTCGATATGGCCCATTGGCAATTTCAACGACCTGCCACAGTATAAAAAGGGTCTATTGGAGACTTGTATAGCCCCATCCTACTATCCACTGCAGCTTCACTGTCACTGTACAAGACTTTTGGAGACTCAGCTCTTAACTGTAAGTTAGGTAGTCCATCCGACTATAACGTGGCACTCATTCGGTTTGCCTTAGGACAATGCGGTTCTCTACCATTTTCTTCCTGTCAATCATCGCCCCTTTTGCGAACGCAGCTTCGCTTGCACCAAGAAAGGGATTTGGGGTGTGCCTGTCGTTCACCAGCCCTGAAGAGGGGACCATCCAGTTCATCAAGTGCATAGCGGGCGAATGTCAAATCAAGGCGGAAGATACCCTCAGCATAACTGATGACTCAAACGACGATCGCGAATTTACTGTGGGATTAGGTGTAAGTACTTGACATCAGCGTTGGAGGATTCGATTACTCAACATCTTCATCTTTTCTGCAGTCTTGTATCTAACGCCTGGGTCTGTTCGGCGTGTCGGAGTCGTTAGAAAGAGTATATGCGTGACACGGATGTAAACTCTTCCACCATTTTTGTTTTATAGTTTTGTACTTCCGACAATGGGTCGCCCCAGTAGCACGAGCCACGTCGGATCCTCTAAGGTGTGAGGACTAACAACTTTGATGTTGAATAAGTATGCCTTACCCTCGTCGTCCTGGTCCTGCTTGCCGCAACCACACGCGCCGTCCCGCTGAAACAACACGGGTTCGTGCTATGCGTTTCCGTGACTGGTTCACAAATCGGAACGAAGTAGATTCTCCCCTGGCTCTCCAGAAAGTGCAATATTTTGATCGATGGCACTATGAGTAAATCTATCGACGACACCTAAACATCTATAGGGTTTGGCGTAAGTGCATGGCCGAGATTTTACGCACTTTGTACTCACAAAATGCACATAGGTCTGTATCTAATGCTCTGACTTAGTTCTGTGGTATAGTCCCCACGATATTCAGTAATGCGTCGTTTGTAGGGAGTAATAGAACTATACCTTGACGATAGCACTCTGACCTGAGGGATCCTGACATCACTGACTCTGGATCCATGTGCCATCTGGAGCATCAATCATGATGTCCTGACCTATTCTCCAACCGCGAGTCCCTGGTATTCCTTCTTCCTCAGCAACTGTAAAACCATTTCCCAACCAATGAAGCGAATTGCACTTGGAAGTATCGCCTCCTTTGTAAAGATACATATAATCAAAATTTTCGAAACGAGGTTGTTGTAATGCTTGGTACTGATGTAACGATGATCCTGAGTGGTATATTAGAGCATCGACTTGCGGAGATCATCATACACACACACCTGGCCAAAGGGCTGTAACCTTCCCGTCCTCACGACCGGCCTTGTACCATGTACGGCACTGGGTGAAAATGTGTCAGAAGATGGAAGTGCACAATCAAAAAGATGGCATGCCTTCTGTGCCCAGACCGTTATCGGGAAGTATGAATTCAAGGTAAGCCTGAAAGTCTTCCACAGCTTGCTTCTTTGGCACGATGTACTTGATCCTTTGGCGCTGCAATTTTTGGATACAAGCCGCGACGTAATCGCACTGCGCCTCGATAGTCATGATGAGAGACCCGGTGGCCACTCCGCTGTTGGGGCCGGATATCTGGAACCTACATACATGGTGTCAGTGACCCATTCTAAGGATTGGAAGGGAAGAACAATCAACCAATTAGGGAAATTATCTTGACATAGTCCAAGATATGTTGCGGGATGATCATGCCATTTATCCTGGAGATTTTCACCCTGTTGCCCTATGACGGGAAAGCGAGGGATATATGTTGTGTCGAAACCGGTCGCGGCAACAATGACGTCGCAACGTCGATGGACACCGTCCGCAGTTTCGATACCATTTTCAGTGATGCGCGTTATGGGACTTGATATGTAGGCAACCTAGTGACATAGTGGATCTGAGTGCTCATGACTCATGCTCGAACGTGTTAAGTATACATTATCGGCTTTCTAGAGATATATCGATTAGCCAAGGCCATAGATTGAGATAGACAGATAACTTACCAAAGCTTCAAGGTATCCAACCCCTGGTGTAATTCGTCGACAGGCAAAGGGGAAATCAGGCTGCGTGACCTTATTCAGCGGTGATCCGACACAATTCTGGACACACTCACAATTAACGTATCTGCAATATCAGGTCGTCCAGCTAACATTTCCTCCATTTTCCGTTCGTAGGTATTTCGAAGGAGACTCTGCATCTTAGTACCAACATGCAGAGCAGCATGAACACTGTGGTTATAGTCTTCGAGTTGCATGAGCATTTGCTTATATATTTCTGGCTGTTCTCGAAATGTGCGCTTCTCCTCTTCAGTATAGACATCTAATCGAGAAATAACCGTCAGTCACACTGTTCGGCCTGCGGGTCGATACATACGATTGCTGGTTTCCCAGTCGGGATATTGTTGCAGAAATGCCAAGGCAAACGGTTGTGCGATCCACGTTCTACCGCGGACGTAGTTATCTAGGTGCTTCACATTAGGCTGTAATTGTGGCACCACTTGCGTCGCACTCTAAAATTGAATCCCGTATCAGAAGAATACAAAGTATTAGATTTGGCCTTACATCAACGTACTGAACCCTAAAGCGCAGCGACGGTCGATATGAGCAGTATCTCGGGATCATGAGCTTGAAAAATCCTCACAGAACCGATGACAGCAACATGTCGTGTTTTCCATACACTATCGTCCACATGCTACAGCGTCCATTCAGCGGTATGAACTCTGGAATGTGCTTTGAGTCCGCCTCTTCTTTGAGTGGCAGGATGTTACTTACACTGGGCCCTTGAAGTCCAAAATGCCAGGAATTTCCGGCAGTTTCCAGTTTGTTCAGGAATCCAGTTGCTGTGAGGACGACATCAGCAGTGTCCGCAAATGTGGATTCATTCTCGATCTGGTAGATAGTTAGTTCCCAGTGACCTTCTTCCTCATTCCAGATTGCACTGTCTATTCTGTGTTTCAACTGCGTCGAATATCTTCAATAACGTTTCATATATGAAGGAAGGTCCAATACTACCTTAGCAAACCTGCGAACATCGAGTTTATCTGCACAATGGAGGAGGTATTTTAGAACGTCGGCTCCTTCGGAATAGAACATGGGCCAATCGGGCTGTACGATGAACAGAATAGTGAGCGATGAATGAGCCCAGATCAATGAAAATGACGGACGTTTGGCATAAAGGAATATTGATAGCTGTGAGATGGACTACGTATCATGTCAATGAAGATAGCACCGAGGCAACCGCGTGGAACACAAACACATCGCAAGTGACGCCAGGATACTTGTTCTACAGCATACACGTCTGAGGATATGCTAATGACATGGATAGGAATTATGACACACCATGTGCCTCCAAAGTCCGGATTCTTATCGTACATGACAATTTCCGCATTCTTCACCCGCCTGAAGAGCTTATACGATGCGCATATACCAGAGTAACCACAGCCAACTGTGGACCGTTAGTAGTTGAATACCTAAGTGAAAATATGCGCTAGCTCACTAATAGCTATCCTCAACGGACGAGCGAAGTCTATTGGCTCTTCTAAGAGTTGGAATCGCGTGGCACTTTGTTTGTAACTGTTGATAATGTCTGATTCGTCGACGCCCTTCATCCTGTGGATACGTTGAAGTTTTTGTTTGAAGAAGATATCCTGATCTGTGAAGTATCGACGATAAGGCACTGCGAGGGCGGTTGTATTCTGCAGCGTTACGTCGTTCAGTCAGACCAGCCTTTTAGCTGACGCTACAAGAGCGCCTGTGTGGCGCACACGATTGCACGCCCAAGTGAACATGCTAGAGAAACATCGTGTACTCCATAAGGATTCCCGTGAGTGAAGCTTAGAATAGGGACCGACGCTCACAAGCATGAGGTTGTTTCAACTTATTCAATTGACTGAAAGCCTTCCCACCACAGCAACGTCAGCTGGAGTAAGATACGCCCGTGATCCAGCGCGAATACTGTGTAGAAGTAGAGTGAGTACAGATTATGCCAAGGCCGGAGGGCTGTCGCGCGCACTGCGCCCAGTCCATCAGCCTCTCAGATCTCAGCGCCCATTCCCAAGTGCCATAATCGACCTATAGCTAGCTGGTGCAGATAAAGCATCGTATACTCGTCATCAATATCACTACCAACAAAATAGTATTTGATACCACGGTGCCGGCAGGGCCCGACTGGTAAGACGTTGAGATGCGCCAAAGTCCTACGATAATGATCGTTGAGAACTTTTATTTTCAGGACCAAATCAGAACGACAATTTTAAACCCACCATTTGTTGACAGTAAGCTGATACCGTCAGACGGACGTTAAGATTGACTGCATCGTATGATGGCTTACTGGACTCCCCGGGTCCGTAGCCAGCTCTTGAATGTCATGATCGAACTTCAACATGCCGCAGTGTAGTCTCGTTAGCGCCGAGACTAGCGCAGCGCGAACCGCCCGGGTCACCAGGCGCTAATACTGGGTCACGTGAATATGTGACGTGACAGTTCCTGCACTTTTTCCTAACTCGGTAACAGAAGTTCAACTTCGTCTTCCAGGTCACCACGCGCCCAGACCGCCCTCATCGTTCCTCAATATCAAAGTATTGGAGTGGTATCTCCTGTCCTGTACGTACAATTCGGGGAAAGTGCTCGTAGGTTCCGATCTTTCACGACTCAACGTAAGATGGAACTTCAAGCTATGACAGTATGGTTATTATAATTCAAAAAGCCGGCGGATTGAGCGAAGATGATCACCCGTCTTTCCAGATTTACCAAATGACCAGGATATACCCGCACGAATTCTCTGACAGTCATATACCTCACAGCGTACTCGAAAGCACCTTACTGACAAGACACATTCTCCGAGTCGGACGGCATTTTGGTCCAAGATTGACGTCGGGCCCCGGTTTGCCGTGCCCTATGCGCAGTGAGTGCATCAGTCGCAGTTCGACCCCCAAATTGTTCATTGAAATACAACACTTTAATTTAACGCACCGAGCATGCCGTGAAAGCCGCACTTTATTACTGGCCTCCTTCGTCTTCAGCACGAACTTGAGGCTCGTCCTGTTAACGGCACATAGTACTTCGTACGTGTTGACCTGACGATATCCAATTGTTGTGTCTTCTCATTCGGAGCATTTAATGACAGCAGCCGATGATTTGCTGGCCTGGTTCTAAGCAGAGCAGAAGTATCTTGCTACATCAAGCGTCGTTTATTCTCCGCAACCATCTTGAAAAATGGCACTAGGAGTCACTCTTTGAGGGTATCCAGCGTTTTACATGACACAGCGGAGGGAATGAATTGATTCTTAAGGGTGAGCATCAAAATCCTCCACCTCGGCCTATTTACTCAAGCCACTGATAGAGCTTTACATCTGCATACTTCAAGACTTGCCCGCATTGCTGATGGCCCTCTGTTAACTTTTCTCTTGCATATGCTGACCCACTGAACTCTGGATAGGTCTCAGTTCGCTGGTTTAACAAGTAGATCAAGATATATTGCTCATATGTCACAAACCACGCTCCAGCAGGTTCTCCAAGTTATATTCAGGGCCTTACAGCACGCAATACATGGCATACTCTTTGCTGGCGCATGGTGGCAGAAGACTGCGCACGCACCGCTTGTCCGTATTTTGCTACTCATTGCGGGCACAGTCAACCAGTATGGTCACGAGGTGGATGGCATTCACACAGCATTAGTAGGCCCAATTGTAGGGAGTGAATAGGGCGGCTGATCCAGTGGTGCAATTGAAACGTTCGTTCATCCCTTATTAGCTTTTGCTTTCAGTTGATGAGTATTCCTATGCTTCCACATGGCCAAGACTGTCCAATATTTTATACTCCATTTCATATAACTCAACCGTTGGAACATGGACTGTGACAGCCGAGATGAGACAGTGCGAGGTATCGTGCGACTGGAATTCGAATAGCTCACACATATTCAGGTAGAGCTGAACTGTAAAACCTCAGGATTAACGAGAAGACTCATATAGGCTCGCCGAACGTCGTCAATTGCCAAAATACCGAACTCTGATCACAACCTGATCACCAAGATTCACTCTATTTATCACGGTTCTGGTTCACTACGGCTGCGCCCAATAATTGGTCTCAACACAGATTTAAGGTTGGCGGTGTCTTAAACACAATGAATAGCCTCAAATTGTACACCACGAGGCTCGCAGCATGCGTACGAGCATTTCCATGTTGCTTCTGCCCCTCATGGCCGAAGGCAATGCCCTTCTCTGCCGTTCCGCCCTGCCACCTGCCTGCCAGCGAATACACAACCTGTATATACACCTAACTACGCAAACTCACTGCTATATGGCGTTTGAAATACGAAGCGGTATGCACGTCCACTGCGGGTGAGGTGTATGTTCTCCCGCAGTGATTTCCTGTTCACCTTGCCGCGCCTCATACTGACTGCTGTCGGGATTGACTGATCGTCTCATGATCCTGCATAGAAACCAGCGTACGCGCCATTCTGATTGGTGAGAAGGTAATACAGTATACCAACAGTATATCGCACGGATGTTGGGCTTGTCCTAGCGGTTGTCAATACATCTGAACAGATGTTGAATTCGTAGTTGATCGGACAACGCAATCTCAACAGTAAAGCAGTGATTTCACCTTCGGCACATACAGACAGTAACAGAGACAAACCTTGACAGCCATAAAGCGGTGCTAATTATTATTCGTTTGAGGGGGTATATATACAAGGTGGACTTCTGTCGGTTTCGGCATCCACTCTTCTAGTTCAACGTTTGGGTCATTCCTCTGGGCAGGTCTCAGTCTTCGCTTTCTACCAACCACCTATCGCATTCCTTCCTCTCTTCATCAAGCTCGACGCTCAACTTCACGTCATGTTCTCCGTTTTCAAGTCCCTTTTCCTCGCTGTCCTCGTCGGCGCTGCCGCCATCCAAGGAGGTAAGCACAGTGCTTTGAACACGCTGTCACGTAAAACTGATCAGAAGTAATTGCCTATCTTATTGTGCAATTAGCTCCAACGAAACGCCAGATCGGCAACCTCCAATGCAACATTAACCGTGTCCAAATCGTGTCCGCCCTCGCCCAGATGGGAGGCACTTTGAAGACGCTCGCAAAAGAGACTGCCAAGTAAGTCATACCCTTACCTTCTCCGCCTACCTCTGTTCCCATGTAGACCCATCACGCGGGCAATTTGCTGACAACGTGCACCAATATCTAGTGACCCAGCAACATCTGCTGCAGTTGCCAGTGCTCAAACCGGCCTGGACACAGCCAACTCGGGTGTAGCGACCATCGCGAAGGCGCTCCTCACTGGACAGGCCGCCCCTGCGGACGCTCGCACCCAAGTCGAGCAAGGCTTGAACGCTGTCCTCAGCGCCACGCAAAACGTTACGTCGTACGTATCTGATTGGGTTTCCTGCATGTTTCTTGTGGACTAATCTTCGGGTGGTAGGACTGACGCGCAAGTCACCTCGGACTTCTCGAAGTTGACCACTCAGCTGACCGCGGCGGGCAAGGCTGGTGACGGCGTTCTCGCTAACTGCAAGTAGGAGATGTCAGGTCTGAAGGACATCCGAGTTCCTGTTGTGAGGTGTCGGCTATCGATGATGAACGCTTTTGATAGTATAACGGCCTTTGATGTCCCATGCCTTTACTGTATACGTTCACGTGAGGAATGAATAGGCCATGGTACAGCGATGACGCGGTGTGAAGTCTGACGTTCTTGGATATCTATCTGACTTAGTGGGTGAGGTGTTCACACGCTTTATTAAGTGCTGTTCGTGAAGACTGGCTCATAAGCTGCAAATGAGACACAGTTGACGGGAGGAAACTCACCTCAAATCCCTTTACTACGTCCGCCGAAGATGTCATTCTCACAGTTGATACAGGGTCATACACCCCACGACCGACTGGCGTACTTACTTGGGGAGATCTGTAAAGAGCTGGATGGTGTACGTGGGTACAAGGCAGAGTCAATAGCAGAGGCTCGGTCTCTGGCGAAGGAAGCAAGGGGCATTGTCGAAGGGTACGACGATTATGTTGCACGCATGTCGTCTCAGCCACCTCCAATAGTCAAAACGATGGTCGATGAAAGCTACAAACACGATTGGAAGCACGTGCACGAGGAAGGGTTGACGCAATTCAGACTCATACCTGAGATGAGTGCAGGTGGCTACGAGGCCGTTGTTCTGCAGGAATTCGCGAGACTGTCCAAGGTATGTAGTCTCGCGATAGTCGTCGGAATAATGCTAAATCATCGAAGGCGAGGAGAATCTTGGAGATCGGAATGTTTACTGGAACGACTACGATCGCTCTCGCGATGCTGCCGTCCGTAGAGAAAGTCGTCGCGCTTGAACTGGAGGGGTACCTGAAGAAATGGAGCAGTCCGTACTTTGAACAAGCGAAGGTTTCAGACAAGATTGATGTCAGAATTGGGGATGCCGTCACGTCCCTGGCCACATTGCAGAAGGAGAGCGCATCCTTTGATCTAGTACGTGCGCATATCCATACTGTCTGTACCTCAATCACTAACCTGCAGAGATCAGGTGTTCATCGACGCGGATAAGCCAAACTACCTGACATACCTTCACAAAGTACTTGATGGCAATCTCTTGTCCAAAGGAGGAGTGATAGCAGTCGACAATGTTGCGTACAGAGGGGCACCTTGGGCACCTGTTCCAGACGGATGGTACGACAAATCGGGTATCAGAACGGACGAGTTCAAGCAAGCAGTTCGTTCGTCTCGAGAGTTAGACCGAGCCATATCTGAGTTCAACGATACAGTCAGGTATGCTGGAGATGTTCATAAGAGAAACAGACTGTCTGACGTATATTGCACAGAGACGACCCAACATTGGAGGTGGTGATGTTGTCTGTCGAAGATGGGATCAGTTTAGTTCGTCGTAAGGGTGACTAGAGAAAGCGCAGAAGCAGATTA
Source organism: Irpex sp. Y119-03 (assembly GCA_037042295.1). Taxonomy (NCBI): domain Eukaryota; kingdom Fungi; phylum Basidiomycota; class Agaricomycetes; order Polyporales; family Irpicaceae; genus Irpex; species Irpex sp. Y119-03. Next base: position 364,328 of record JAXQKB010000951.1, on the reverse strand, counting down.
GGTTTTTTCGAGTAGAAACGTAGACACAGATGGTAATTTCAAGAGCATATCTGTAACTCAGTAATGGAACGAAAACTTGGACGAGATGGATGTCAATTGCCAACCTGAGCAATAACCAGAGACGCCTGCATAGGGAGCCAATGATGAGCGTGATATTGACCGGGTGATCGCGTCTATTACCCCAGGATATCATTCAGCTTCCCCGCCCGGTCGACCAAGTAGCCGACAGACCTCATCATGGCCACCTTCATCCTCCTTTCTTTCCTTCCACCATCTCCTACACGCCATGGCCAGTGAAGGTGCGCATATGGGGCATATAAGTGATGTCAAGCTAACGAAAGTATAGATCTCTCCGTCTCGAAACTGTACAACATCAAGGGCAAAGTTGGTGCGTCGTGCGTCATAGCTTGAATGTGTATCCAGATATAACTTTCACCTCCAGCCCTTATCACCGGTGGCGGCTCTGGCATTGGTACCATGTATGCCTCAGCCTATGTGCAAAACGGTGCGAAGGTCTACATCGCGTCGCGCAAGGAGAAGCAGCTCCAAGAGGTTCGTTTCCTTGCAATTTCCGAGCAGTCCTTCGTTTATCATCTGACAATACCGTCTCTCATCAAGGTTGCCGACGCCTTGAACAAGAAAGGTCCTGGAAGCTGCCATTATATCGTGGCAGACGTGAGCGTATGTATTTGGGATAATGACCTGATCGAACCAAAGCACTGATGTTTATGTCACGCCCGTAGTCGAAGGCAGGATGCGACGCACTTGCTGAAGAGTTCAAGCGCAGAGAGTCCAAGCTTCATATTCTTGTGAACAACTCTGGTGCAACATGGGGAGCGCCTTATGACAAGTACATTCAAATGCTGTCTTCCACACTGGCATCCTTTGCTGACTAGACCCCTAGCGTCCCCGAGAAGGAGGGCTGGGATCGTGTACTCAACCTCAACGTAAAGGGTGTATTCTACCGTACGTCTCTCTTTTTATCCGCAGATTGTTTTCCATGTTACTTATGCCCGATCTTCTCGTACACGTGCAGTAACCGCAGCGTAAGCCCAACCTCACCAAACCTGATTTTGACGACGACAGCTTACAAACGATGTACGAACAGTCTCACCGACCTCCTTGCAAAGGACGCAGATTCCTTTGACCCAGGCCGTGTCATCAACATCTCGTCCGTTGCGAGTCTTAACACCCTTGCAACCGAGAGTGGACTTGCCAGTGACGGCCACGGGCTTTGGAGCTGTAAGTGACATCCCCCTCTTCCTCGTCCATAACGACGCTATGCGTGATATAATTCTCACAAAGCTTTGACGTAGACAACACGAGCAAAGCAGCTGTCAACCACCTGACCTCCGTCCTAGCCTCCACCCTCGCCCCACGCTACATCACGTACGTCACCTTCTCTCCTTTTATACGTTCAATAGCCTAATTATCCCCTCGAAGTGTGAACGCCGTTCTACCAGGGTAAGTAGTGCACCTATTTGCGCTACAAATGTGGCATACTAACTGCTCTTTCGTCGATAGTATCTTCCCATCCAAGATGACTGCCTTCGGGTACAAAACGCACGGAGAGCAGGGCATGTCCGCCGGTATGCCAATGGGTACTCAGCACCAGCCTTAATCGAAAATTATCATGCCCACTAACCGCATACCTTTCAGGTCGCGCCGGACACCCAAGCGACATGGCAGGTATAGGTGAGCCATTCCTCGAGGCTCGTATTCCTCTCATGACCTGATAGCTGACACGACCTGATCAGCCTTGTTCCTCGCAAGCCCGGCATCAGCACACATTACAGGTGCCCATATCCCTATCGATGGCGGTGCACTTGTGAGCAGAGCTAGGGCTGCTTTGTAGATACATTACTGCAATTGTATCACTTCCTCTCACTCCCGTATCCGCTGCTTAACTGATGAATTGCATAATCTGTTCCGCCCATCTTGCACAAGCCCACCTTTCATGCGACACTATCACGTTCACACATGCTGATATCCCCAGTTACATTACAAAATCCGAAGTTCGACGTTCGACGTTTGAGAAGCAAAAACCGACAACCACGAACCACTACCAGACAGACCCGTACATGTAAGGTTTGTCGATAATGGCACAACGCTTTTGAGGAATACAGGCCGAGGGTGATGATAAGACTATTTGCAGTTGAGGGGACCAGAAAGTAATGAGGCTATGACTTGTCAGCCTTCTTCTTGCCCTTCTCTTTCTCCTTCTCGGCTTTCGCCTTCTCCTTTGCTGCCTCCTCGATGGCAATTTCATGTGCCTTGTCGTTCAATCCCAGTCTGTTTCGCGCAATCTCGTAAGCATAGAATTGTATCCGTGTAGCTATAGAGTACGAGTCAGAAGAGGCAAGACGTATGAGCGGAAGAAGAGAGCTGGGTAACTGACTGAAGATGGTGTTCGTCTCGGAGTACTCGTCCCTCGCGTCCGTGCGTATCAAGGAACCAAAGTTGTAGTCCTTGATCGTCTCTTTATATCTGTGAATATAAGATTCATCGGCGAGTTAGACATCTGAATTGAGAGAGAGTACGGGGAAGACGCACGACTCGATGAACTTTCGCCACTTCTCCTTGCCCTCCTTGCTCTTCATCGCTTCCTCGTCCAGCTTGGTGATCTTGTCATACGGCTCTTCGAACATTTCGGGGAAGTCACGTTTGAGATGTTCGAAAATCTCGTCGTCATGTCTGGCGTGAGGACGCGGTGAGTAAACCAGTTGATTCACTCCTCCCGCAGAGTGTTGAGAGAGACGCACTTTGTCAGCCTGAGCTGCTTGGGTTCGACTTTCTCGAGGAGATTCCAGTACGTCTATGATTCAAACCACAGGTCAGTCAGTTCCATGCGTCTCTCGTAGCTACGTATACAGATGATGCGCACCTGAGCGTGTTCTACAGCCTTGACTGCAAACCTAAAGCCCACATTAACGTTCCTGTTAGACTTCTCACACAACTACCCGTATTTCAACAACATACTGTTTCTCGATCTATAATGACACGAAAAGGAGAGAACAGTCAGAGTCGATGCCAACTCGTCTACTTCACGTCCCTCTCACCTCTACGGCGTTCTGCGCCTTGTTCGGGTCGAAAGTGGAGGTCATCTTTGTCTGTTAACGAGTGGGGAAAACTGCGGTGGTGGTGGTAGAAAAGAGAGGTGTTGTGAGCTGGCACGCGGTCGTTGTAAGAGGTTGGTGGATATAAACGAACCGAGTGAGAGGGTGGTTTGACAGGCTGCCGACCTTGATCCAACCTGCTTATATCAGGCGCCCATGATCACACTCTAACGGATGCTGATCATCATTTCATCTCGGACTCACGGACATAACCCAGCTCGTACATGTCTGCTCGTACAATATTCATGTATGCAAAGAATTATTGAGTACATCGAGCAAGCGGTGCAGCTGAAGACGAGGACGAGCCGTTGCTAGCATCGCTGAAATAACACCCGTGGCAATCTCCCCCAGTTTGTCCGCGCTCGCCCACGCGGAATGCTCGCGAACACGAGGCACGATCATGCGGTACATAGGTACATTCTCATATTTACTTACAAGCGAAAACTCCCCGCATCCTCTCGCTCGGCGAACTCTTCGCAAGATTTACAGCGAGCCTCTTGCTTTCTTGTCGACCAGCTTCGCATGATGCCTCGGGTCGAAAGGTCAGAATACCCACTCTCTAACCCTCTTAACCTCTTCCGCCCGTTTTTCAACTACCACCTTCGTCTCCTCGCCCCATAACTCCTCTGGTCTCTTCGCATTCTCTCCAAATGACTCCTTATAGTGCCTATCAGCCTCAGCGTACTCCAGGACGATTGTGTTCTCCAATGAGAGCGGCTGTGTGACGTCCCATCGAACAAGTGCTGGTCTGGTAGGGACGTTATGTGGCGGGACTGTTGACCGGCCACGGTGGAGGTCATCGAAAATAAACCCAGCGTCATCCTCATCGAAGGGCAACTTACTGCAAGGTTTATCAGGGCGAGCGAACGAAGAGAAACATGACCAATGCTGCTTACTTGATAGTTTGGCTAGTCGCCTTCTCTTCTCTGTGCAGCAAATCCCTGTACAACCTCTCCCAAAGCTTCTTCCTCCCCTTCACAGGCAGTGGATTCTGTATCGGCCGTCCCGCTAGTTCGCACAACACCCAACTCGCCACGTTCAGCCCAAAAATCGCCGGAAGCGGTCCCAGTACAGGGAGAATCCTGACTCTGAAGTCATCGAAGGCTCCCAGTTCCTTCACGTTCCCTTTCTCAAACTCATCTTCTGGTAGAGGCAGCAGTTTCACGTCGCCAGGAACTTCGGTGGAATACACAACAGGGATGCCCGAGGAGATGCCTTGGAGGCGGAGGCGGCGGCGAACGGCGCGGGCGAGGGGGTCGTAGACTGTGTTGGAGATGTCGGCAATTTGGATGCGTGTAGGGTCGGATTTTGCCCCAGCACCCATAGAGGAGAATACCTATAAGCGATATCAGACATGACCTGTTTCACAGTATAACACACAACGGACGCACCTTGATATTATTATCATGGCAATATTTGAGCAGCTCGACTTTGGTAGAGATATTGTCGATTGCGTCTGCAACATGCCATGAGTATAATGATTCCCAACTGTTCTCAATTTGAGACATACCAACTACCCAGTCCACGCCTTCCAGAAGCTCCCCGCCAAAGTCCTCCAGCCTCCATAGTTCGACGCGACAGTCGACTTCGACATTCCTCGAGATGGCTCTCAAGGTCCTTGCAATGCAATGAACCTTCGGTGTCCCGACGTCTGCCTGCGTTGCAGTAGCATGACGATTGAGCGACGATAGCGTGACTTGATCAAAGTCGATGAGACGGATGTACTCGACACCTCTGTAATCCCACACACGAAGGTCAGCATTCTGGTGTCTCGATAAGTAATGGTGTCAAGGGTCGGCTTACTTACGACCTCGCAAGCATAACGGCAGCCCAACTTCCTACACCTCCACATCCCACAATGGCCACCCTCCCTGCTCTAATTTTCTGCATTCCTTCCTCCCCGAAGAATGAATATACCCTAGCGAGTTGTTCCCTGACAATGTGGTCCGGAAATTCATTTGGGTCTCTGCTCGGAGGAACAGAGGGCTCGCCTGAGTTCAACGACAGACCGCCATTATCGTCCAAGAATGCTCTTGTTTTGTCGGCATCCTTCTGTCTGTTCAGCGACTCCTCGACATCCCGGGCAAGTTGTCTTCGGTTGTGTCTTCGATGGTGTGCGTTGAGAGCGGTGAGGATGCCGTAGGTTGCTGCCGAGGCCGCAAGGGCTGTGAAAACCAACTGTGTTCTATGTGATTGTATATCCAAGTTCATTCTAGATATTTCCTATAGCATTCGATGAGTAGAATATTTTTGTAGAGTCAAGGAGATGATGGCGGAAATTGAGCAAGCGGATCGAAGTCGGGCGGTCCGACTTGATGTCACCTCATTCGAACCAGTGATTTGCACCAGCATTCGCAATATTCAGTCATGTCTTCCAAACATTTGTAGTGCTCGTATAAATACGACTGAGCAGCTCGCACCTACATAGAACTGTAGCAACCTCAGCTTCAAGAAAAGCATACTTCAGAAGCCAGGACCCCGGACCACTCCCGCGCGCCTGATTCTGACTGGCCACGCCGAGTCTAACACTACACACGTCGCTCTCATCTTCAAAATGCGTACCGCACAGGCAATATTTACGGGATGACTTTCTTACTCTGCCGTGAATGATGACTAATTTGACCGCTCAAGTCCATGACTGTGTTCATGCGGTCAGGAACGCCCGACTCACTACGCGACCGTCAAGCTTTATCTTGGACGACGATCACGACGACCAGCACACAGGTAGCATGTCTGAAAAGGCAGAGCTTGTAGGATTTAACGACCGCCCTTCTCGACAACCTCGACGTAGTGGCAAGATTACAACCGCGTTCTTGCTCACATGCACGGCGCTCTTCTCGCTGGCATGGACGACGCCATTCGATATCAGCCCCCTGAGTGGCCTTGTGAACCCTTGGAGGACACATCAGGGTGCAGCTGGCACTGCGTTTTGGACAAAGTGCAATAGAGAGGGGTACCATGAGCGCACACTTTGCGGTAGCCTAAAGTACGTCTTCATGAGCAATGTCATTGAACATTGATGACCTAGTCATGCTCAGCTAATATCTTCGATAGTGCACCTCTGGACTATTTTGACAAAGATGCAGGCGTGGCGAGAATAGCGCTTTCTATGTATCCTGCAGCCAAGATACCGAGCAAGGGCATCATCTTGATCAACCCAGGAGGGCCTGGCGAGTCTACTCCTCATTCTAGCCAAGAGCTACACGTTAACGTCATTTTCAGGCGGCTCTGGCGCAGGCTTCGCCGGCAGGGCAGGCTCGCAACTCCAGGCTATTGTGCGTCTTCATCGCGGTCTTACCAGGCCGCTCAAATATACTCACTTCAGAGTAGGTAGGCGAGGAATGGGACATCGTCGGCTTCGACCCCCGCGGGACAGGTGTTGACTCGCACCCCCTGACAAAGTGTTTCACTGGCCAGACCAACTATGCCGATTTTATCCGTAATACGGTATTGCACCGCAGCTACGACATTGCGAGCAACCTCTCGTTAGCAGAGGCTCGTGAGAAGTTGGTTGCGTTGCACACTGAGGCCGAGGACTTGTACAAGGTGCAGTTCAAAGTGTGCGAGAAGACGATGGGGGAAACTATCAAGTACATGGGTACGAGCACTGTCGTCCGCGATATCGATTATATCACGAGATATCTTGCCGGTGAAGATGCTTTGATGTATGCCATACTATTTTCTGCGGTGCCTAAGCTCGTACTTACCTCTGCCCGTAACGTCCAGTAACTTCTGGGGCTTTTCATATGGGACCATCCTTGGCCAATACCTTGTGAACATGTACGTATCACCTCATGCGTCATTGTTCACGCGTATGTGAGATGTCGGCTCACTGACGTCTATTAGGCTTCCTGATCGAGTCGGTCGAGTGGTCATCGACGGTGTCGCAGACGCGGTCGCATGGTCTAGTAAGCAACTGTCCATTTTTGAATTTGAGTGCTTTGTTACGGTCACCTAACCTGCGCCGCAGGCCAACCATCGTACACATGGTACCGCCAATGGCTCTCGTCTACAGAGGATGCGTACAAGATCTTCGTGGACAGGTGCTCTGCGGTAAGCACGATTTCGGAATCAACAAGAAACGCATGCTATCCGTGCTTACGCTACATCGCGTTTAGGTTGGTCCGGAGCGATGTGCACTCGCGTGGTACAAGGGCGAAGACCCGTCAGACATCAAGAACCGTGTAGAGCAGCTCATCGATGATCTGTACTACGCACCCCTCCCCGTACACGATCCTGACGTCCCGGGCATCCTGACAGCTGGCCGCTTGCGCAGTAAGTGCTCACCTATGCACCGCATTTGTAGCTTTTCTGCTGTCTCTTTCTAATCACGGGGATCGATGAACGTTTGTAGTGTTCCTCATACGCGTCCTTCAGACACCAATCACGTGGCCCGTCTCCGCCTCTCTGCTGAACAAGGCCATAAACGGAGACGGGGCCGGCATCTTACGCACCTTACAAACGAACCCTCTGCTGGATTTACAGCGGCAAGCTGTGTCATGCAACGATAACAAGCCATTCACGCTCCCGCCTATCCCGGACATTGTGGACGAGCTTTTGTATGTTTACCAGAACGTGTCGAGATCGGTGTTCAGCGTGGTCACCACTGAGCTTGATGGAGGATGCAATAACTGGCCCGTAACCCCTCCGGAGAGATTCGAGGGCCCATGGAACCAGACGCTAAGAAACCCAATGCTGGTGTTAAGTAACTCTGTGAGTATACACGAACTTTATCTGGCATAGGTAGTCATGCCGTTGGAGGCACATGATCGTTGCACGTTGCTCCGATCATACCTAGCCAGGCCCGCCACCATCCCGAAACACATAATATTGATACTGATTTACCTTGGTATTCTAGGCTGACCCAGTGACGCCGCTGGACAGTGGCAAAAAGGTTGTCGAACGCTTAGGGAACTCTTCCAGACTGGTCCTTCAGAACAGCCCTGGGGTGAGTCCTACTTCCCTCAATTTTTGTCCGAGACTTGATATTCACCCACCGTCGATCCGAATGTGTTCCTGGTATGAATATGACCTAGCATTGCTCATTGGCGATGCCGTCGTCATGTTCGGCCGAGGTCCTACGTGCGTATTTCAACAATGGTACAATCCCTCCAGCCGGGGTCGTCTGCGAAACCGACTTTGAACCCTTCTCGGATGACCAAGTCCTTTCGAGCCTGGGTACCAGTGCTTCTTTGGGCTCAGATCTAAAGACCCTAAGCGAACTCCTGGCCGAATTCAGGACCAACGTGAGTATTCCGAATGTTTTATGCCGCTATGTGGTCAATCGGATGATACTGAATATGTCTGATCCCTCGCAATAGGGTTTTGTGATGTGAAGAATTAGATGGAACGAGCTAGACGAGCTAGAGCAGATCGAGTCACACGTAGAATCATGGAAACTGAGCACCAGAAATTCCACTTCACAATCTTTACCCTCATGCATCTAGGAGGAAATCTGCAAGTTTTTTTGTCCGTCTTCATATGTTGGACTGATGCGCCTTCGTGCGATTTGACTTCTGCTTTCAGAACCGACCAATCTCATGCTTACCATTGCTTACCTCAGTCCGCAAAGTTCCGAAGCATCCTAGATCCCAGATTCTTTGCAAATCTACCCTGGTAACCGTGACTCCATCGCCCGCGTGCAAAATCCGCTGTTGACAAACGGTAGGTTACTGTACTCCTATGATATCAGCTCTCCTACATTCGTGCGCAGAGGACGTTCTATGCTCGATGTCACTTCCGCCGAGCCAGAACACATGATATTTTATCTCAAGTGATAGTTCCCATCACTGACCATTTCAGAGAAGCCGTGATCACGCTCTGCACAGTCTATATCTGGGTAGTGTCGCCGTCGTCACGATGGCCAACGGGCCATGTGAACTGACATCCAACTCTACTGAAAATGTTTAGCTATTTGACAGCAGGCTTGCTCCACTTCACAATTGTTGTGCGTTTGTAGGGATTTTGCTCCTTTCTATCCACTTTTTATCCAATCATGATAGTAATTTCGGTCAGAAAATACGTCTGCGCATCAAGAGGCTGCGCCTCCGGTCACGGTTAGAAGTGCCAAATAGCCTACCGGTGCGTCGTTATGTCCTCTGAACCTTCGCGAAGGTACCTCAACAGTCTACATAGCTTTCTGCATCCAATAGCTACTGGTGACTGCAAAAATCAAAGTCAAACACGCCGTTAGATCCGGGGATGGACTCAACTACGGCCAGCCTGCATCCTATTCCCGACCATGACGCAGCCTTCTTGCATTAAACCGACGAGAAATCACAGTACGGATTATTATCATCATAGAAAGCACATGTGCCCATGCGCTTACGCTTGTTCTCGTCGCGCGAGACCATGTCATGGGTTCCAGTCTTCACGCCCTGATCGCTCTACTGCATCGCGACCCATCATCGGCACTTTCGGTTGGGTCAGACGGTCGCGTCGAACAAAACTAACTCGTGCCACGTTGCCCGCGTGCTACGCCCAGAAAGCCTATAACACAGCCTACCCAGGCTCGGCGTGGACAAGTATATAAAGGGAGGGAATTTGAAGGCAGGAAGCGTCCAGGAAACCCTCAATACAGGTAGCCTACCATCTGAATTCGCCCACGATGAAGTTCCTCTCTGTTGCTGCTGCCCTCTCTCTCGTCGGCGCCGCTTCTGCGCGTACGTTCACCGTCTACAATGGCTGCCCCTTCACCATTTGGTAGGTTTCACCATCTTGTGCTGCTTGCTCGTCGCTCACTATTCTTTGATGTGCAGGCCAGCTGTGCGTCGTTACTATTATAGAACTAGAGATTATGTTGACTCAGTGTCTGCACACAGATCTTCACCGACCTGAATGTCGGCAGTGCCACACCTAACCAGGCCACAGGGTAAGTGCGTCTTTCATGCTTCTGTCAAACAAGACTGAACGATGCATTTCAAAGCTGGGAGGCTGGTGCATACACCGCTGTCTCTTTCAGTGTTCCGGATAACTGGAAGGCTGGACGTATCTGGGTATGTCTGAATTATGAAAATGTCGTTCAGGATCGTAGACTCATGATCAACTCAAGGCACGTCGTAACTGCAACTTCAACGACCCCAACCCAGCCACCCAGTGTCTCGACGGAGGCTGCAATGGTGGCCTGCTGTGTGATCCTCACACCGGTACCGTACGTATCTTTTCGGACATCGATGGTTCGAATGCTGACATGTCACGTTGTAGGGTGTCCCCCCTGCTTCCCTTGCCGAGTTCACTCTTCAGGGTGATGGCTTCCAGGACTTCTACGATGGTGAGTTGGAGCGAATGCCGATATTGACTGTCATGCTGATTATCTCGTAGTCTCGCTTGTTGATGGCTACAACTTGCCCGTTCGTATTGACAACAACAAGGGCTGCCCTGTTGCCAGCTGCCCTGTCGACCTGGGCCCCAACTGTAAGCAACGACGCTGCTTCTGTTAACAACAATACCTGACCCGTTCATCAGGCCCTGCCCCTTTGAAGGGCCCATACGACTCCTCTGGCTTCCCCGTTGGCTGCAAGAGCGCCTGCGAGGCCAACCTTGACGGTAACCCTAGTAAGAACCTATGCTAGCATTCCTAATCCTTAGCAGTCGTATTAATCCGGCGCTTCAGGCAACTCCGCTAACTGCTGCAGCGGATCGCACAACACCCCAGCGACATGCCCGTCCTCTGGTGTTCAGTACTACTCGTACTTCAGTGCGTACTTTTTTTGATATCGCTGATGCATCCTAACACATAATACTTGATTGCAGAGAGCAACTGCCCGGCCGCCTACGCTTATGCTTATGGTGAGTAATATGTGTCGTTCGATGTTACAACTGTGCTAACGAATTTCTCAGATGACAACACTGCCCTGTTCCGATGCGACTCGAACAAGGCGGCTGACTACACCGTCACCTTCTGCCCTCCCAACTAGATACCCAGCAGAATGGAGTAGAAAAAATGAGACAATGTTAAATAGGGAAGGTAGCTTGCCAAAGTCGCTACTGTTGTTAATCTTATGAAATACATGAGGGTTTTTTTGGTGCTAAACTTTGATATTGCTGAATTCGTCAACGACAATACTTCCCATTTGTGGAACAACGACGGCTTACGTATGCTAACTAAATACTGCATCGCATTTGCTAACTTGGACTCGGGGCAGTGTCCGGGCAACTAGCAGCTGGGCGTCTGGCCACGTCACTAGCATAAATATACTGCGAACGCAAAATCTGATGCAACATAGGATATCCCAGAAATGAGTACATGCAAAGCTACAGAGTCTTAACTAGTAATACAGGGCAAAATCATACAACATTCTAAAATACCAATATATACTAAGATCCCTTATTAATGAACTGTAGGAAAAGTACCCACCAGCGGGTGAGACCGACGAGGAGTCAGCTGAAACAAAGACAAGCCAGCATGCTCATGTAATATGGTGAGCAAGCTGTCGCCTATCAGGAGCAAGCACGCACAGCGCGATGAAAGAACCAACGAGGAAACCCGTCAAGAGACAGGAAGTCGTCCGAGCTACCTTCTCAAATGTTCGGCCAGAAGAGGTGAGGGGAGGGAACGGCGCTATGTTGATCATCGCAGGATATTCCAACTCCTCTACTATGATCTTCTCAGCCTCCTTCTCTACCTTCTCTAACGTCTCGGGCTCCGCTACAGTAGACTCCTCGGTGTCTGTCATATCGTCGGTAATAATATCGACAGACCCAAGACGTAGCTTGTGATCTTGAGCAGTCGGAGACGGTGGTAGGGTGGGAGAAGGAGATGGCGCGGGAGAGAGCGGTAGAGCGGGAATGTTCTTTCGGGGACGGTTCCGAGTCTCATACGACTGCGCAAACTGTTGCAAGCCGCCGACGATCTTCTCCATCCTCGTTGCGTCCGCAAGTGCTTGCACGCGTTTCGCCTCACGCATCTCTTCTCCGACCAGGTGGACAATATGACGGATTAATTCGCGGATCTCGGGGTGCTCTCGTGACCACCATTGCCCTGGCCATTGGGCCACGACGTAAGAGAGGTTGTACACGATCGACGTAGCAGCCGTGAAGTCGTCGGAGATGTGTTTGTGGAAATAAGGGCGAAGGAAGGCAATCGCGAGGCGTACGGATCCAACCGTCGTGTCTCGTAGACGTTTCTCGATAGGCATCTGGAGGAATCGTTCCGATATGACTTGGCAAAACTGGCGGTAGCTCGGCTTCTTTCGAGTATAATCCCAGCCAAGACTGAATAACGGGGAGTTTTTTGCTTCGTTGATATCGTGACAGAGGAAATATGAAGGGAGACGGTTGAGAATTTGGAGAAGAGGAATTGACGCAAGGACGGCGTTTCCGGGAATATGGCCCCATACCAGAACATCCTGAGATTCAAGAGCGTAACGATACCATTTCCAGTGGTCTTTGTGTCGCCTAACAAGACAAAACCATTAGACAGCCAGTATAGCAAAGAATGCAGACGCTCACTCTTGCGAAGACGCTTTCATCAACAACTCAGCAGCGGTTGTAGATCTGTCCGCTATCGCTCTCGCATCGATAACCGCAATCTCAACGTCGTGCTTAATAGCGGTATGGTATCTTCTGATGGCCTCCCATATAGCCCAAGCGAAACTAAACGATGTCGAGATGAAGGGCGATGCAGCACGAGTAGTCCAGTCCATATGCTGGACCACGTCAGCATACGTGGATGCGCTCGATGAGCTTGCAGAGAAAGCGGCGGATGATTGGAAAGGATTGGCAGACTCTTCGTTGCTAAACTTGCTGCCAACGAAGTAAGGCTCTGAGCTACCATCCTGTGGCGGGGTTGATCTAGGGGTGTAGACGCGATATAAGAAAGGATTTGCAGGTAGGAGGAGGTTAAATGAGACGTCTGCGCCAAATCCGTATTGAGGTAGAGCGTTCATATCAGTAGAGGTAGTCGCCCCTGGGCTGGTCGGTAGAGAGGAGGTCATGGTAAGAGATGCGTCACGAAACCAGCGAGACGAACGATGTAGGGGTCGACAGCAAGGGACGGAGAGGTGATCATTTCTGCGATCCTTGGATAAATATGAGACGTGCTAGCTGCTGACATGCTTGAGCAATGCTGCAGAGCTTGGGGTCGCCACGCCGAGGCCATGAGGTAGCTATGTGTTCTACGGGGGATTTGGGAAGGCTCCAGGGGAAGCCAACTATCTGCGATAATGAACAGATCAGCTGAGGGTTACGGACAATAGAATCAAGAAAAGGTCCGTACAGTACCTGTCCCCGCGGTCTATTGGCTGGCTTTGGCTGGTCCCCGAGGCCCGGGTCCACGTGTCGAACGCTTCATGGTTGCGGAAATGAAAGAATACTCGTGTCGGACTAAAGCATTGGAATTCAAAACGCCGGAAAATTGAGCCACATTCATCCTCGGCCAATGTAAAGAAAATGCGTCGATGCATGCGTTTTGGTCATACATGAGTACAGACGATTACTGACCACCACAAATAACCAGGCATTCTCCTCCTGTGAAGACCAGTGGCACGCCTAAGTGCCCGGCCGAAACTTCGACTACCTCACCATAAACCGTTGTCGAGAACGTCTCGTGAGAGAAGGGGGTCTTACAAGACCGAGGAACTTGTAAGTATCTGGCCAAGTGGAAGCTGCAATTGATGTAAAGATGGTGCCAGCGGTTAAGTGTGGTGACAAGTCCAAAACTGGTAACACGGCGATCAACGAAGGGCGCGTATAAGAAAATAATACTTCTTCATAACTCTGCTTATAACTTAAACTTTGGATCACAAGGGTTCAACTTGGCTCATCAATTCTTCTATTCATATACTACACATTACGAGTTCACAACGCCAGGTACTGTAGCATGCAGCACATCACATTCATGTCTCCACCTTTCATCGTAGGGTAGACGGGTCATTAATAGTCTCTAGTCGAGGTCGTTGAGGCTACGGAGGATCTTGGGACGCACGCCATCCGCGAGCTGGGTCGCTGGATGGAAAGTATCGATCGGCTTCATACCAGGGCGAAGGACAATCGGTCTACCGGGCAAAATATTAATTCTAAACTCAAGGACTTGGTGCCTATAGTTACTCACTGTCTCTTGCTGTGATGGCCGTGCAGGAGATCGTTGAGGGTGTCGAGAGTGGCTAAAGCCTCGGAATCGCTGACACTAGAATGCGCAAGAGGTTTCGTGAGCATCGTCACCAGCAATCGCCGCATAAGGGACTTACTCCTCACGCTTGAGGATGAGGCCAGCGACATTCTTGATCAGTTTACCGAAGTCAAAGGCACCACTTTGGTCGGCCACGCTGAGTAAAAGCAAATCTTCGTCAGATATCATCACAACCAGGTGGCAGCTCGAAGACGACTTACTCCTCACGCTTGAAACCGAGGAAGCTCGTCACCTTGTGGATGATGTTTCCGATATCCAAATCTCCAGCACCGCCATCGACCCTACGGTGAAATCATGTTAGGACACGATACTTTGTATAGATGTAAGAGGACTCACTCCTGGCGTTTGAAGCCCAGGAAACTCGTGACCTTATGGAAGATCTCGCCCACATCCAGGTCGCCAGCACCAGTATCAGCTCTAAAGAAATGGCCACGTAAGCATAGTAAAAGCATTGTGAGAAGGATAGCTTACTCTTGACGTTTGAAGCCCAAGAAGCCCGTGACCTTGTGGAGAATCTCACCAACATCGAGGTCGCCAGCGCCGTCGGTACTGTATCGCCAGCAATGATCAGAAGACAGTATCCAAGTGTTGATGTTCGGGACACTCACGAGTCTTGACGTGCCAGAAGTTCCATCAACTCTTCGCGTTTGTTCTTGTGGAAGTGGTCGACGAGAGCATTAGCCAAGTTTACGAAGCCGCTGGCACCACCGAGGACCGTGTTAGTGTTCTCAAGTGCCTTGGTCGGAGCACCGCGAGCGATGATGCTGTCGAAACTTGATAACAATTAGCAAGAGCAGTCGCAGAAAACTTGGTGTTACGTACGGATCCTCACGGGCGAGGAACTCAATCGAGTCCTCTCGCTTTGGCTGCTGTCCGCTATGCAACTTGTCGAAAATACCGACACCCGTACCAGCGATACCAGCGGCAGTGCCGAGGCCAGAAATGACCTTGGACCCGACATCGGCCACCTGCCCCCAGTTCACGGCACCGCTACCGGCGTCGCCCTCCTGACGAGCAATAAGCTCTAGGATGTCTTCAGCACGTCTCTGCTGTTGCTGGTCGTGGCTCGGGAGGAGGCTTCCAAGCAAGCTTGCAGCGCCTCCGACGCCTCCAGCGATATTGAGGATCTTACCCAAATTGGCTGCGCCACTAGCATCGGCACCATCCTGACGAGCAAGAAGCTCTATAATTTCCTCCCGCTTCTGTTGCTGGTCGTGATTTCCAGCGAGACTGCCGAGCAAACCGGCCGCGCCTCCTACTCCGCTGACGATGTTGAAAATCTTTCCGAGGTTGGCGGCACCGCTGGCGTCTGAGTCGTCCTGCCGTGCTAAGAGTTCGAGGAGCTCTTCACGCTTCTGCTGGTCATGGCCAGGAATGAGGCTACCGAGTAAGCTAGCAGCACCGCCAATGCCACCGGCGATGTTGAGAGCCTTGCCCAGGTTCACAGCGCCACTCTGGTCGGCGCTAGGAGATGTGATCTGAGTCAGTAAGCAGCTTGTGTGTCAGAGTATAGTGAGTACGAACGCTTCAACCTCGCGAACGTTGAAATCTACGGGCTTGCGACCGTGAGAGTTGGCCGCCTGATCCTTGCCAGGGAAAACAGGTCCCTTCGCTGGGTAGCGTTGGCCTGCTGGAGCAGCGATAGATGGAGAGGAAGCAATGAGAATGGCAAGAGCAACGACGGCGGAGGAACGCATGATGAATACGATGATGATAGAGTGTAGAAGTTTGTGAAGAAGGGAAGGATGAGATGTGTGAAGTCGTTAAATGAAAGTGTAGTATAAGGAATAAAGTCGAACTGAAAGGATGATTAGTATTGGGAACATAAATATCGTGATGACCCATACGCACCGACCGGCGTTGACTGGAGAAGAACGAAGAAGAGTTGGCTCGAGTTGGGGAACTGATGAGCTGGGGAATTAGAAGTGTCGTCGCATACATACTTATACCTTTCTACGACGGTGTGGGCTGTGTCTTAGTTTTGAGGGCATCAATGCGAGCCGCCCACCTTTGGTGTTCGCCGACTCAGAGTGGAGCGAGTCCATCAAAGGAAGAAGTCCGAGGGTCTCACTAGCATGGGACCCCGTTGATGCGCCCTTGCATGACGGAGGAAACTAGAGCGTTTTACACAAAGCACTCTCAACGAGCATAGAAGACACGCTGTGGGCAGTGTGTGATATGGCATTTCATAGTCATGCACTTCTGGCCATGGGGAGGTACAAATCTACAATCAGATTGAATTTTATCAACTTGAGAGTGTGATCCCAGATCTGAACGTACTTACATTGTCGAGAATCCCATTGCAATTGTTGTTAC
Source organism: Irpex sp. Y119-03 (assembly GCA_037042295.1). NCBI lineage: Eukaryota > Fungi > Basidiomycota > Agaricomycetes > Polyporales > Irpicaceae > Irpex > Irpex sp. Y119-03. The sequence goes on along the minus strand of JAXQKB010000951.1, from coordinate 347,768 downwards.
TGCCTTCAACGGTTCGACGGTTCGACGGTTCGACCGTCCGAACGATGCCTCCGAGCGCGCGCACATTGGAGAAGGGGTGGAGCTTCACATGCTTCACACCGCACCCTCCGACCCAATGCATGATCTAAAACAGGGTAGCGCAGTGCCATTTGGAGAGAATAGTATCTTGGCTGATACGCGATGTGAGCTAGTATCTGTAACATATTGAATACTCCACAACACTCGAAATCTAACACTATGGCCTGCAATGAGAATTACGCCGGTTCCGGGATTTTATTTTTCATACACCACTGCAATTGATAGCAATGCGTGTCAGTGTTTGATGAGCACAGCGATTCTACCGCGACGGAAAACAACGAGCTTACACGTGTAAAGTACTGTTTGTGCATATTCCAGCTTGAGTCACAGAGAGTGCGGGGGCATCGCCTCGGAGACGCCATACTTAATCAGCAGCGACTTTGCTTACATAATCCATCAACGCCACAAGGCCTTTGAAAAAGCGCCTTCTCCACGTGTCAGAATCTCATGAACTCCGACCGTGACGTGTTTTGACTCTGACTGTGACAACTCTGAGTTCAACACCGTACGATTGGCTGCTTCTGTGGTACAATACTATCAGGGCATAGCTCTATACGGTCGTGCAAGTGCGTTGCAAGTGCTCTATTTAAAGATACTTACTTGACTCACATTTATTCAACTCAGCAAATTCTCACGTGTTTCAGTGCTGTATCTGGATCGTAGGCCGGTGAATCACATATGCAATGGGACATCGTGGTTAACGGTATTCGATTTGAACATACGTGTTGTTTGGCTTGTAGAATATATGCATTTGACGTCTAGGGCCTAGGCCGATCATGCCCGGGCAGTTCAACAGCAGAACCGTTCCATCTATCCCACTGGCACCAGTGTGTCACCTTCTCGGCGCCGAGCACAGAGCATGGTCGAAAGCATATATTCATGGTAAATGCATGTTAATTGACGCAAGTTGTTATGCTGAATATAATTCTTTTTAGCCTTTGGCCCTCGTAAATAAATCTTAACATATGGCCTAAATTCTGATAACACCGCACATCCACAGGGTAACAACATAACAAGCCTTTGTGATTGTGAGTAGTACCCAACCACTCGCGTGAACATGACTCTGATAGTACCCACGATGCGCAGATTGAACGCAGTTAAACACGAGAGGCTGCGGTCGCTGTAGTCAAAGCACCGCTCGAATTTGATTATCATGGGCTTTCACTGTCAGTGACCCAGTCTGACCGTTCAATCGCGAATCGATTGCGTCCAAATGGCCACACGCAACGCTCCAACAGGTCACTCTGTCCCACTCTATTGTAGCCGGGGACGGCTGAATGTACAGGTGCGTTCACGTCAATCCATCCATGGACATCGACATCCCCTCAATCAAGGCATCGAGCTCCTAGTGACAGGAGATTGTTAGCGGTTAATTCTGCCCCGCGTCTTAAGGTCAAAGCCCTCTACCGCCATCGATTCCTTGGACATACCTATTGCGTCAATTGCGACTATGCAGCGCGATGATCCCGACCAGTATATGGCCGCATTCAGATAATATGGGCCCAGCCTCGTCAAGTCCTGGGACGTAGTATTTGAGCTTTTTATGCATGGGCACGGCTGTCAGACCTTTAGAAGCTGATCTCCTGTTTATGAAGTGTTCTAGCCTCGATCCTGAGATACTACAGGCCCGGCCTTGGCATAATATAGGAGGAGACACGCCTTCTACTTCGCTCTGTCAACGATCCGGAGAGAAGCATTGTGGTCCGTCTCTATTATCTCCACAGAGGAAACTCTCCTCACACTCTTTGACTTCGACTAGGAAGCTCTGCTCCTCATCAATACTTGGCAGTCACACTGGTACTCGGGTAGATCACACTGACAAGGCGATTCCGAACAAACTTCTGTGCATTCAACATGGATTGTATCCACTGGACCTGATGATACATGCACTTCATGGACTTTGAGCGGACAGAGAGGCAGGAGCTTTGCGTCTGCGCTGCGTGCTCATAAAGGTGTGTTCCACCATCCTCTCGACCAGTTCAGTGGCCGTACTACACGCCTCTTAAATAAGTTTCAGCTGACGTCAAAGTGCAATTGATAGACAGATGCATGCGCCTGCTTCACGCCCGGCGAAAGCTTCATAGACGCTACCGGCGTCCGTAAATCCGCACCAACGCCGCAAAAAATGTGCCTGGCTCGATTTGGCAGTCAAGCTTAGACGACATGTTTGGCACCGATAATTATTGGCCCAAGACATTTCTCGTTTATTTAGGTTTAGTCCTATCGCATATAATGAAGTCCGACTCGCAGGCCCGCTCTCAAACTCCTCTCTAGCATTCCAGTCTATCCTACTGACCTTCATTGACATGGCTTCCTCTTCGTCTATACGCCAAGCCATCCAGACCTCTCAGCATGCAGTCTCTCGCAAAGCTCCCCGTCCACACTCTACCCGTCGACCAATGGCGACTGCCTCTGCGATGTCTCTCCAGCTCGAAGACTCGCCTGTCATCGATTTCCAGATATTCGACATTTTCGACGCACCTGCTCGACTAGGAGAGTCTAGCAAGCTCCTCTCTCGCGCTGCCTCACTCTCTCCTGCGACTCGTGCAGAAAGACCAATGTCTACTGTTGCAGCTTCGTCTTCACGCTCTGTCTCCCCCCTACCCCACCCTATCGTGTTCGACGGACCCGCACGGCCGCGACATCTTGAACACGGCACGCTGCGAGCAATGCGTCGCACACATTCGCATGCACCATCTTCCCCACGCTTGGCTTGTCGTGAGCACACGATGGTAACACCACTGCCGCCTCCGATCATGTTCGACGGACCCTCGCGTCTGCGACCGTATGTTCGTGGCTCATCTTCCGATGAATCGGTGAGTTCGCTCGTTCCATCGTCTATCACCCCCTCTCAATATAAGGGCGTTTGCTGACAAGAACGGAGGACAGCCTGTATCACCGACCACTTTGTTGACCGTAGCTGCTGCGGGAGCAGTGGCGCTGGCTGGATACAATGCTTTGCAAGAGGAGAAGGGTCTGCAGGATAGCAGCCGAAGGTAAGACTCTTTCTATCCCCGTATTTGCTGTGCAGCAGAACTGATTTCCTTGTTTCATAATTCAGACGGAACTGACATCTTACGTAGATGATCGTCAAAACTGTATGTAGCCTTAGTAGAGTGTACGAGATGACGCTGGTATTGTAGATTTTGCCAGTTATGGGTTTTTAGACTGCTCTGTAGAATAGTATGGATTGTAGATACTGTCACTCGCTTTCTTGAGTGTGCCCGTGCATGTATGTACCGAGATTCGGATGAAGCATATACTTGAAGCTTGAAGCTCGACTCTCCGAGTACACCGGGATTCTTGAAGTTAGAACAATGTGTTGTAATTCAACGACGCGCATGGACAGGACCGGTGACCTACTTCGGCATTATATGTGTAGTCAGCTTGGGCTGTGCAGCTGGACTAGAACGCTCACTGAACAGAAAACCCTTGTATTCTGCCATTCCCAACACTGCGAAACTACCAGCTGACTCGGACATGCGTTGCAGGCGGACGTTTCGAAACTTCAAACTCTCATATCAAAGTGAAAATTTACGCTCTCAAGACTATTGATACCCATGTGAGCATTTATTTGCCCTAGCAATTGCGTGATACGAAGCCTGATAGTTGTGGCTGGTAATGTTTGAAAGGGACTCGTTCTAACTGTCAGAACGTTAAACGGTTGATTTCAGTTACGCCTCGAAACAGTGGATCCCACCAATATCGTTCTAGGCCATCTCAAAAATACAGCACGCCAAGACTGCGAGGGAGAAGCGGACGTCACATGTCTACTGGCCGTGCAAAAGGCTGATAGACTTGACATATCGATGGAACCTTTGAAATGCTCAGCATACAATCAGAACTGCAATCTGCCACGATACATAGCGTTTAAATGACGCATGCTGAGGGCATTCTTCCGAAGTGAAGGGGATTAATGACAGATCTCGGCCAATCATACTCCTTTGTATTGCTGATTTTGAAGTCGCATTCTCCCGGGACGACAGCTAACCATCCCAATTCAGTAAAGGACTTCAACGATCAGACATGTCAGAGGGCCGGGGTGGAAGAAGGCGCACTCCTACCACTGAAAGAGGTAAGCTATGTTGTGGCTTTCTATAGCTGCAAGTTCGGCGAGCACAGGGGGAAGACCTTGCCGATCGGAACGAGGTTGCAATACGATGTTGTCAGTGCGATGAGAAGTTCACTTGGTCGTACTGCTTAATTATCAGCGAATGCATCCTTGTGATATAAACAACACTCACCATCTTGCGCCGACCGACCAAGTCATGTACCCGGGTCACCTCAAATTAAGAACTCCTCGATGACGACCTAAAACGTATGAGGCGTGCTTAGAAGTTATAACTATCTAATCAGACTGCAACCCTACGATCAGACAGGCATTCGCGATGCTTTGCATGAGGGGTGTCAACTATCCAGATACATAGTATTAAGCCAGCTATTCGATATGGAACGTACAACAATCCAGCAGACAAATAGGAGTAACGACATGACGGTTCAACGCGGGGAATCAATTGATCGAAGATGTTAAGTTTCAGACGAGGCACCGATAATGGGTAGCCGTGGGTTAGGAGGTAGAGAAGGATGTGAGAGTGGAGCAGGGAAAATACCTGGCGATGTGGGGGTTGATTTCTGTGGTAAGGGTATGGGAGGAGGAGGAGGCCCAGATAGAATTTGAGAATGAATGTCCTTTGTCAGCGGCGATTTAGACCTGCCAGGGGGAGGAGACGTCCTCCGTAAAGTTTTGGGACTGGAGGGATTGGAGGCAATGACGGCTGGTAAGCCAGGGCCGGGCAATATTTGAGGACCACGGAGTGGTGATCTCGCTGTAGCGGCAAGAGAAGGGCTGAGTGGAGGAAGGCGTATGGGGTTCTGTCGAGACGGTGAAACCATTACAGGACTGGACCGTGTCTGAATGGAGGGCGAAACTTGTGGTCGAGGGGTAGTACTCCCGGCTGTAGGTATTCGTGCGGGACCAGCTGCGGCTGAGTTAGGGAAGGGGCTGGAAGTCGATGACGAGGGACGTGGCTGCCCTCCTTCGTCTGCGGCACCCCATGACTCCCTTCTTGAGCGTGTGACGGATGCATGCGATGGTGGGGGAATACCAGGCCCGCTTCGAGGGGACGACGGATAGCCGGGAGGCGGTAGAGGTCGTTCTTGGATACTGGGTCCGATATTGCGACGACTTTGTTCATGCGCGTCGAGTGCAGAGCCGGGAAGTTCATCCCTCGTCTTCCATAGCTGGGCCGGCCCCGGGCCTGTGGGTTTCGAAGATAGATCAATCACCTCCACGGGAGCGCCGGAATGAGCACGACGGTCAAATTCGCGGTTCGGAAGCGGACTATCGTGCCTTGACATGATCCCATTGGAGGAGGGGTGCAAAGCAGCCACAGTTGATGAGGCACCTCCAGATGCTTGACCGGGCCCACTACCATTGGGATGATGATGATGATGTACATGGTGGTGGTGGTGATGGTGATGATGAGGCCCATGATGGTGCGCTGCTTGGCTGTTGGACGGATGAAGGTGACCGACGGGGTGCTGGTGAGAGGGGCCACGCTGCATTGTCATTGGTAGGTGGCTTGGACGGTCTAGATCTTGTTCAGATTCGCGATCGTAGTCGCGATCACGTTCCCGTTCCTTGACGCGCTCGCGCTCAAAGTGGGAGTCGTTTAGAGCCTCTCGTCCACGAGTCTCTTTCTCGCGTGCCTTGTACCGGTCTGGGTGGAGCTCCCAATCCTTCTCTTGATCGAAGCTCTCACCCTCCGAGACTCGGTGTGATGAGTCCAGTCGCTTGTGGTCTTTCACAACTTGCGCGTTTGTTCCTGGAAGATTACGACCACCGCCCTTACCAACCGCTCCGCTGAGTGGCCCCCCATTGCCGCTGACCGCAGAGTGAACGAGTACAGGAGATATTGAGCGCCGCATGAGGTTGACGGGCATGTTGGGCGGGTACTGGGACAAATGTACACCGGGTGGAAGGCCAGATCGACTTCCAAGAGCAGCCTCCTGATCAATCATCATCTGTGCAGGTAGGTTGGGCAGTGTTCCTGGCGGAGCTGAATGGTGGTGAGTAAGGCGGGGTGCGCCTGGCCCACCAGGGCCAGCATAACCTTGAATCATCTGCCCTTGGGGATGCAGTGATTGTTGAAACGACCCATGGGGGAACCGATTAGGACCATCAGGAATGCCTGTGCCCATCCCAATACCAGCTGGCTCAAAGCCGATTTGGAAAGGGAGCGGATGACCGCCAGGTATAGGGTTAAAGCCCATATAACCGGCTCTTGCAGCGTCGATGCCCATCATATTACGACGATGAGCAAATAAGAACTCTAGGTCGTTCGCAATGTCGTGGGGTGTAAGGGAACTGAGCTGGGGGTATACAAGGTCTTGTTCCGGAAGGTGACGCTTCTTGCTTTCTGGCATGTCTAAAGAAGACTTGAACAAGTCGCGAATGTAAGGAGCAGGAGGGACCTCTCGAGGAGGACTGGGTATCCGACGAACTGGACAATAATCAATAAGTATGCCTTGTCACTGTGGCTTTAGGTACTTACTAGGTTGGTGTCGGTCAAGTGCACGTCTCTCGCGGTCAAGCTTTCTGCGCTTCCTGTTCGTCTCGGAGATCATCTGCGTCTGCAGTTCATCTCGTCTCAGCTACAAGGGCGGAATGCCAATACAAAAGATTCAATGTCACTTCCTTGGATAGAGCAGTACACTCTGTCTTACCTTCCACCAACTCCACACCCCATCCTCATCCAGTTTACGTCGCTTAGTTGCGTTCGCCACTTCATAGTCACGCCGACGGGAAGCAAGTTCGAGACGCTTATCTCGTCGTTTCGACAGCTCGGCATGCAGATGCAGCATCTCGGGATGGATACCTATCACAGAATGCACCCGTGAGTAGAGTTCTTGACCTTGCTGTAGGCACGTGAATACACACCTTCTGTCACAAGAGCCTCCTCCCAAGCAAGGTTTTCCATCTTATCGACATAAACGCTTTCCCGAAGTAGGGCGAATTTGAGCTCGATAGTAGCGAGCACATCCAGAGCCTCTGCTCGATGGGCAGGTTGCAACTCTAGTTCGACATCTATCTCTGGAGAGTCCGCGTCGACATCCTCAATATCAGCATCACGGTCCTCCCCGTCCGCAAGATGAGACTCCTGCTCTGCATCTTGTTCAAGGGCAATCTCTGCCTTCGTCTTTCGCTTCGACTTGTTACGCGTAGTACGGCCACCCTTCGCTTTAGCCCCTCTGGTCTTAGCGGTGCCTCGCTTTGGTTCTATTTCGCGATCGGATGGTGGCTCAGGGGTGGGTGAGCGAGAAGAAGTTGGAGAATGGTTTGGTGAACCTGCAGAAGAGTTGGAGGGAGAGGGGGCAGGAGGAGATAGGAGTGCGGAGTTGGCCATAATGGAAGAAGCAGCAGCGGCTGCTTGGATTGGGAGAACCTGTTCAGGTATAGGAGCAGTATCGATGTCCATAAGAGTCATCGTCGAGTCTGGATCATTGGCCGCATTGACAGCAGCAGCAGCAGTGGGGGGAACGAGGGAGCTCGCGATAGTGGATGGCGCCGGCACGGCAGGCGTATCCTCGCCACCGTCCTCTGCTTCATCCTCGGAGTCCCCAGGCGGGTTACCGTCTAGCCCATCTTCTTCGTCCTCTGGAGGCTCGCCTTCGACAGCTTCTACGTCATCGTCATCTGCATTCTCATCATCGCTAGCCTCTGGAGAAGCTCCGTGGGTAGCACTCCTTCCACGCGTCTCGTGCGCGTTGGCAGCGGTGGCAGCAAGTCGCTCGTCGTCTTCGAACACATAGTCAGGGTCGTTGACGGTGTCATCTGGAGGCATAGGGATGGAAAGAGCGTCCACAGACGCGGACTCGTCGTCAATGTCAGAGCCACGGGCGGGTTCTTCCTCGTTGTCCTCGTCGTCGGCAGGGACAGTGCTACTGCCCTTACGCTTAGCACGACGATCTGGCAGAGGGCTCGCACCTGAGCGAGAACGACTCCTGTGGGAGTCCTCGTTCTCCTCTTCGCCCACTTCGGTGGGCCGCGACTGATCGTCGTCCTCTTCTTCGTCGAGCATCTTGGATTTCCAGTCTTTCTTGTTCTTGTATGCCCAATCCCACATAGGAGCGGGAACTATCCCACCGCGTTTTCTTCCTCTGCGAGAGGGTCTTGCACGCTCTTCACGATCTGCTTTGCTTTTGACGTTTTCTTGTTCGTCCTCGGTTAGCTCTGAGAGCTCTGAGCCACTGTCGAGGCCCGCTCCCGCGCCACTGTTGTTAGAGGTCGAGGCGCGAGTGTCGGGAGGCTGCGGCGACGGCGAGGGTGATGGCGATGGTGAGCTGAGAGGCTCTAGCGAGCTCGGCATCGCAGACGATGACAAGAGCGAAGAGAACGACGAGGAGGAGGGATGCATTCACCTACCTGGGCGTCTAACCGCCTGTCCCGGACCCAGCGCGCTAGCTCTCGGCAACACCCGTCCCATTGTATCCCTGCCGCTCGGCCAACTAACTTTGTTACTACTTTCAAGTTCAAGTTAGTACTTCAGGGAGTCGAGTAAGTGGGCCAGGTTCTTTCGCACCCTTGCATTCATGTTCCTATCTCTATTGCAGAAATGGTCTCTGCAGATAATCTGAACTTTGACTGCCTCGAGCTCATTGTCTCCTATCTCGCCGGGCGTGATCTGTACTCAGTCACCCACGTCAGTCGATCATTTCTGGCTGCTGCGCTGCCCCTGCTCTATCGCAGCTTGACTTTCCATCTCGGCAATGGCAAGCGCTATCCAAAGGTGCGTCTACAACTTCCCTACTATCTTTCCGCTCTTACTGTGTCTCGAAATCGGCAGGTCATGACAGCCTTTGACACTGTCAAACTCCATCCGCGTCTTGCTGTTCATGTCCACCATATCGGCAAGGCTGTCGTCATTTTCTCTGGGATAACAAATAACTAAGTAATTGCACCGTAGATATCAGAATGGTGCCCATGGCACCGGCCAGCACGAGAATTCATCCGCAGTTTCTGTCAAGCGTGATACAGACACTCGAGCGGTGCATCAATCTCAAGTCATTAACATGCACCCCGAAGGATGCACTCCCATCGTTGTTGACCGCCCTCAGCAACCTCACTTCACTAGAAAGTATTCGGTTCAACCCTCATCTTTCTCCTGAACAGGGCAAGTATATCCTGTCGCTGAAGAAGCTCAAAAGCATCGCGCTGGATGGGGGCTCCTGGAATGTGTTAGATCTTCTCCCAAAATGGACTCTTGACCTGAGTACTTCCCTCACCTCACTGGTGTTTAGCGTACGTCATCTGACGGTGTGTTATTCCGGCCGCTGACCCGTACCTGCACCTAGACCGTACAAGAGCTAAACGAGCCAATCTTAAGGGGCATCTTACAGAACCTTCCTAATTTGCAAGGTCTACACGTTGTGGCGTGCCCCAAGATCGAACACGTGACAATACTTCAATCATTGGTGCACACGCCCAAATTAGAAAAGCTTTCATTCACAGCTTGGGTGCGCCGGCCCACTTCCAGTTTTGTCCGAATCCGCTAAAAGTTCGATATAGGACACGAGAACAGTGCCGCAGGACATGCCTCCTCTACCTTGCCTGCGTCAGCTGTCCATCGACTCGAATATTGGGGTTCCTCCAGCAGTTGGAGACGTTACAGATCAAACGCCTCAAATATGGCGTTTTATGATCGCCCAGACGAAAACGTGGCCCTGCCAGCTATCGTCCATTGTGCTAAGGATATCTGACAGAATCACACTCCCTACCTCCCTGGTGAAGGGGTTGCTTGACGGGCATGCCGCGACGTTGAACTCAGTTACTCTTATCAACTGTGAGATTGACACTCCTTCCCTCAAGTCACTTGCGCAGCGCTGTGCGCGGCTGGAGAAACTCGCGGCAAAAGTGCCGATCAGAGACATCGTAAGCTTCCTTACAGGCATGATCATCGAACTTGCACAAGTTTTAACTCGCTGAGTAGGAGGTCTTCGCGGATGCACTCTCCCACAGTCAATCCCTTCGTATGATTTACGACATCACAGAGACACATGTAACCCACGGCGCGCCATTCCTTGCCACTTCGAACGTAAGAACCTTGGGGGAGATAATCACTCCCCTTGTAACAGTAATGAGTTACGGGAGAACATGGAGTGTGAGTTTTCCATTTATTGAATCGCGTATGTTTATCATAACACACTATTCCGTAGTTCGACAAATCGAAGCCTTGGCGATGTGACGTCCGTTTAGAGAAACGAAAAAACCCAAACCCTTCTTACTGGTTCCTGCCTCGGTGATCTCTAATTTCCACGCACTATCATTGTATCCTAGTACTCTTTCGCACTGATTATCGGTATATCCATTCACCTAGTACTGTTCCTTTGTCAGTTTCGTGAACCATGCGCCTGTGCCGGGTCCGCAGTGTGGAGTCAACCTATCGACCTCCAGCGCGAACAATTCAGATCGAGCATAAGTGGCGTGGTGCTGAGCGGATGTTCAGCGGTGAGATCAATGTGCCTTTGACATGCTCACTTACCTCTCTAGATTTCCAGCCAAGGACGTAGAGACAAACTCTTTCGTCGTTTTTCGCAGAGCCCCAGTTACCACCCGTGAAACCGTCGGCGAAATAGCAGTCGGTGAAGGTCTTGTGCAGTGAATGCGACAACCTCGGTTTGTCGTTGCTATTGTTGAGGACAAGGAAGGCCTTCGCAATATCGTCAGAAGCTTGTAGGGGATCGAAGAGGTAAACGCATGCTCTCACAAACTCGCACACCGGCGCTGTCAGCGCCGGGCGGACCTCCTCAGCAAACCGAAACGGAATGAACCAGGAGTCAGGTTTCGAATTCAAATCAAGCGAGTTTATGCTCTTCCTGAGCTCGCTCAAGCTATCCGTAAATTCAGGCCTGATCGTATCACCTGGCCAGCCTTTCGTTTGGAGACTGGGTCAGCTCTTAGTAGGGGTATCAATGAATCAAAGTGACCAACTGAGTATCCAGATTAACTCGTTCTTCCCATTGTCTGACAGGCCGAAATACTGCTCTTTCACTCCGGCATCTCTGGCGACTGCTTGTCTTAGAGCTGTGAAGGTTGAAGCGAGAGGATCGAAGCCTTTGGCTACGGAGAGTTTGAGATATTCGAGCGTAATTGGTTTCATGCCGACGGTATCGGTTTGTTGGGTATCGGTGGGGTGGAAGGCTGATAGCATAGCGTGCATGAACACCGTTACTTATAAACATTTGAGAGCCCGACATATCGGAACTAGGCAAGCGAAAGAATACTGAGTGTGGGCACGGCATACGTACAAAGTTTAGGGAGCGGCTTCGGTGCCGCCATGAGTCGAAGTATCCTCACGATGTCCCAATTCGTACATTGCCTACTCTGGAAACATGGGAACTGGGACATATTACACAAGGATACGCTTGCATATTTCCACCAGAATATCTGCCGAAATAGGGAAGACTGATGTCTCTCGTGGTATAAACTTGGCATAAGGCCCAGGTGCTTCGCTCACCCACAAGTAAGGTATGAATCCTATGGAAGACATTTAGGCATATATCAAACATGAACTGGCAGGCTACTCACAGTGTTACGATATCATTTAGACAGTTGCCAGGGCCTCAATGATGTACGTCTCGTCTAACTGCGGTATTTTTTGTGTAAAATAACCGTCTCCACTCTCCAACGAAATAGACGTGCCGCTTTCTCGTAGCTTGTCCTGCATGATCACCCATGTTTCATCAGATCCAGCACAGAAGTAATCTTCCATCTTCGTAGCCCCCTTAGGCAACATAATGCGAAGGTGGCGCAATGGACGCTTGATTGCGGCCCTACGCTCGCATAGCATGATAATCACGCGCCAAGCAGAAGGGTGGGGAGAGCAGATGCAGAGTTCGGTGAGGTTCGGCGCAGGGCAACTCTGGAGATTCTTAGCGTCAACAATAAACAACGCTACCAACCAGTTGTAAATGTGAAGTGATTCTGAATAGTCCCGCATGTCCATAATCACCCTCGTCAGGACAACCATCTCCATGAATGCGGAAGACCACTCCAAAAAGCCGCTTGTATCTTCACCTGCTAGTTTGAGTTCCACTATCGTGGACAGAGAGAACATCCGGCGCAAGTCTTGGGTCATCCAACTCCTGGGTCGACCCCCGACCACGAAATCCGAACGACTAGGGCAGTCGATCCACGCGACATTCGAGGATCCGCTCGCTTTTACGCGTACAAGCTCGCCAGATATGAGCTGAAGGCTCCTCAGTGGAGCAAGATGAGCTATGACTGTTTGTAGTAGTAGTCCGTCGACCAAGTCAAACGTTGGGTCTCGAATAGATATGACCAAACGCTGAGGCGGAAGTTCCACCTGTCCCAGAAGACAGCGCGTGAATCCCTGGGAGCAATCCTGAAGGTCTAAGCGTGCCAATTTGTGCAAAGCAACGCGTGTAGGAGCCGTAGAAGAGGCGTCGGAGGAGGATTCAACCCGCCAGTCGATCCGCAGAGTGCACCACCAGAATGAAAGCTCTATCAACGTGGGACTAGCCTCCAGCAATCTAAACAAATGACCCATCTCGGCAGATGTGGTATATGTCTGAGAGCACAGTTGCAACGATGCGAGATCCTTGAAGTTGTTTCCCGGAAACCTGCGGAAGAAGTGGACCTCAAGGTGTCGCAGTTGTGGGGTACTATGTCCTGCGAACAGAGTCGGCAGCTCCGCCTCTTGTTCGCCTCGGGTGGAATTGCCACTGAAAGCCCCGTAATAGTCGTCGTATTCAATCCGGAGATCTTGCAGCATAAGAGCCGCTGTTGTCAGATGGTCCAAAATACCTGCCTTAGTACCCGGCACATGGGTCATTATCAGCGTCCGAAGTCTTCCAACATGTAGGGTGAGGAGGTCCCAGACTGAATCCTCGAACGTAACGTCCTCATATAATGGTTGGATGGCGATGTTAAGGAGCACACCAGACGAACGTTGTAAGCATGTTGAGGGAAAGCTATCCGGATGGCGAAGATCATCAAGCCGGAGCGAGAAGGTGTTCCATAAAGACCCGGCTCCCAGAGCAGCGCGGCGCCAGTAGCGACATACATGTGTAGTCTGGCAGACATGAAGGCGCGATGATGGTTTACAGAGGTGACTGTGGATTGTACCTCTTTCTGCGGGTGATAGCAAAGCTGGGTTTGGTAGGTATTGCAGTAGTTTGAAAATATGTGTTAGGACCTCCGGCGGTAGCGTGTTGATGGGAACCAGCGCATTCTGTAGCTCATGTACACGAGATTGTGTTAAGGACAGTGCTTTGTCGATATCTCTCAACTGCCAGTATGTTAATCATCATTTGTGGGTTGGACGATGTTATAATGTAACTTACGGTCTGAGAAATTGCTGTCTCTCTAATCGGAAGGAAGTTAGAACAAGATAGATGTCTAACATGAATCACTTACGCCAATCGTTGCGATGCTGGGACAGTGTCAGAGACGTGAGCGAGCAACTCTTCCGCTTTGCATCTGATGGTGATCCAGTCCGGATCGCATGGGGCTTCGGGTGAAGGCATGATAAGACCACAAAGCTAGAAGGACGATGGAAGAGCTTTGAGTAAGGTAGGCCCTCTGTAGATCTAGACGTAGTAGTACACACCGAATGATTTTGGTTACAAGCTCGACTACGTCTCTGACTCGCCGCCGCGTGCCATCAATCTGCCATGTTGGCGACGCGTGTAGCATGACTAGGAGATTCAGGTTATCACATTATCGGTTGATTGTGATTCGTAGGAAATTCAACTCCTCCCTCGAAGTTGAGTAAGTAGACTCAGGTTCATTTGATGGGCATACTAGTATGGAGAGTAGTGCTATAAGTAAGTTAATAATAAATGTTTACATGAGATTTCGAATTTGTATGTCCAAATTAGCTATTCTACTAATACTACCATGGAAGAAAACTGCATTGAAAGCTGGGCAGTAGTAAGTATTTACATGTCAGTAGCCTATTATACTATAGCCATGTCTTCAACTGCTGCTGAGACATATACGGTCTATTCACCTCCGGTACCTCCGATACGCCGTATCCTCTCTTGCTTGCAAAGACAACTTGTGGACCATACATCTCTATCTCTCCCCGCTTTCCCTCCAACTCTTGGATTGTCTCCTGATACTCAATGGTGTCGCCTCCTTTACGAGGCGCCGTAATACGAATGGCCTTGAGAGGGTGCCGCTTCATCATCCGCGTCTTAGCCAAAGCAACCAGAGCGTCCCAAGCGGATAGGACGGGATAGCATATGCACAGGGTGGAGAGTTTCGGCGCTGGATACGGAGATGCTTCTCCCGTTTCTGTCAACGAGACCAGCCATTTTACGGGACCATCATTGTAGAGATAGACTACCAGTGATGTCAGCGATTTCATTGCTCTGAAAATGTTTCTCCACGCTATCACTGGTTGCATGTCATTACCCGTCAGCTTGAGGTGAGTGAGCGCATGTAAAGGGAAGCTTTGCCACAGATTCGGCGTGAGTTCCGTCGTGGTATGTCGGAAGGGGAAGTCGGATGCAAGCGCGGGGAATTCCATCAAAACAGCGGTGGTTGGACCAGTAGCTCTGATACGTACAGGTGTATCCGAGTCAAGCTCATGCTCTGATTTGCCGTAGGCCAGATGTAAGCTGGTAATAGAAGAAAGAGGACCAGACGCTGAGTCCTCATCCTCTTCGAGAGGGTCAATTGCTAGACCGTTAAGGAGGGCTGGTGGAGGACAGTGACTGGTAAAGACGACAATATCGTCAGATGGAAGCTGTAACCGTGCGAGGAGGCATGTTATGAAGTTGGCGTCGGAATATTGCAACTCGAATAGCCGCAGATGCTCCAAAACAGCGCATTCTTCGCCAGAAGGGAGCAAAAAGTCGCTATCCAAGAAGGTTTGCGCCGCGACGGGTTCGACAGTGCAGTGCACAAACGAAAGTTGTTGAAGGCACAGAATTCCGTCTAAGAAAACCAGGAGTTGTACCACTTCGCCAGAAGTCTGATATAGTTGATGTTGCAGTTGTAAGCAGGTCAGATTTTCGAATCGATTGTCGGCGAATGTGACGAAGTGATCCACTATAAGATGTTTCAATTGCGGGGTGGACCCGCCAAAGAGTGTCGGCAGCTCGCGTGGCAGGTCCGCGAGGGCGGTGGTGTAGGGGGCGGTTATCCTTGTAAAGTACTGCTGGAGACGAATTTGTAACGTCTGTAGTGCTGGGGCCGCAGTGTGAATGTTGGAGAGAGCGTCAAGGATGTCCGATGAAACGTATGACAGCTTCAATGTGCGTAGGCGATCCATCTGGAGGAGTTTTTCCCATAGTTGCTCTGATACGCTGCAACATGTTATTTCAAGATGCAGTGGGGCTTGACGTGAACGTTCTAGATAAGTGAAGGAGCGATCTTCACTTTCCATCCTGAGGCCCCCTTCTTTGAAGATATCGTCAAATGAGCCAGCTAAAATGTGGTTCCAGAACGAGGCGACCCCGAGAGCAATATCCCGCCAGCGGTGACATACGTGCGTGATGCAGCAGCTCCGCTGTTGGACACTAGCCACGTGCGAGTCGAGGGGAATGGGAGAGCATTGTCTTGATGCTGTGTATGTCGCCCATTCAAGCACGTAAAACTTGAATATTTCGACCATGACTTCGGGTGGTAGCTTGTTCACGGGTAGGAGCATATTGTGCAGCTCGTGTACGCGCCACCGTGCGGCCGACAATATATCGCTGACATCCCGAAGCTGAGTATACCGATATGAGTGAATCGAATACGAAAACAACAACAGCGCGACACACGTCTTTCACAGCTGCAGGGTTTCTGTGCAAGGAGAGTGCAATTGAGTCTCACAGAAAGAAACAGAAGTAGCATGATGGAAACCACGAGTACTCACGCCCTTTTAAACTCAATGTCTGTGGCAAGTAGGGGCAGTGCCGCGACTTGTTCAAGAAGGCCAGTTGCGCGTTGTTTGAGATTTCTAACTGCGTCGTGATATTCAGAAGGTGAGGGCATACTGAAATGACACCGAGTCAGAGAACGCCAGAGCTTCAACCGTGCTTGTTCTGAGTTGAGACTCTCGAGATTGAGAGTCCGGGCCCTTTGTGGCAGGGACCCCAGACCACTCCCGTGCGCTTACTCACTGAGCGCTCATACTGTCGCTTCGTCTCTCATCTCACTTCTCTTTGTCTTGCCCTTTGTTTCTCATAATTTACGAGGCTTTGCAAGCCAGAGCAAATCAAGACAGCCCTTGTATGTATATGTAAGTACAACCTCTACTATGAGTCAGATATGTATGTCAAAAGAACAAGCGCGTCTGATCCAAGAAGGATTATCTAGCTCTACACGACATAGCATCCATGTGGACGCTGACCTTCGTGACACGGGTGGAAGGAGCCCCAGCTGAAGGCATCGCCAAAATATGCGACAGGCGTCGAGAGCCGTGCGACTACGTCTGCTCGGTGATAACGACCTTCTTCCGTTCTGCCTTCGGTTTGCTCTCCCCCGCACGAGTATGCTTTCTCCTCCTCTCCTCCTTGACGCGTCTCGCGTCCAGCATCGTACGTTTGAGTTGCGCAGCTTTGTGCACTGGCTTCGGTACGTGTCGGGTACTATGTACAGGAGGCATATGTCAGCTCACGATTCTTGAAGTTGGTGAATAGAGGAAATATACATACCGAGATATCTTTCCGACTTGAGGATCAAACTTCCACCTCTCCTTGAGGCTATCACGGTACTCCATAGCCGCACGCTCACGAGTGTCGATGATACCAAGTTTATCGGATGCTTTGGCCTTCCACATACGCAAATTACCATCGTCGGAGCCCGAAAGCACAAAGCGAGCATCCGCGGTGAAAAGCGTGGATGTAACCCTGCATTTACAGATATTCGAGTGAGAACACAGGAAAACAAACGGGAATGTTAAACGTATAGAACGTACCGTTGCATCCGTTTTGTATGATACACCTCAGGCTGTGTGCCAACTCCTTCTTTCCATACACGCACCGTACGATCCCAACCACCGCTGACGAACTCCAAACCAGTTGGACTCCAGTCGCATGATGTGACTGCTGCGACATGCCCCTTGTATATGTGCGTCGGCTCCTTGAGAGAACGGACGTCGAAGGTGTACAGATTATGGTCTTCGGAAGCCAACAGTACAGACGTAGGGAACGTGGGCGACCATGAAAGAGCATTACTTCGGAACTAATTACAGAAATTAGTGTATATAAGCGTGTGATTGGGCGACTAACTCACCTGCATGATAACTCGTCTTTCCGCCTTTCCTGTTCGGATATCGTAGAGTGTAAATGTCCGATCTGAGCCTATACTGGCCAAAACTGATGCCTCGGACAAGTTGAAGCGTACTGCGGAAATCGTTTCCGTTGACGTGGGAAATGTGAGGTTCGATATGGCGGCGCTCCTACCCCAAAGTTAGATGAGTTTTAAGGGTAATCCATTTGACGTACTTATTTTCATCCCAAACCTGCACAATAGAGGACGCGGTGGCAAAGAGGGGATCCGCCCGATGATGGTCAATGGAACTACATTACGCTGAGTATCGCACAACGGTACATAGCACTACTCAGCTCACCTGAACGCCGTTTTTCCAGGGAAGATGCTCAGGGGTGTACGAGGCTAAGGAACCAGTGCCATGAATAAAAGTAAACGTATTAGTTGAGCGCGCAAACATACCTCTGAAGGCCCTGCACCATTTTCGTCCACTTCTGCTTCCCTTGTATCCCATAGTTTGATGTTTCTGTCGGTCCCGCAGCTCAACAGACGGGTCTCATCGGCGAAACACACGCCAGAAACTTTTCCTTTGTGGGCTGCCTCCACATGGAGAAGCTTCGTCCGTCGCGCGATATCATGGACAATCAGTCCTGTAAAGTCAAAAGGTTACACCCTGTGGGTGAGAGACACAATAAAGAACACGTACATACCTCCATCCCAGCTCCCACTGGCCACGACTGTCAAAGACTCCGGACGTCTTGACATGGTTTCTACAGCATCTATATGTCCTTCCAAAGCTGCAACAAACGGTTTTGCAAAGATGCGTTCCATCTTGGCTGCGTTCAGCGCACGCGTGCGTTCTCGTGCTTTGGCGAAGGGATGCATGAGAGGGTCGAGATTTCGAGAGGTAGGAGTTGGGTCTCCCGGCCGTGAAGGCAGATGTGTCGCAGGAGCATGTTGTAGCACAGATATTTTCTATTGAGCGTCATAGTCATTATTGAAGATTCCAACACATATATCATTCATACTTACTACCATTGCCCCGACTTTGTCTGGGAATGATGCACGCAGCAGAGAAACCTTTGGCGGAAACACACACGGGCGGCTGAAAATACTGATCACCCACGTGGCAGGCGAAACGCCCGATCAGACACGCGGCGCTTGCATCCAACTACACCTCTCCCAGAAAGTGTTCTTGTCCTTCGCCACGAACACCGTCCTCGACGACAATCGTCTCTTTTGCGATTGCCACTGCCTCACGTAACACGACTACTATCACGCAACAAAACATAAAGACGAAAGAATGTCTGACTCAGAAGGAGACTTCTCGGACGAGCTCCTCGAACTCGCAGGCGCGACCGAGAAAAGGCGCAGGAAGAAACAGTCGCAGGGGAAACCTATGAAGAGGAGAAGAACAGCGTGAGTTGGTTAGTGCTGGGAGCTGACCCTCTGTGCTGACGCGTAGCAGCAATGACATGTCGGACTCTGATTCTGGGGATGCCGCCTCAGGCGACGAGGGAGAGAACGAGAACCCGTACCCTCTCGAGGGCAAGTATGTGGATGAATACGACCGAGAAAAGTGCGTCAATGCCGTGCTTCTATATTGCTGGCGCGGGAATGACCCCCCTCGTTCTGTGCGCCAGGTTATTGGACATGCCTGAGGTCGAGCGTGAGGAGATACTGGCACAACGACAGGAAGAGCTACAACGGATACAGGACAAACGTAACCTCGATCAGATGTTCAGAGATCGCACTGGTGGAGGGGAGGAGTCTGTATCTAAAGCCGCCAAGAGTAAGTGTTATAGTATATGAAACGGCGGCTCATTAAACGGACCCGCGCAGGACAACACTCACAGAGAGGCGCAACGAAAGAGAAGTCGCGGAAATTGGACGAACTGAAGGCCAGACGAAAAGCCAAGGGTGAAAAGAAACGTGTACGAGTTTCGCCGCTTCTATTGCAGCGGCCCTTGATTGATCGTACCAGACGAGGACGGATTCTCCAAGACGTGACCGATCTTCCTCCCCCATGGACATGGAAATGTCAGATGAAGAGGAGGAAGATGGACAGATCAACAAGTTTGATTTAGACGACGAAAGGGACAGACGGTCCTCTGATAGATTCAAGTCAGACAACGGGCCTATCACTGTTGAAGACTTGAGCAAAGCACGGCTGACTCGAGATATCATCGCTCGATTATGGGGCAGGCCATACTTTGAGAAAGTGCTGCAAGGTACGTGTATCCTCAGAAAACCTGACGGCATGTACTTCTATCTTGTAATATAGGCGCATGGGTACGTTATAGCTGTGGTTATGACAAAGAACACAACACAGCCGTATACCGAATATGCGAAGTCGTTCGTACGTCGTACTTGTCTAATTTGGAGCATAGTAGCAATTATTCATTGTGTTGCAGAGCTACTGCCCAAAGTCGTCAAAGAGTACAAGCTCGACGGTGACCGTTCAGCTGATCAGGAATTCTTGCTCAGATTCGCAGACCAGGAAAAGGCGTGGCCCATGGACAAAGTATCAAATGCTCCGTTTACTGAGGTAATATGTGCCGTCGCAGACTGGTAGCGCATTCTAACTGCTCTGACAACATGCAGAAAGAGTTCCAAAAGCTGAAGACTGCACTGGAACTTGCCGAGATGTCATTGCCTACTAGACGCGAACTGGAGGCCAAGGGTGCCCAGATAGACTCACATAAGGACCTTCCGTTGACAGAGGTATGGTGCGAGAGCACACTTGACGTACTCATCTCACATGGCATCTGCGCAGGCGGACCTTGCTATTATGCTAGAAAACAAGAAGAAGAAAGAAGAGCATCATGGCTATAGCATCGCAACCATTACCTTGGAAAAATCCCGACTACATCAAGCCCGAACACTGGCCTTGCGTAGAAAGGATGCAGAAGAGGTGGCCGAGCTGGATAAGAAGATCGCTTTACTCAATGGCCGCACATCGCAGACCCACTCTCCAGCACCTCCAGAAAAGGAATCCTCGGCACAACGAGAACAGAGGGCCAAGATAGAAAATCTAAGAAAGGCTGAGCAGGCCGAGCTGGAGCGACGACGGAAAGAGCGCAGAGAACGACTGCTGGCTGCAGACGCTGAGGGCACGGCTACTCCTCTCCTGGACGGAGTCAAAGGCTCGTCTGTCGCTACTCCAAGGTTTGTGTCCACTCTCGAGATCCTCGTCAACGCTTGCTTGAATGACTTGTTGACCTTCGCCCTCCCCTCTGTGTTCGTGTGATCTGATATCCGGACGCTATAGACAAGGCACACCGGTGGAGAAGCAGAACGGACAAGAGTCGTCGAAAGTGGACTTCGAGACGTCTATCTTGGACTCTGTCGAGATCGACCTGGGTGATTTCTGAGCTCAACCTGAATAAATGCTTTGGATGCTGCACGATACAACGTTAACACATACCTGGAACTCTTCGTAATTTCCCTCCCGCTTGACCCTCCTCACACTCTATGTTTTCGCGTCGCTATCCATGTAATACCTTTGTATACTACACCGAACTCACATCTTATTAACTGCTCCCGAGCTGCTATCATTGAGCATGGTCTTACGATCATCTACTTACCGTACGATTACTTTCCGAGTTACTACGAGTTCGACCTCCGAGGTAAGCACTCTCACTCTCTTATACTCAGCCCACCACTAGTAAGCTCCAATCATCAATCATGACAGAACCGACACCCTCACCCACACCCCTCTCCTTCCTCGACCTGGTCGCCGTCGTTGACAACTTCCGCGTCGGACCTCTCCCACCACATCTCCAAGCCGGAGGTGCAAGATCCTTCAGAACAGAAGACCTCGTACCATGGGTACTCTCACCAGACGCATCGTCGCCCGTCATCGGCCTCTTACGCGCACCCATCGTCGAACAGCTCGAAGCTGAGAACAACTCGATCCCAGACGAGGAGAAAGATAAGAGACCGTGGGTTACCGACATCTCAGGCTCACGACGAGTGGTGAGCTTCGCACATTGGGTGGACACACCTTCGAAACGTACAGCGATTCTGCGCGAGTTGTGTGCGCGATGGCGAGACAGTGGGCTATGGAGCGAGATCGTCGGGCCTAAGAAGTGGAGGGGCGAGGACTACCCCATCTACCGCAATCCCTTCGGCGCGAACGATGCACCCCTGGAAGACTCAGAAGACGACGAGCTGGACAAGAATGACGGAAGGAACTACGCATTCAGGATGGAGAGGGCTGCTTGTGCGTTGTTCGGGGTGGTCACTTATGGCGTGCATATGACTATCTACGTCGACGATCCGGAAGGAGGGGTGAAGATCTGGGTGCCCAAGCGGGCGAAGACGAAACAGACTTGGCCTGGGTATTTGGATAACTCGGTTGCGGGTGGTATACCGGCTGGGATGAAGCCGTTTGAGGCGTTGGTGAAAGAGGCAATGGAGGAGGCGAGTTTGGAGGAAGATGTTGTGAGGGGATTGGCGAAGTGTGTGGGGAGCATAAGCTACTTCTTCTGGTGCGTTATCACTTGCTCTACTGAACGCCTGAGGCTGATATCAATGGGAATGTTCTGCTTGTAGTACCAAGGACGGATGGTTGCAGCCCGAGGTCGAGTGAGTGAATACATATCTACTGGCATGCTAACTGACCACCGATTAGGTACCTGTATGAGATCCGAGTGCCATCAGAGTTTGCGCACGACCCCCAGTACCAACCCAAACCCCTCGACGGTGAAGTTGAATCCTTCGAGGTATTTATTCATCGTCTATTCGGGTGCTAGTAAATTGACGATCCGTGAAGCTTCTCCCGCTCGATGAGGTCGTAACGAAGATGCGCGCTGGGCTGTTCAAGCCAAATTGTGCAGGAGGTAAATGCGGCGATTTCAATACATGCATGACATACTCAACCATTTGATTTGCAGCACTCCTGGATTTCTTGATCAGATATGGCCACCTTACACCTGACAACGATCCGGATTTCCTGGAGATTCAAACGCGTTTACGAGGCAGATTCGACTATGAGCGATGGTGACGCATCATGCATGCAGCATTTCGGGTGAAGTACCGCGCACTCGCATATGTGTTAGACAGGCCGAAGTTGTCGATGACGGACACGAAGATTAAACATCGGCGGGAAGTCACGTTGGATAAGCTGAATTGGAAATCGGTATAGTACCACTCGTAAACTAGGCATGATGTAGAATAGGTAAGTGTATCAAGATGAAGCAATAGCTCATGACATCCCAGTATCCTGCTCTTCGAGAACCAGGCCAACGTGTTTAGAGCGCTATCGGCTGCTTGGGCTTCCGGTTCCAAGGTAATTCATCTTCGATCCCAAACTCAACTCGGAGCACAGTAGCGTTGAACTCAGTCAGAGTCAAGCCAAATGGATGGCGAATACGCGGCTGCCATCCGTCAGGGAGCCTCTCCTCTGTCAGAAGGGGGACAAGATCCTCCTTTTTACCGCCGAAGATTGTCAATAACGTTGAAGAGCTGGAAAAGCATAAAAGCATAAATGACAGAACACCACAAAACAATACGCCACTGACTTTGAACTGCCAAAGAGTTTGTGGAAGGTTGAGAGTGAGAACTGGCCATTGGAGGCTCTTGACTCTGCTCGTCGCTTGCTTGAAATGCGAGAGAGATCGGAGGGAGTGAGGTCGCCGTTGGGACCTGTACCACTCTCCAGGAGCTCCTTTACGAGACGAGGAGAAGGTTTGCCTTGGTCCGGTTGGACAGCAACATCCTCGCCTTTTAAAGCAGAATACGTGAGTGTTCTGTCAGATAAGCATGTGATGCACTTACGAGTGAGAGAAGCGTCGTGTTCAATACCATTGTGCACGTCGAGGTCACTGAGGTCAAACGTGTCTTTCGAGTAGCTACGCGACAGCATTTGCGCGGCATAGTTTGGTACAAAGTAGCAGAAGCTTGGGGAGAAGTTGTAAGTCGTGCGTATTCTGGCGTTCAGCTCCTTGAACGAAATGCCGCGTCCAGAACGCGGCAGGATGCCTGGAAATGATCAGGATCGTCGTTGTGTTAGAGTTAGGCTTTGACAGTGTGCATCGAGTGATAATCTGCGTACCGTGATTGGCCATCGCATTCAACGCGGGGCACGAGCATCTGCTGTCTCCCTCCTTGGGCGCGATGTACTCAGGCCATTTGCCGTCGTGACCTGGGTGCCCGGCGGGGACGACGCGGTCTGCGCGGCGGTTGAACGCAATGACATTGATTGTCGCAAGAGATGCGTCCCATAACAAGACACCGACATTTTGAAGCAACGAGACTACGGAGCTGTATCCGCCGATAGCGAGCCTGACGAGGGCGTACACTGCGACAAGGGCGACAGAGGGCATGGTGGTCGGGTTGGGGTGAGGGGAGGAGAGCAGCTTGAATAATAAACCCTCTGATTATATACGCAGATGGCCTGTCCCTGACCGTGCGAAGACCCTGCATCTGCGAGGAATGGAAGGCTTGACATGGACGACATCAAGTATGGCTTCTTTCCTCTTATGGAAACCATTCTGCTACCAGTCATCCGTGACCAGTGCCATCAGTCATACCGCGCGATACTCGTCACGCGTTCCGGCGAAGTTCAGCACTGCTTACTCTTGACAACGATTAGACAAGGGCTGCGCCCACGACGTCACAATGGCACAGATAAATGACTCGCAAGAAACTCTCACTGGCCTCAAGCAATACGCGGACGGTCTCCTTGATCGCATCGTAGCGTTACCTCCGGCTACCAGTGGCCTAAATCAAGCGTATGTTTTCTTTTTCTCTTTCGTGGCGTCAACTGCATGTTTTTGACTACACATCTGACCGCATTACAGTAGCTCGTCGACTGTGAGAACTGTGAGTGATATCGCTCAAGGCCGACATCAGAACTGACCCAATATTCCTAAACAGCTTCAAGAGATCGACTACGTCCTCTCAAACGCACAGTCCCAATTCAGAGGATATCTTAACGCCATCTCTCCCGTTACGGTACTCCCTCCGGAAATACTAGCGACAATCTTCGAATATTATATCCATGAAAACTCGGCTTCCGCTACTGAGACATGTGCATCCGCAATGTCATTCTCTGTCCTCGAGTCACAGCGGCGGAGCTGCAACGTATCTCACGTATGTCGCCGTTGGCGTGAAATCGTTCTCAGTACCGCGTCTCTCTGGGGTGCAATTCTCCTCGCACAGCGCAGACCTGGTGGACGCGAAGATCTGCTCTCACAGATGTTCCTAGAACGCTCTCTTCGTACTCCTCTAGATATCGAAATACCTTGGAACGATCCCGATACACAAACCCTGCAGGACCAGCTCATTCCTTTGTTGGGGCGTGTACGAACACTGAAGATCAAGAATATATCCCATACTCGTTTGAACCTCCTTGCGCAGCTCAATTGTCCGGCTCCCATGTTGGAAACGCTGCAGATCTGCCTCAACCATCTCCCTGGTTCCGACGCATTCTTGGCCGAACATTTACCTCAAGAGCTGCCCACGTTATTTGCTGGACAGACACCAAAATTGAAGCACCTGGATATCGACCTCTTTACTGCATTCTCCGGGAATCACTTCGAAAATCTGACATACCTTCGCTTCGATTCCCAGACGTACCGCGCAATCAGCGAAGTCAAGCGACTCTTCGCCGTACTTGAGGCCAGCCCGCATCTTGAGCAGTTATCACTACGAAGTTGTGCCCTTGACCCGGTCGTCCAGCAGACCATTCGCGAAAGTGAGGAACCCATCTGGTTCAGCTCTACCGGAGAAAGGGTGGTACTCTCCCATTTGCGCTATCTGGACTTTGACTGCTGCGAGCCAACCTTCGTCAACCCCCTCATGTCCCAAATAAAAGTCCCACGGAGGAACCTAGTCGTATCTTCCATCAACTGCCGCAGAGGAAGCGTCCTAGGAAACCTAACTACCATCCCGGACCCCCACGCAACCTCCCGCGCAGCCCCTCTTCCATCCATAACCACTGTCAACGTTTCGTGGGACCGTTTCAAGTCGGTTTTAATCAAAGCTTCCGGGCCTGATACTGCCGTCTGGGTCAGCTACCGCGACGAGCAAATTGGAAAGTACTACTGGGCCCAGGAGGACGTTAATCGATACCTCCTACGAACGTTTCCCCTGCGCACTCTCACCGAAATCAAGCTCGAGAGCTTCGACGAGCGCGCGAATGACGACTGGCTCGAGGTTTTCAATCGGCTCTCGGCGCTGAAGAGACTCGTCCTGCACATTCATCCCGAGTATCCTCACAAGTGGATGTACCCGTTAATACCGGGCTGGGGGAGAACAGACTTGGCCTGTCCCGCGCCGAAACTCTCTGAGCTCTGTATCTATCCGCCTATCTCGAAGGTCTGGGACTTTCTGGTGAGAACCATGAGAGACCGAGCAGAGATGGGACACCCGATTGATACGATACGCGTTATGCTCCCTACTGGACTCGAAGGGCCCGAGGCGGAAGCGGGCAGGAAGGCGTTCGAGGAGTGGAAGACCAAGCGGGCGGAACTGGAGGCGTTTGTAAAGGATGTTGTATTTGAGGAGGGGGTTGGGTATTTTGTTACGCAGGGCGTAGCTGCGGTGAACAAGCCGTTTATGACGGAGAATCAGTTGGCGGGATGGATTTCATGAATGCGGCGTATATAGTGAGTCCACCAGCACACATTGGAACGCTATTCACGACAGTTTACCGATCTGCTACCGTACTAGATTGAACCTTACGCTCTCATTGACCGGTTTGAGGGACATCTGCGTACCCGAACACTACAGGGGTGAATTTAACGATGATGATAATATTGACTCAGAGGCCATACGACGGGTATTCGAGTACGACAATCCCAAGATAACCTATTCTGTCAACTTATTCTAACAGCTCATATCATACACTACGCTAATCAAAGGCGACGCTCAATCCTTCTTGGGACGAATGGGCTGGGGACGCGGCCACTTGTCAAAGTGTCCCGACGAGTTGTAGAGCACATTGTACTCCGTTTCATCGCCCTAAAAATTGCAGGTTGAGACCATATCACAAAACGAGATCAGGATGAACAACTTACGAAGTAGTTGTACGGGAATCCCTTGCTCCATGGGACGATGCTCTCAAGGTAAGCAACCTGCTCCTCGCTCAAGGAGATCTCGAGGGCTTCGAGGTTGGCGTGGAGGTGCTCTACCTTGCGTCCGCCGACGATGGGGAACACATAGGGAACCTTCTGTTGCAGGTATGCAATTGCAACTACGGACGAAAATCATTATTATTGAAGATGATTGATCATCCAGGTTCGCACGTACCAGAAGTAATGGATTTGGCCCCAACTTCGCCAGCAACTTTCTCGAGAGCCTGCGAGACCTTGCGCTCGGTCTCGTTACGCTCCCAAGGACCAAACGTTACACGTCCCTTTTCGCCAGATTCACGACGACGCTCTTCTTCGGCATCGGTACGAAGCTTGCCACTAGCGAGAACGTTCCAAGGAGCCAGGGCGAGTCCTAACATGAGTGCATGATAAGCGTAGGTTCGATGGTATATTCAACAGGAATCTCTTGCCTTCCTGGACACACATCGGGACGATATCGCGCTCGATGTCACGCTCAACGATACTCCAAGCTCCTTGGTAAATGACGAAGGGAGTCTTGCCAGTGAGCTTAGCGTACGTGTTGGCCTTGGTAACGATCCATGCCGGAGTATCCGATACACCGAGGTAGAGGACCTTGCCAGACGCGACAAGGTTATGGAGACTGTTCATGACTTCCTCCACGCTGGTGGTGTAGTCCCACCAGTGAACATAGAGAATATCGATATAGCTGGTGCGAAGCTTCTTGAGCGAGTCCTCGACCGAGAGATGCAGCGACTTGACATTGTTACCGATATAAGCAGACTTCTGCTTGAGGTCGTCGCCACGTTTGTAGTTGGTCGTGTACTATTGAATCACAGGTCAAATATAACGTTGTCTTCGGAATTCGGAGCTGATGTACTGACCTTGGTGGCGATCACGAGTTGGTCACGGATACCGCGCTGCTCCGCCCACTCGCCAATGAACTCTTCAGAAGATCCATCCTGACTGAAAGCGGATCTCAGCATCATACGAAGGAGGCTTTGTTGTGTGAACATACTAATTGTTAGCGGTATCAATGAAGTTTCCGCCAGCCTCGTAGAAGGCGTCGAGCAGCTTGAAGCTAGACTCTTTGTCGCTTTGACCCATGCCAAACTGTCCCCACTTGTCGCCGATGCTCATTGCACCGAGAGCAATTGGGGAGACATGAATACCTGCGAGAGGAGAGAGCTGGCGATGACGGCCGAGCTTGGTGGGGGGAGCGGGGGTAGGAGCCCAGAGAGCCATTGCTGTTAGTAGTTAATGTGAAGGGAGGATTGTGGGGTATAGAGGACAGTGAGGCCGCGTAGACATTATATATACTGCTCTCAACAATATTAACATTGCCGTGTGTCAATGGTACCGAAATCAAAATATTGGGATCCATATAGCGGCGAAAACATTACTGGCGTAGTGGTAAAACTGAGCATCGATGTCCAACGGTGATGATGCTAGCGTCAGGTTCACCATGAGGGACACGCAGGAGTATATCCCGGCGATCGGAAAATGTGATGGCACACTGCCTGTCCTCTTCAGGCCACACACGTCCGTGCACGGCTGAGAGACACGTACACCAACCGGCTGCCCAGCCCAACATCCGGTATTCATAGCCCTAGCCTCAGCTCACGGGAATACGCAGGATAGCTACAATTGGATGTTTCCGACGTACTTATTTGGTCTACAAATTCCCCACCTGAGATTCAGGCACTTGCGTGCTCTACGACAATCATTACCATATCGACCCTCTGAATCCACTGGCAGCCGACCCCGATATCGAACCTCCCGTCGTGAGCTATATAGTAGCGACATACTTTCGTGAGCTCATCTAAGGGCATGATGGCATGGAGTACACGTACCACTGTAGTAATCTGTTTGTTCACGACGCAAAGGTCTGATCAACGGCATCATCAGTACTGCGCATAATTGAGGACTGCATCGGTGCTGCAACGTACAATCAAGGTAGGACATGGCCACGTTATTCTCATCTTTGACAAGCATATCAGTAAATTCAATCTCGACGTCGTCCATATTCTGCCGAGCGATAGCAAACCTAGGTTCCCGTCCACGCTGTGCGAATCGGCTAGCGAGGATATTGTGCACTTGCGTAGACAGCCTCGAAGGCAGCTTAGGAAGCGCAGTCTAGGGCATGTGTGAATTAGTACAAATCACAACACTCGCACACAGGACACACCAAATTCCTATCAACAGCAGAGATGTCGTCTACACCGGAGAAGATCTGCGGCGAGACGCTCTGCCCGATCCATAGAATCATAATCTCTTCATTAATATTGTCTGTGAGTTCTCGAGTGATTAGCACGAGAGTCTACCAAATGTCTCTCCGAACAAGACTTGCCTATGAGATATACACTGTTCCCCACCATGAATAGGTAGCTATTGCGCATGAGCGACGGCAGTTTGATCTCGCCGGAGTCGGGCTTCGGTAAGGCAATCTCGTTATCGAGGTCACGCAGCGCCAGTAACCGCGGGTATAGGTGATGCATGACGCTCCGCACACTCATACCCAAGAACTTGTGTATCCAGTAATTCCGAACATCCGATGTGACATTCCGCGCTGTATATGCCGTGAGCAATTATGGCAAAGTCGCGGAGAACTCAATTTACCCTTTAGCCGCTTGCTCTTCATTATGGCCAGAGTAAACACCGGTAATGCTCGGAAGGCTTCTGGAATGATTAACTGTATTGACTTTCAGGGAGCCATTCAACAGTGCAACCAGGTAAGCAACATACCTGTGAAGGTGCAGTGGCTGCTGCACAATTTCTGCGATAGCCCAGTAAGATAGAGGCGCACTTCACCGTCAACTCTTCTTGCAAGTACGCGATCTCCTGGATTAACTACCACGACACCTCTGCCTCGCCACGTCAATTCCAACAAATATTCGAGAGAAAAATACCACACGAACTTTCACGCAGCAAATGAGACACCGTAGTGTCCAAGTCCGCAAATCGGAAGACGTTGCCCGCCAGAGTGACGATAAACAATGCCAGATTTCACGTACGCACGCGTCGCTGTCCATCCGCAGTCGTGTACAACACCGCAGACTGCAAGAAGTCGCTCGCGTACTGCCTCTCGTCAAGCGTATGACTATGCGCCAAGAACACACTGATCGCCTTGTCCGCATCGAGCGTGCCAAAGTCCAGATCACCGGTCGCATTCCCGTAGAGGTTGCCGTACTGCTAGAACATACGTAGACCTGTCAAAGGCTACAGGAGAAACATAGGAAAAACATGATTAGCACAATGCACAACTTGATATGGATTCCGGGTCGGGTGGAGGACTGGTAGCTATACCCCGAGAGACCGGGAAACTCACCAAACGAGCACCGCACACGCATCGCACAGTTGTCTGCCGTTGTCCGTGACACAAGGCACCACAGCTGCGACTCGAATGCACGGCCGTCTTATTGTGGCTCAAACCGTGGGTGGAAGAAAAGTTCGCCACCACTGGTAAAACCACCTGACCTAGGTCGCACAATCAGCATAGAAGACAAAATACCAGCAGAGGATATACCACACCGATGGTCGCAACGTCGATAGGCTTGTGCATGTCCAGGAACATGCTCAAACCAATACCCTCGTCTGAGCATTGCTGTCCTACCTCATTCCAGTCGTCGTTGCGGGGAAGGTAGAGCTGCGTTTCTTTATCTGTATCGTACAATGCAGACTCGTCCTCCCTTGGTCTCAATGCTCCAGGGCCAATGGTAATAACATTGCCGTAAGGACGACCACTTGTCCTCCCCGGCCTAGCTACGGACAAGATTAGCGGTATCTTACTCAAGCACGATCTGTACTCACCAGAACACTCAAACTTCCTATAAAGGCGGCGCATACAGCCGGCTCGTATGCCGTGTCTCGAGCATGCCGGGTTGGTATCGAGGAGTCTACCTGCGAAGGTATAGTAGCTGCGGCACAATTTCTGCGGTATACCAGTAAGATAGAAGAGAGAAGAGCACTTCTCCGTCAATTCTTCCTGCAAGTACGCAATCTTCTGACTCGAGACCGCTGATCTATCATGTTAATCCAAAGAGAGAATGAATAGGAAACACTGCCGACAGGTCACATCTGTGTCCAGCGAACTCATATGTTTGTACCGAAGCACAAGGCAAGAGGGTGTATGCAGCAGGCTATGGGGATACATGCGGGCACAGTCAGAACGAAAGGACGATCGACTCGGAGACTCAGAGAAAATAGCTGTAGGAGATTTCCAGTATTAATTCTCTGATTGAGATGAGTGATGGAATTGAAAAAGAAGCAAAGACAGCACCTTCAATGCCCCTGAAGGGGGAAGCTGTTCTTCAACAGCCGCTTGAACAGCTTGCGACTACCAGGAAGCTTTATGCGTATTTCTTCAGTAAAGAACTTGAGAAGACATCTTTCCATGTATGCAGCATGGAGCTTCAGGGGGTCCGCATCCTGCATCCCGAAGAAAGTCCTGTACAGGAGGGATAGCAGTTTTTGTTCATCGCCGTTAGCACAATTGACGAAGCCGTAGTTGACAGCAACGGATTGTGGAAGGGGCACACGCTCTCCATTCACAACGACGAACCGCTTCAGGTCCCAAACCGGCTTGTTGAACTTCGGTCCTCCATAGAATACATCGGCTAAGAGTTCCCTGCGAGCGCCGGTAACAGGGACGCACTTCAGCGTGAATAACTCCAGCAACGTTCCAGTAGTGTAGGCTTCAGAGAAATGGTAGAAAGTACATGTGTTGATAAGTCTTATATACGCCTGACAGAGCTGTTCTTCGTCATCCTGCGTCGGGCAAGCACAAAACCCAAAAGACACCCAGAGTATCGGCGCCTGGCCAGGACCAGCATACATAGACGATAGTAGCAGCGTGTAGAGACTGAAGCATGCCCGTTGCTCTACAGGAAGGTTGTCGATATGTTTGTCGATAACGAAAGATGGCGTTTTCGGCGAGTTTCCCATGGCGATCCATGCAAGCCTTTCCATGGCCTCGAGCTGAGCGTCCGCTTCAACTCCGCTCACCTCCGGTTCTTCCAGGACGGATTGGTGCTCCAGGAACCAGGTATAACATTCGGCTAGGTCGTCTGCGAGTAGTGCAGCCTCATAGATGGCTTTTATCTCCGTTATGAGCCTGCCTTCGACTCTCCACTTATGCAGTTGTTGGGGTTTCACGTAGCATCCCTTGATTAGCCCGACATAGATTCCGAGTAGCTTGAAGGGGGCAGATGGACCGTACAAGTTCGCTTTAGCAAACCCCCATTCCTCGCGAGTATCATGGTCCGAAGGGATTCCTCCATCGTGCACGGCCAGCGCGAGATAGTCAGCGGTGTTTATCGGACGGCGGGGATTGCACTTGAATATATGCTGAACCCAGTGGTCGGTTTGGCACCGACTATCGCAGTACCACACTTGCTGGCATCCTGTACACTTCCTCGTTGCGGTGCGCTTCAGACATCCTTCACATGTATGAAGATGGTCCGACATGGTAATGTCGACGCGGCGCTGCTCTTAGCTTAGCATAATGGTGCTTTTGTCAATCGAGTGGATAAACGTAACAACAACTAACTTTTCCGTGGAAACTTACTGAGATAAGGGTACTGCTTAGCCAATCCGGTTGGTTGTGCGTTGAGAAGCAAGACCGTACAGTAGGGGCTGAGCAAGAGCCTGCAGGTAAGCAGTCCGAGTCTGAGTGCAAGTTGAGAGACGCGTGACGGGCCTGACAGCCACAGATGGTCACGCGCGTGGCGGATCCGCGGATCTCCGCGGGCTCGATGGCCCTTTTCAACCTCACTGCAGGCCTCAGGCTCGGGCTGTGCACTTACACTTACTTAGTTACTCGTTCATGTTATTTGAGGTACGAAGAAGATAGAGGCTGGGTCACGAGACTACACGTAAAGCTCAGTGAGTTATAATTAAACATTAACGGGGCATAACGCTACTGATGAAGTAACAATGCTAGAATAATGAATACGAAAGCCCAAATTCTCCTGCTATTGCCGTCGAAACAGCTTACATTGCATTTGAAGTCTAGCAGACAGAGCTTGATTATCACGGAATACCAATAGCCCTATTCTGATAAGATTGCTTCCTTTCAAAGAAAGCTTCAACGAATGCCCAGATTCACAAACTGGAGCTATAAGACGAATCATGATGCTGAAAGCCATGCTTTTTTTCAAGCCGACGCACAATGACACAAGCACTATAGAGATGACCCAACAAAGACGACAATATTGATTCAAGGGCCATACTACTGGTGCTAGAGTACGACAGTCCTATGAATTAGCTATAAATCAGGATAACGGCAGGTCCATATTGACGAAGAAAAGAAAGCGTTACCTTCAATGCTCCTGAAGAGGGTTCATATTCTTCAACAGCCGACCGAACAACCCAGGGTCTCCAGGTAGCGTCATGTGCATGTCCTCCGTGAAGAACCTGAAAAGGCGTCCCTCTACGCAAGCTGCGTGGAGTTCCAGCGGATTCGCACGAGACAGCTCGAAGTAGGCCTTGTACAGACCAAGAAGCTGCTTGCGGGTTTCAACGTTGCCGGTGCAGTTGATGAACCCGTAATCAAAAGTGACAGCCAACGAGGGAGACCCGTTTCCGCCTGAGGCGACGAACTTTTTCAACGTCCACACAGACTTGTGAGAGGATGGCCGTCCTTCAAGCGCATCAGCTAAAAGGTCGCATCGCACTCTGTCCATGGAGACGTTTTTGGCCTGGAACAGCTGGAACAAAGTCCCTGCCGAGTAAGCCTCGCAAACCTCGTCGAAAGTGCTTGCAGCGAAAAGTGCCTGGTACGCTCCAGCGAGCTGAATCTCGTCGTACAACGCAGGGCATGTGCAAAAGCCGAAAGGAACGTACAGATCGGTGTCGGGACCAGGGTGGCTGGATGACTGGAGCATCGCATAGAGCACGAGCAGTCGATCTGCTCCTTAGAGAGGCTCTGGACAAACTCGTCAATCGCAGTAGATGAGGCGGTCACCGAGTTGCCCAGAGCCACCCACCCACGCCTCTTCATGGTGTCGGCCATAGACTTCCACTCGCTGGCAGCTACCGCCGGGTTCTCTAACACCTCCTGGTGCTCAAGGAACCACGGATAATACCCTCCACGAGCATAAAGAGGAATAGCTTCATAGATAGCCTTAATCTCCTGTATCAGTGTACCTTGCACCCGCCATTTGTGCAGCTGCTGGGGCTTAACATCGCAAATCTTGATCAAATCAACGTAGAGCCCGAACATCTTGAACGGGCCCGACGGATCGATTGAGGCTGCCTTGTCAAGCCCCCATTCTTTATTGGTCTGGGGATCCGTAGGGAGTAAGTCGTCGTAAACGGCCTTGGCGAGATGGTAGGCAGTAGGGATAGACCGGCGAGGGCCGCATTCGAAGATGTGCCAGGTCCAGAGATCGTTTTGGCATTGCTTGCTACAATACCAAACCTTCCTGCATCCGGCACACCTCGCAGTGGCGGCGGATTCCCTACACCCGTCGCACATATGCATGTTGTCGTTGTCCGACATGGCAGTACCGTAGACTCGGATGGCTGTCTAAACATGGTAAGCGGGATAGCTGTCGACGAGGTCCAATCTGAATTAACTGCTTACCGAGGAGCTGGGAGGGAAAGGTTGGGCGGAGATGGGGACTCGGAGGAAAGTGGAGATGAAAGCTTGAGGTGTCGCTGGAGCCAGCAAAACTACGCATTGCAATTTATTGATGCCTATACTACTTATATACACATCGAGTTCAGACTGCGGAACTCAAATTTGCCGTCGATGGACCGAATGTGACCAATGGAAGCCTCGTTATCGTTCACGAGTTGTCATATCCAGAACTCTGATTCTCGGTAACAAACTTGCGATAGCAGTCGATAGCCCACTTGTGCGAGTGAACAGCGGCGAAGTCGTATCATGGGATGATAGAGAATGAGAAGCCGGGATCCCGTATCAGTGGTTTGGAAGGGGATACGGGTTCTTGAGTAAACGTTTGAACAGCTTGCGGCTACCAGGAAGTTTCATACGCATGTCGTCGGTGAAGACTCGGAAAAGGCGTCCTTGGACGCATGCAGCATGGAGCTTCAAAGGGTCGGCATCCGACATCTCGAAGAACGTCTTGTAAAGGCCGGCGAGCTGCCCTCCAAGCTCGTCGTTGTCCAGACAGTTCCTGACCAGACAGTTCCTGAATCCATAGTCCACAGTAGCAGACCACATAAGCGTCTCCTGTCCATCCGAGACTATGAACTGTTTGAGCCGCCAGACGGTTTTGATCGACCCTCTACCAAGTACGTCTGCTAACCAATCACTGCGGACTCCGTGCATGGGGATGTTCTTCGTCTGAAACAGGCGGAACAGCGTTCTGGCGGAGTAGGCTTCGCAAAACTCGTCGAAGATACAAGCGTCGATGAGCAGCCTATATGCTTGACCCAGCAGCATTTCTTCGGACTCTGTGGGGCAGATGCAGAACCCGAAGGACAGATAGAGCGGCATGGCGGGATTTGGATGCGAGAAGGATAAGATGAGCATCCAGAGCTGGAAGCATGCTTGCTGATCCATCGGAAGGTTCTGAGCATAACTGCGAATTGTGGCAATCGACGCGGTCGGTGACTTGCCCATAGCCTTCCATGCACGTCTTTCCATGCCTTCGACCATCGATACCATCGCCTGATCGATACCCACGTCTGCCGTCTCTGTTTCGTCGAACTCCAACAGAACCGATTGATGCTCGAGGAACCACGAGTAATATTCTCCACGCACAGGTGGAGGAATATCATCGTGGACGGCTTTGATCTCTGCGAGGAGCGTGCCTCCCACGCGCCACTTGTGTAGTTGCTGAGCGCTAGAGGTTTAATTTTATGGTAGTTGATCAGACCGACATAGACCCCAAACAATTTGAACGGACCCGAGGGGTCAAAGAAGGCTGCTTTGTCGAACCCCCACTCTTTGAGAGTCTGCGCATCGGTGGGGAGGAAATCTTCGTAGACGGCGAGCGCGAGGTGGTCAGCGGTATTGATTGGACGACGTGGAGTGCACTTGAAGATATGGCGGACCCAATGTCTGGTTTGACACTCCTTGTTGCAGTACCACACTTTCTGGCACCCCGTGCACCTCCTCGCGGCCGTACGCTCCATACATCCCTCGCATACATGCAGATGTTCAGACATGATCGCGAAGATGGGGTAACAGGCTAGAATGCAAAATATCGATTCAGGTTTATTGAGTTTGCGAAGTAAGACATCTGAGTCCCTTACCAACGCCGGCAGATACTGGGAGGTACCGGTTAAGTGAGAAAAGAGGCGAGATGCACTCGTCCGAGCTCGAGGTCATAGAGACTGCTGTAAATACGTCGAATAAGATTGCGGGTGACTCCCTTCAGTGAAACGTCCAAACCCTATCATATGCATGCGGATCCTGATGCGAATGTCTCCCTTTGCGGCATACTAAAGAAGCCTTCATAAATACGCAGATACAGGAATTGGAGCTACCCTGCATTTTCAGGTTCCGGAGTCACTAGTCAGTACTAGTCAGTAGTCATCAGACGACGCTAGTTTGATTAGCTTACGGCTGCCGATATGTTTGTGAGCTTCGCGCGCATATCTCTCTCCAAGAATCCGAAAAGACATCCAAGTTAGAGCGAACCATGTCAAAAGGTGCCCGAATGTCCATTGTTTTATTGCTTCGAGCGACGATCCGCGAGTTCTTACAGTAAAGTGTCTATAACACGCTATCGGGGTCGATGGTGCACGTTAATCTTGTCATTCTACTCATATCTAGAAAAAGACGCATACTTTACTACAACTACGCACACGATCGGATCCTCATATACATAATCGGGGTACCTACATATATACTCACTACGAGTCTATGCAACCTTCCCCTCAATGATCCCCCTCACAAGCGGCGCAGTCACCTTCCTCGTCGCATGCGCGTTTCCCTGCTCCCACACCTTCACCTTCACTTCCTCCTTCGCCCACAGCGGCTTCTTGACACCATAATCAGCGCTAAATTCGCGTTTCTTCAAATCCAAGACTTCAGCGTTCTCTAACCCCTCGAATAGCCTACCTGCAAGGCCCTCCTCGCTCGGACCCTCACGCACAAACCAAACCTGCTCCCTCCGATGCTTCCCCTCCTTATGTTTCTTCGTCGGATGCTCCTCATCGCGGAAGGAGGTGAGGATACCCAACACGCTCAGCCCCCGCTCCTCCACGAGCTCCTGTGCCTCGCGCCAGAATGAGTCGGCGCCGACGCGGTGTAGCCAGGTTGAGAGGCCGATGGGGACTGTTGCGAGGCCTACGAGAATGGTCTTCGGAGTGTTTGAGGGGTTGGAGGAAGTGGTGGTGGTGGAGGCGGAGGAGGAGGAGGGGACGAGAGTGTATTGTTTGTAGTCCCGACGTAGGAGATCGCGCGTGGTGAGATGCGAGACGTCGCCTTTCTTCGCCACCAACGTCCCCGTGAGGTCTCGCAGTTCCGGGATCTCATGCAGCTCTCCCTCTCCCCCACCAACCAGCCCGCTGGATTCCGTCGAGACGATGCCAGCCCTCGAAAGCAAGTAAGCCACAGCCTCACGA
Organism: Irpex sp. Y119-03; assembly: GCA_037042295.1. Classification (NCBI taxonomy): domain Eukaryota; kingdom Fungi; phylum Basidiomycota; class Agaricomycetes; order Polyporales; family Irpicaceae; genus Irpex; species Irpex sp. Y119-03. The sequence goes on along the minus strand of JAXQKB010000951.1, from coordinate 310,862 downwards.
TCCTCCTCCTCCGCCTTCCCACCCGGCCTGCACCCATCCGTGTCCACCGCGACCGCACACAACAACAGCCTCGCCAGCTCCCCCGGCATCACCTCCTTCGCACGCTTATCAGCCTGTATATACAGCGCGACGAGCGAGCTCGCGCTCCCCACGGGCGTCTTCACGATACGCGGGTCGGCGGTGTCCCTGTGCTGTCCTTCGTCTTCGTGGTGGTCGATTATAGCTACCACTTTCACGTCAGAGGGGGAGGAGGGGGAGGTGAAGCGGGGGAGGAGACGGTTGTGGTCTACTAGGGCGAAAGTGTGGGAGGGGAAGGGAGAGTGAGAGGGGAGCTCGTCGAGGCAGAGGATGGGAGGGGCGGAGGGGTCGAGCCCTGCGAGGTGTAGGGCGTGTAGGTTCTCGGCGCGTAGGTGGAGGTCTGTGGTGGGTGTTTGGCTTAGGGATATTGAGGGTATGTTTTGGATTGCGGTTCTGTACCATGCAAGAGCTATTGCACTTGCGAGGGAATCGAGGTCTGGATAGGATGAGGTTGGTTAGAGCGGTCGGTATTTGAGTGTGAGAGCGTACTTACCTCCGGCTTCGTTGCCCATGACCACCGTCCATTCGTCCCCCTTCCCGTTCTTTACATCCTCTAGATACTTTGCCTTCTGCTGTGCGAGGAAGTTTGCTAGATCGCTCATTATTGTATGGCTTGTAGTGGAGATCGTCGTAAATCTGCGAATAGATGGTAATCTAAGGGGATTACGAGGGAGTTCTCGTGGTTGTGCAATAAAATGAACCGATCTGAATAGGATGTGAGGCAAATGTCGGCCACAGAGCATGAGCTAAACAAAAGCAGGCCATGGCTGTACAGTTTAGTTTGCGGCATGCATGGGCCCGCGGAGATCTGGAGTGACATCATGATACGTGACATACTCGTGACCGCGACAATCTCCAGATCCACTCTAGCCACCAACGGCCATGGCCAGCTGAATTCGGGTATGTATAAATACGGACTCATCCGCTTAAGTCGACCGCAGTTTTCTCGCTACTCTCTTCCAACTCTCACGCACTTACCTCCTATGTTTTCTCAGTCTTTCTACTCCAGCTTCTCAGTAAGCAATTGAAGCCTCTTGTGGATACCCAGTTCACTCACCCTTCGAATAAATCTAGAACCGAGACACTGCCCCTATGTCGACCCCAGGCGACTCGCGTATATGCGATTTCTGCAGAGACGAGCCCGCAACCTCTCGCTGCAGCGGCTGCCAAAAATCCTGGTACTGCAGCAAAAAGTGCCAAACCGACCACTGGACCTTCCACATCTTCCAGTGCAACCCTCAGGCTCGCCGGAGCCCCATCCCTACCATGTACCACCTCGCCTTCGCCGTCTACGCCGACGAGCTCCCCGCGGACGCACGCACACTCAGAGAGTGGGGGTTCGCCAAGGCAGAATTGATTGATGAGCAGGCCCCGTTTGAGTTGTTTGGGCTGTATATTGGGTTGATCAAGATTTTGGGTGTGAAGCCTCAGGTGCTGAATAGGTGGCGCGTGCAGGGGAGGTTGATAGAGGAGATTAAGGCTATCTTTGAGGCTATGCCCAGGGATGCTCGTGGGTTGTATTATCCGTGGTTCCTTCAGCACCAGGTGGTTTTGGAGAACTTGCCTTGAAGTGAAAGCTGTTGAGGCAAAGTTCTTTAATGTCAATCTGTATTATCCTCGACGCATCAAGTGCAGGCATTATTGTCGCTCTTCTTTCAATACCTGCCTTCATTCGGAGCTTACCCATAGGTTGACGAACTCATGTACTAGTATGATAGCTCTGAATTAATGTTCGTACAGCATTCGTCCTGTGGATCCAGTTTGTGTATTCACGCATTTAATGATCATGAAGGTTTCTTTGTCACACCGCAAGAGGGAGCATCCTCACCAGGACCTACATGAATAGGCCCCGGAGTAAATAGTGCAGTATCTACACAGGATCCCAAAGAAGATCATTCAGCGGCACACCAACCTCCCTCGCCAGCCCCAGCGCAACATCATACCCAACCGCACACTTGAACACAGCAGACATCTCCAATCTATCCGCCGGGGACGTCTGCCACAGCAAATGCGCCGCCGCCAGTTCCGCTACCTATCGTCGCGTTAACGTCAGAGTCAGCATATATGCAGTACTTAAGAAGGTGAAAGAGAGGGAGAGAGGGAGAGGATGCGCACCTGGGAGAACACAGCGAGCCGGCTGATCTCCATCTCGGTGTATTCGCCTGGGATGGCGTACTCAGGTGCAGGAGGCCGGTGGTCCGCATCGTTCTCCTCGAGTAGGACGCCGAGAATGGCGATCATGCGGTCTAAAGGGAACGCCAGAGGGCCCAGGAGGCGTTGTGGGATCTACATCCCATCCACACATTGACCAACAATCATCAGCAATCGTGAACGTAAAATCAACAGCACGCATGAAGCCAGAAGAGACATATGCATACTTTGACAGCAGCGTTCTTAGCCGACACCTTCCTCGGACTCCCACCCCGTCTCCTCTTCCGCCGCTCATCAGGCCCCCGTCCAAACATCCTCATATCCGTCTTGGACGGGTTATGACTCGCGATGAACGCCGCCACGAGGATGAACTTCCTCATCCGCGGCAGACTCCCCAACATCCCTCCTCCTCCAGCGTCTTGATCCTGCGGTCTGACAATGGGGATGGACGGGAGGTTTCTAGGAGGTATGGAGAGGAGGTTAGATGGAGGGATGTTGGCGGTTGCCCAGGCGTGTGCGAAGCTCTGCCGGGGGTAGAGCGTGTCGAGGGCTGCTGTGATGGAGGATGTAAAGTGGCGTGTGAGGCGCATACGGATGTCTTCTGTTGGCGGCTGCAGCTCCAAATCCACGCGTATCTCGTCCTCTTCCTCGCCCTCGCCCTCGCGTTCCTCATCCCGCGCCCGACGATATTCGTCGACTCGCTGATGGTGGTCATCCAAGATAGGACGGACGAACGCGGGCCATTGGGCGGCTGCGATGTATGCGAGCTCGTGTGGGTCTGTGGTGTAGGGCGAGCAGATGCTGTAGACTGTAGCCACGAAGTGCGCGTGTAGAAATCGGAGTGCTGGGCTGTACGTCTCGTTGTTTCCGTCATGTGATACTGGGTAAAGTGACTCGAGCCGTCGCAGCACAGCTTTGGAAAGACGAAGAGGCTGTCAACGCTAGATACGGACACTTGTAGTACCGACGTACCTTGCTTGGATAGAGGCCCGATGTCGATGTAGTACGGGTCTGGTGCAGCGCCGAGAGGAGGCTTGAGCTGCTCCCAACCCACATCCGACAACAATATCAAAGTGACTTCTGTCCTGGACTGTCCTGTCGAGATTCGCACCATACTCGCTCGCACATAACAGGAGACACTCACCAGCTCGCGTAGACGCGCCAAAGGGACCAGTATATCTGGCATCGACTCTTTTAGTCGTTCGGCGCGTTCTATCAGTATAACGAGTCGCGTGTCTTCATCGCTTCCGGCGTCCTCTCGTGCCTTGCCTTTCCCTTTGCCATTGACCTGGCTACCTGACCCTCTAACCGACGTCTGCACCGCCCGCAATCCACGCAAAAACCCATCCAAACTCTCATTATACCTCTGCCCCGTCGTGTCCTCCTCACCGGTCCAATTTCTACATCCGTCATCCCACTCGGGTTCCCACTCGGCCAACGCGTTCAGGACGGTATCGTAGAAGACACGCGCGTTGAAGCATTCGATCGCGTCAATGGCTGCGTATCGCAGCTTGATGGTGGTAGAGGACGAGCGAAGGGAGGCGAGAGCGGCGGTTAGGGTTGGTGCGGCGAGGTGAGGTGTTGAGGGATCGTGGATGTGGATGAAGGGCGGTGGGTAGGTTGTGAGGAGTGAGGTGAGGTGGGAGACTGCCGAGTCGAAGCCTTGGTCCATTTCATGAGTTACGATATAGCCACGTAGTGCAATAGAAGAAGTTGTGATATATAGCGTCACCGTGAAAGTCAAGTCGGGGGCGCTTATGCCACTTAGATGATCCCACGCGAAGCCATTCCCAATCGGGCAGTTATATTTCGGTCGTTTCCGAGCTCATGCGGAATCACAAGATGACGTACAGAATCCAGTTGCACAATATGACAGAAATGTACAGGATGACAGTGAGTAAAAGTACAATGATAGGGTACATATACTTATAATAGATGTGTGGGAAAGATGTACAACGAAAAAATGCATGAATACATAAGAAAGAAACGAGAGAAGCTTGAAAGAGACAGAAAATCCCAGTCCGTCCATAGAACTATACACACCAAATTCCGATATACCGAGAGCAGTCGATGCAATAAAATGAGAATGAAAGGAAAACGCGAGACAAAGAAAGAGACAGCGAATCTACGCCATCATGGGAATATAATTAGTGAGCGGGTATCAAGGGCGACCTGGTATTGAAGACCGTCTTGAAGAAGCCGAACCCCGTCTAGATAGGTTCGCTACGTCCCAGGGTGCCGGATCGTGTTGCACGTCGTCTAAGTTCTTGTCTAGCCGTGCGTCTTTGAGACGTTCGCGGTCGGTCATGCCCATGCGGACGCGGCAGCGAACGAGGCGGAGCTTGGTTCGTTTGATCCCTAACAGAAATTACCCAAGTCAGAACGCTTCGAGTGAAAACCATCGAAATAAGACGCACATGTAGCAATAGTAGTCCGATCCTCTTCCATGAATGGATTATCCGTCTGTAGCAGGTCATCCTGTAGGGCATACAGGCACCACAGCGACTCCTCGTACAACTTCTCACACTCGTCTGGCGTACTCGCTTGGTCCAAGAGCTCCTTCCGAGCAGCCGTCTTACTCTACAAAAACCGATCAATTGAATATAATTGTCAGCAAGAAGATCTGCTTACCAAGGTGAGCGCACGGTCGTAAACAAGTTGATCGAGGAACGTCGGAGGGCCCGAATACTGCGCCGGCAACCACGTCTTCACAAGAGCCGCACGATCATGACACTTGATGAACTGCTCCTTGAACCATGTCAAAGCTACACCACATCCGCCGTCAACTATCAATGTCTCTACCTCTCAAGCAGATGCACGAGAACTCACCTTCGTCGAAGCCCTCACTGACCTCATACTCTCCATCTGGATCTCGCATCTGCATATGCTCATGATGATTCCGCAGTTTATCAATCCCCTTCTGCGCGAACGACATCAAGAGCATGTACAGCGCGACGCACGTTACGGCGTTATACTCCGCTTGGATTTCCAACTCGCGTCTCTGTCTCGCCTGACGTTCAGTCTCGCTCTCCAACCGCACGAACTTGTTCGGATCGGGCAAAGGTTCTAACAAGCCGTCAATGCCTGTTTGAACGGGAGGTCAACGAGAAAAAGAACGGAACTTACTCCTAGGGATACCCTTAACATAATCATACATCTCATCCGCCCAGTGTGCTAATACGTCTGTCTTCTGCGCCAGCTCCTCCAACCCCTCAAGCAGCTGATCCTCCAGCGGATCCCTTATCCCATCCACATCCAACCCCAGTCCACCGGCACTCCCACTCCCACCGCCACCACTCCGCATCGTAATGATATGCTGTCTCCTCGGACTCGCAGACATGTATTCGCGGTAATTTGGTGACGTCCGCACAGAAGGCGGGGTAGTGGTACCGAATAACTTCTTTGACGCGAGGTTCAGTGCGCGGGTGAGTGGGTTTGAGCCGGTGCGGGAGCCTGCGCTGGAAGGTGAGCCGGAGAGAGGAGGGAGGTTGGGATTTGGTGGTGGGGGGAAGCTGATGGGGACTGAGCTTTCTGGAGGTTCGTATGGGGGGAAGGGGGTTGGGCTGGCTTGGTCGGTGGGCGATAGCGTGGGTCTGCGCTGCTCTACTGTCGAACGTCTACGAGTGGCGTGTATTTCTGAAAAAGAAGCCGAATGAGCACGTCACAGGTGAGGCAGTGAGGATGAAGAGACTTACCATCTACTTTCTTGTGAAACTCGACCGCCGGGCCCTCGTCCACTAGAACATACTCTCTCCGTAATATCCCATCCTCCTCCGTCTCTCCCGGTATAACCTCAGCAGTCACAGGTTTAGGCAGTGGATTTGTATTGCTAGCAGGAGACGCTGTCAGCCGCGGACTAGCAGACTCAGCACTAACATAGCAGGACCTCGTTAGCGATACATCCACACACGACACACCCAAATACAACGTAACGCACCTCTCCGGAGCAGCCGACTCCCTTCTCCTAAAATTAAACTTGCTCGGCGGAATAATAGCCTTCGGGTCCAACACCTCAGGCGGGATCACCCTATGATGCTCGGGAATACCCCCCTGCCCCTGACTGCCATTAATATTCTCATCGTCCTCCGCCGTCGGCGGGGGCGGCGCATCCCTGATCGGCCTCGGAAACTTTGAATTCTCCATCGCAGCACTCGCAAAAAACTGCTCAAACGAGTACCGCTCCGCCGGAATGCGCTTCAACAGACTCCTAATAAGCTTCTTGATGTCGTCCGGCACGACAGCAATGGTGTCGCCATTGGCCTGCGCGCGTGCTAGTGCGCGGGGGTCTTCGTCGGGGAACTTTATGCCCTTGGACTGGTTGATCTTCTTGGTGAGCTCGACGTGGTTTTGTGCTCGGAAGGGCGGGATGCCAACGGCCATTTCGTAGAGGACAGCGCCGACAGACCAGATGTCGACTTTCTCGCCGTACTTTTCACCGCATAGGATCTCGGGGGCCATGTATAGTCTGCATACGAGAGACTGTGGTGAGTAATTATGAACTGAATGGGGTGTGGAACTTACGGTGAGCCGCAAAGTGTTTCTGCCATCATGGCCGGAGAGAGTGAACGTGCAAAGCCAAAGTCTGCCACCTTTAGTATGGGAACTCCTAACGGATGACCGCGCTCCAAGTCAGACGGAGAGGCAGGAGTGAGTAGAAGATTCTATACGGAGACATGAGTGCATGTACCCAAAGAGCTAGAACGGAACGTACCTGTGGTTTGAGATCTCTATGTATAAGAGTCTTCTTCCGCAAGAACTTGAGTGCACGAGCTACACCGATCTGATCAGTACGTACGGTTCAAAGCTGAGACGTGCATACAGCGCACCTAATTGTCTCAAGAAGCTCCTCACCACAACCTCGTTCAGCCCTCCCGTCGGTGGATGTGGATAGTACGTCGGAGCAGCACCAGGCGAAGGTATGTACTCCAGCCCTTCCACCTTTCCCCGCTTCTTGATGTAATTCGATAGATCGCCTCCGGCGCAGAACTCGATGATGAGGTATATATTTCGTTCGCCGTACTACAAAACAGATGCAATGTTCAGCTATCTGGAGCACTGAGTGAGACGGAAGACAGGGATAACTCACGACAAGGTCGAGCAGCCGAGTGATATGCCTGTGCGACAGGTTCTTGAGGATCTCAATCTCCCCGCGCAGGTTCTCGAACAGCTTCTGGCTCAGCCCATTCCGGTTGACAGTCTTGATAGCCACAGGCGTATGCGTCTCCTACTCACCAGCCAACCAACATATGATCGTCAGTATCATACCATCATGTCTGATGACGTCGAGCAAAGGTTATAGATGGACTAAGACGCACTTCGTGGTAACCCCTGTACACCGTTGCAAAGCTACCCTTTCCGAGGTCGCTCACAATCACGTACGGCCGCACCTCATCGTCCTCGACTCTCCGGTGAAGTTGAGCGGGCCTGGTAGTGGTATCGGAGGTTGCGTTCGCGCTGGTCGTCCGCTTCGCCACAACCGCAGATGACGGCATGGTGGTCTATTAGTTGTGTATTCTAATTACTTCGTGAGGCAGTTGTATCGCTTATTCAGGTGTCGTAATGATCTGCGTCGGGTGATGGTGATAGTAAGCAGCAGAGAAGGCGATAGTGTAGCTCTCGAGGTCCGGGGGTTAATCACAGGTAAAGTAACAGTAATATAGGCACAAGCAGCTCTGTGTTTGCAGTACCAGTCTTGCGTTGATGCAGACTTTGAGCCTTGTGTGGCATTGAGGGGGCCGACGTCAACGCAGTCGCAGTCAGAGAGACGACCAGTCGGTGCCGCCTCGGAGGCGGCGCTGCCCTGGCTGAGGGAACCAATTTCGCAAGATTTCGTTATCATTAAGTAAGCAATAGCTGAGTAAGGTTATTGCTTGTAATTTAAGTAGTCATCCATATTATGTATCACGCATGGGTGCACTCAACGCCGGCCCTTATACGTGAGCACATACAGAATTTTTTTTTTGCACTACACAAGAGGGCAAAATATCAGCACTAGCTAAAAGTATTGCTTTTGAAGCAATTAAATGTGTGTCCGACACTCAGCGCTAACTGCCCGATAGGGCAGTAGCATCGCGTGGCGTCCGGTACCGGCGCTTCGGAAACATCCTTCTATCCATACATCATCCTGACATCAAGCTATTAAGGTCGGCGTATTGGACAGTCGTTTCGCTATGCTATTGGATATCATTTGGTTGAAGTTTGAACCTGTGTACCACAGCATTCGACGTGTCTCTTCATTAGCGACCAGTCCTGGAACTCGAACAATGAAGCTTCAAGTCGACACTTGAGGGCAAGCGCCTTGTACGTTTTTTGTATCTCTCGTGCGTCGTGTTGAACATTTCGATTTTAACAGTCGCTCACTCACGGCCTATTAGAATCGTTAGCGCTGCTCCGTTTTGTATGTAAGTGACTCAAAGCGAGGTGGTTTCTACTAAACTACCACGACGTCAAGAAGTCTCGATTTACATGTGTAGAAATTGAAAGACATGTAAGCTGCGGTGCCTTAACTTGATAGATGTTTCATTCGCAAATCAACACTCTGCTCAACAGATGGGTCACATCTACCACTTGAGTAGCGCCACCTCCGATAGCAAGGCCGTGCTTTTGTCTTGGCTCCGCGGCAATCGCTGGACATAAACACTTGTCTATCAATCGTTCTCACTGAGGACCGATGTGCTATCATATTCATGCCATTTCTCAGGTGATATGTCAGACCTTCGAAGATGGGACACGGCGACACACGTCAAGAGGAAGGTACGATACACGTACCTATCAAACACTATACATTGATTCTAACTCCTCTGGTATGGAATAATTCACAGTGACTCGGGCCTGATCAACTACGCCTGATCGTCTTATGTGCAATGTGTCCTGTCGGATACTATTTCCCATGGTCCCCAGTGACTGCAACATTTGTTGGAGCAACTCTGGCATCCTAATCATTGCGCGTATTACAGAGACGCTTTCAGGTACATCGCTGTAATGACCGCCCTCAGAGCAAGATGACCTGAGAGTGCCATCTTCACAAGCTGCTGCTTGTCTATAAAAGCCCAGCACTCTGCAGTCCTCTAAGTGACGGCTGATATCCCTCGCTCCGACTCGAGGATGCCGTCTTTGACACTAGCGACGCTCGAGACGCAATTCAACCTGCTATCCATCTATTCGGTGCTCTTTGAAGCCTTGAATGCCTTCTTCGGTGTGTATTTTGGCGTATTATCCTCAGTACCTTGGCAGCAACCTAACGAAGATCGTCTCGGGCAGGTGTTTACATCGTCTTGTTTGTTCTTGCGCTGTGGTCAATTCACAAACGCCAAGGTGTAGCATACAAGAGACTCAGGATTGCTACGGTGTCGCTGTAGGTACATCAGTGGGGGGTTCGATCAAGCACTTAATTTCTTTTCTTTTTGTAAACAGGTTCGTCGTGCTTGCAGTCCATTACATCTCCCGTGCCATTGTGACTAGTCGCTCGAGGCGCATGGTAATGGCCTCCGATGAGGAGACTAAGGTCACTGTCCCCCTACATATCGTTGACGGGTAAGTCGAAGATGGTAGAAAATCTGCACCATCTGATTATTGGAATTTTCAGAATCACTCTCGCTCTGGCGGTCGGTCTTTGGCTTTCTTTCGGGCAATATGCGATTAATCCTGGGCTTTTTCGTTGGACAGGCATTCATATTCGATAGTACGCTTGCGTGGCGTTTCTACGTAATTTATGGTCGTGTTCGCTGGGCCTTGTTGGTCCCAGTTATCGCGGTGATCATTAATGCTAGTAAGTCCCACATATCACTGTGCATGGGATGATCCTCATCAGTTCCGCCGTGATTTACAGCACTTGGGCTCATTGCAAGCGGCATGGACTTTTCTCTTTACAGCACTCCCCAGTTATATCACGCCAAATTGGACTCGATCTCGTTCATGATTGAAGCAGCGTGGGGATGGTGTATGTTTGTCACTAATACTCTCATGACTGGAGGGATAATCGGAAAAATACTGTACGTACCAGCTACTTTGTCTTAAAAGTCGGTAGTCGGAGGCTTACTGACGCTTGTGATGTTTAGATATGTGTCTCGCATGACAAAAGGCAATAACTCCGTGTTACCATACGGCGTTCTTCTCGAGGCCATCATTGAGTCTGCGTCTGTCACATGGGTAGGACTACTCTTTTACGAAATAACCGCAACTGCGCCAACGCACGGCCGGATTACGGTGAGTCAAGACAAGTTCGGATTTTGAGATAGAGGAAGTGACAGATTCGCAGGCTGAATTGAACATCGGCTACGTCTCGATATGCACCTTGCCTGTCGTTTTTGTACGTGACTCGAAGATATGCGCTGAGCAACTAACAATACTGAATCATTTACTTAGGGAATATCCCACTGCCTCATCACCGCACGTCTTGGCTTCTTCAACGACGGCCTCAAATCCAAAAGCTCTTCATCGAGTGGAACAGAGCCTACGGATGGTCCATATACTCATCGTCATTTTCGGGATCGCTCGATCGAGGTCGCAATGGTCTCTGGATCATCCATTCAGGACCCCATGTCGTTCGCTGAGAAAGACGTACGCGATATAGACACCTTGTAGTAACGGGGTCTCGCAGCTTTGGAATGTCAAGTATGGTTCAAGCTACATCAGACATTATCTACGTTCCAGCTCGTGCGGCCATTTCTATGCAATGTGCTTCGATGACATTAGTGCTCACTCAGTACACATGACAGGAGGTTTCAGACTTGGGCGCAAGGTAAAGTACCCTCGATAATCGACTCCTTCTTCAATTGCATGTTACACCGCCATTGAATCTGCTTGCTTCAGTGCACCATGGTGACCTCGTTGAACTGCAAAATGAATCTATGTAAGAGCATTGCGCTGCTCTGGGGAGGGACTCTCCAGGGCCTCCGTTGCCTTCGGATTCCAATATCGAGGCTTCGATCCTGCATATTAACACCGTTCACCCGATCTCCGTACGTTCTACCCTTTCGCCTCCCGATATTCTTCCCGTTGACAGATGCACTCGCTGAAGCTGTGGCACATGCGCTCTTGCAAACGACTGGGGTCTGCAATGGATGATATCTTACGGTTTGATTGTGCGCCGTGGCAGATTCCCCTGTTGGCGAGTGCCATTCTTATTTGTTCATGCACAGAGTTAGCTTTGTCCGTGATGAAGAAGTTGTTGTTCTTGATATCGTAGGTGACTTCTACTGTATAGATCAATCACTGGTATTGGAGTATCAGAGCTTATATTATAGCCGCCAACTGCCCAACACTTAATCTGGGAGTGCTGAGGATTGCCCATGCACAATAAAGGGGAACTCAGCAATCCTTCAAGGTTGTTTGTGTGCACCGCTCATAGAGCGAAGCCTTCTTACAATGTGGAGCAGCCACTTACGATGCCACCCAATGATTGATGGTAGGCTGTGAATCTCAGGTGAGCAGTACAGCTTGCATCGAATTGGGTTAGATATGATTATATATATACCGCCAGCGAGAGAGGATCTGGCTCAGCAGGCACCCAGTCCTTCTCCCTGAGTTCAACATGGCACCCACGCTTGCTGCTTTAGAGGCGCGTTTCAATTCGCTCTCCATCAACTCGGTCGTATTTCAAGCCCTAAGCGCACTGTTCGGTAAACGGCTTGCTTTCTCTCGGTCCCCAATTACTAATTCTTTCCAATAACAGGTGTCTATGTTGTATTGTTCATACTCGCTATGTGGGCAACCTATACACGCCAGACCGCGGCGTCCAAGGGTCTCAGAATTGTTACCTTGTCGCTGTGCGTGTGTATGGTTACAGCGAGCTAAACATCTGTCTAATCAGGAATCGTTTTGCAGCTTTGTTGTTTTACTCATTCATTACGTCTCGCGAGCCGTCGCTACAGATCGCTCCAGACTTATGACACCTGCTCCTGATGAACAAGCCCGGTTCACAGTACCCCTTCAATTTGTCACAACGTATGTCACCGTGGACACTCCAATGACGAGTGGCAGCTAACTAATGTATCCTATAGCACCACCAAGACTATTTCAGTATGCTATGCTCCCATGATTGCCCCATCAGTAAATGAACGGCTGTTATAGGGGTTTATACTAGATGCCCTTCTGGCGTGGCGATTTTACGTGATATACGAGCGGCATACCTGGGCTCTTTGGCTGCCTTGCACTGCAGTCACAGCTAACTTCAGTGAGTCTACGATATTGTAGATGCTCTTTCTGCGTATAGTCTGTGGCTAACGATTGTTTCTCACAGTATTGGGTCTCATTGGTGACTTCATGAACTTCATCTTCTACACTCATCCCGAATCGTATAACACCAAATGGAATGCCCTTTCATTCAAGATTTCGGCGATCTGGGGCTGGTGCATCTTTGCCACCAACACCATCCTGACGCTGGCTATCATAGGGAAAATTCTGTACGTTACGATTATTGCTAATATTCCGTTGAATAATCTCACGATCTCTTGCAGATGTGTATCGCGTTCCTCTCGCAACGTGAAACATTATCGAGTTGTTCTGGAGGCTATTGTCGAGTCCGCTGCTGTTACGTGGGTCGGCCTGCTATTTTATGAGATAGCAGCGACGGCACCTACGCATGGCCATATCACGGTAAGTCCGAACAATATCTACTTGATATCAAGATCCTGACCTCGTAATAGAATGTCATGAATATTGGGTTTGTGCTTGTGTGCATCCTACCACTTTTCTTTGTAAGTCGCATAAGTCACAACTTCTAAATCTTTGCTTCTGAGCACCGACCATCACAGGGCATCTCGCAATGCCTTATCACTGTTCGTCTCGGGCTAGAAGACGACGGACCCAGGATGCCAGTCCCTCTGTCTTCTGGGACAAATAGTATTCCATCAACGGTGGATAGTGCTCCAGTTGAATACAGATATCAGGCCCATCAGATTGCCGTTACTATGACTTCTGAGTCGTATGTCGATGGCTCAAAGCAGGGCCCTTTCAGCGAGAAAGCAGCGGGGGAGTTGGCAGCGAGGGTGTAGCTCTTCTTGGTTTTTTGCACTATGGGATAATATTTTCTATTATTGGGTACGACATTCCTTGACAGATGTTCACTCTGGGTTTATTCGGTTTCGCTACCACTTAGTAGGTAGTAGCTATTTTAATTATAACTGGATAAATATAACAATGACATAAACTACATCGAAACGGCACATAAGAGTTAATACATATTATCTTGCTTACCTTACTTTCTTCCTGAGGCTGCTGAGGAGGAGTCTGAACGGCACATGCACCGACTTGAAGGTAAGACTACTGTAGTATATTGGATAGTCAACGTGCATGACGAGCACAGGTACCTCACGCAATACTGATATCCTCATATGCATTCCATGTTTTTGCGGTTCCCAAGGGACGATTAATGGACTATTTGTGATTGTGACCAATGCTCTCTCGAGTGGGCGTTGAAACGATGTAATTGCCAGAAGAGGAAGTTTTCGGATCATGAGCGTTAACGCAGGTGCCACGTGGTATCCCTGTCACTCGAGCGTTACTGTGACAAACGCTGATTTGACTTCACTTGTACATGTCACGGTGTACCTGAGTAAGTACTACATCCACCCGAGACTTTCTAACTCACATTGCGCTTCATTATTCTCTTACCTGAATCACCTGGAGTCAATTCTTATACCTGGTTGTGATGGGACAACAAAGCATATTCAATTTAGTTCGTGATCCTCTCCGCTTATAGACTTATTTGCTCTCTGAAAGAGTTTGCAGGGGAATTCTTCCTCCCACAGTCGAGGACACACTCTACCAAACTTGATGTCACAATGTTCTGGAAAGCCAGTGACGTACCCACGAGCGCAGAAATCCGGATCACGAGGCTCACATTCCTCACCAACTTACGTAGCACACTCGGTTCCTGAAGTCGAAGTATCAAACGGTTCAGCGCCGCATTCGGTAACCATTTCGCAGGTTCGTGTGTATATTAATCGTTCGTGTAGTCAGTCCCAAGCAATTGGATGCCTGCAACTTCCCTCTCCGTCACCACTCTCGGGCATTTGCTCTCGCGCACCGAGGATTCTTGTTTGCGTACTGAGCTCACATCGTCTCCTCCTGATGATGGGCGCGATCCGTCGAACTACCGTCGAGGATGGCTACCATCGACCTTGTGGCGCTCCCAGAGAAGACAGTCTTGTATGCGATACATATCACTGCGCGTCGTGATTACACCTCGTCTCAATCATGGTGCCTCGCTCTCCGACTAAGGACCGGGTGCAATGTATTCGGGCATACTCACGCTGACCTGGTTCGAATAGTCTCGCTCCAACCAATAACCAAAGGTGCGCTTTGAACTATTCTCTTGTCTGATATTTTCTGATTGTTCACAGCCTTCCGCGAGAAAAGGCATCTTCTTTCTCCACATGTCAGCATCATTACCATCTAACGTGTTTCCAGAGCGGCTCCCAAAGAGAGCTAGGCGTCCGCTCGTCGACCCGTACATAAGGGACATATCTAAAGCGCTATTCTATAGTAGCTCAAGTTCGCCCCGACTTCGCAAACATGGCTCCGACACTCGAAGCTCTCGAGACACAGTTCAACTTGCTCTCTATCAAGTCAGTCGTGTTCCACGCCTTGAGTGCAATGTTCGGTACGCGTATTGTCTGTGTCTTGTCTACTTTGTGACCACTTATACCCAAGGCGTGTTCGATAACAGGTGCTTACGTAGTCTTGTTCATCCTCGCACTGTGGTCAACCCACAGGCGTCAAGGACGGGCATACAAGAGACTCCGGATGATGACTGTATTGTTGTACGTGCATCGTCGGCAAATTGAGTTCAACACTCAGCCCGACCCTTGGAATGTAGATTTATTGTTCTAGTCACTCATTATATTTCACGCGCTGTCGCTACAGCCCGTGCAAGGCGCATGATACCAGCGCCCGATGAAGAAGCCAGGTTCACCATACCTCTTCAATTCGTCACTTCGTAGGTTTAAAACGCCGTTTTTTAGGACTCTCGCTAATTTGTATCCAATTTCAGGTCGAGCAACACGATTGCCGTAGGTATCCTCTCTCCCACGAGACTAGATATTCAATTAATGCCTTCCATGTCTAGGCCTTCATTTTTGACAGTATGCTGGTGTGGCGGTTTTATGTCATATATGGCCGTTCAAGATGGGCTCTCCTCATCCCTGCAATAGTTGTGACTGCGAATGCGAGTGAGTACATGAAGCCATCACGTAATAGAGCTAACAAGAGTCTGATCCGAGTGAATAGTCCTTGGGCTGATCGGGAATTTCATGAATTTTGCTCTGTACAGTGATGCGCAGCTATACCACGATAAACTGGAGACAGTGTCTTTCACTATCTCAGCGGCCTGGGGGTGGTGCATGTTCGGCACAAACACTATCATGACCGGAGCGATAATTGGAAAGATCCTGTACGTTCAGCGCATTTCCCTCCCTTCCGATGATTCGTGGTGCTCATGCATGCAATTCTTGGTAGATATGTCTCTCGTTCATCGTCAAATGGCGCCCTGATGCCACATTACGGGGTTCTAATTGAGGCTATTACGGAGTCTGCGGCAGTAACTTGGGTTGGTCTTCTCTTCTACGAAATAGCAACGACTGCCCCGACTCATGGGAAAATTACGGTCAGTAACCTTGCGGTCCCTTCTAGAAATGTGACGCTGATAGAAATTGCAGGATGAGCTGAACATCGGCTACGTACTTATCTGTATCTTGCCTCTCTTCTTTGTAAGTTCAGCGACACTTTAGCAGAGGCCATGACCCTTACCACACTGCGTATGTCAGGGTATATCGAACTGCCTGATCACCGTACGCCTCGGGTTGGCCGGCGATAGATTAAGAACGTCAAATTTCTCATGCAGCGACAACACCGGGACGTTCAACGGTAGCGCGGGAGGCTTGGGAAAATTTCAAGCTCGTGCAATCACCGTTACAATGTCGTCTAATACTTCCTCCAATGAGCAAATGACGTTCGCGGAGAAAGCGGCGGCGGAGATAGCTACGCGGGAATGAGATTTGTGCTGTCTTAGATGATGTACTCGCTGCCCCTTTGTTGTATTGATTGTACTAGCTGATTGTACGCGCGAATGTTTGTCTTCGCTATGACCGGTCATACTCATACTCTGGGTGCCACTTAACTGTCTGGTTTCCCGGTGCGCCATGGGCCTTC
Organism: Irpex sp. Y119-03; assembly: GCA_037042295.1. NCBI lineage: Eukaryota > Fungi > Basidiomycota > Agaricomycetes > Polyporales > Irpicaceae > Irpex > Irpex sp. Y119-03. Next base: position 294,482 of record JAXQKB010000951.1, on the reverse strand, counting down.
ATCGGGGTCTGAAAATGGTTCGCAAGGAGATGTCTACTCACATTTGTACGCCATGCAGAAGCAAACGAAAAGCAACTTACGCTGCTTGACCATATGGTATTATGTTTTCTAAGATGTAAGACTGCAATTTAAACGTGCTTTTCGAATTCGGTGACGTCTCAGCTGTAATACCGTGACGTGTCACGCAATTAGCGCTAAGGCGTCGCATTTACCTAAGCTTAAGATTGTCACGTACTGAAAGTATGCGCCTCAAGTTAAAGGTCTACCATCACCACCTTCTCGACAGTCGGACGACATCAACACTGTTCGACTCGCGAGGTACTATATATGTGGGTGAGTGCAAAGAGGCACATTGCTACGTTGATATAGATCACTCACCTGAATTTGATACTATGCAGCTTGCTATTTCTATACATCACTGATGATCACTGTGGGTACATTCGTTGAGTCCCAGCTGGTTGAAGCTGAATGCGATGCGACGAGCAGGTATCTGTACTAGTCCGTAATAAGGATGCTCTGCTGATCAGCCAACTTGTGTACTCGGACCGATTCGGGCAACGGACCGCTGAGCAAGTTATCAAAGGATTCGCATGATGACAATCCCGCCAAATGACCACTCCTTGGGAAAGTTAATCTCAAAATTGGTGCTGTATAAATATGTGATAAGTATAGCTTAAGTCGTACGCCAACCCCAACGTACCCCGTGGTAGACACAGTTGAACATGTCCGCTAACGAAGACGCACCTCCGCCCGCGACCAGACTTGGGAGATGGCGCCAGCTGTCTCCGACCGCAGGTATCCACGTCTCTCCCATCCAGCTTGGTGCGATGAGCATTGGAGACAAGTGGGAAAAGAATGGGTTCGGTGCGATGAATAAGCAAAGCAGTTTCAAGCTGCTCGACGCATACTTCGAGGCTGGCGGGAATTTCATCGATACCGCTAATGGGTAGTAAGTAAAGTCTTGCGATCCTCGATATTTGTATCTCACTTATGACTTTCTGCAGTCAGGATGGCTCATCAGAAGAGTTCATTGGCGAATGGATGGAACAGCGAGGCAACCGCGAGCAGCTCGTCATCGCAACCAAGGTATGTTGCATGCAACAATTTTTTCGGTTAAAGCTATCACCTCATATACCGATAGTACACAACCAACTACGTACGCGGGGACAAGACCATCGCCCAGAAAGCACATTATATCGGCAATAACACTAAGTCTATGGTACAGTCCGTCGAAGCGTCCCTGAAGAAGCTTCGGACTCGCTACGTCGATATCCTCTATCTCCACTGGTGGGATTATTCCACCAGCATCGAAGAGGTCGTCAACGGCCTTCACACCCTCGTAGTTCAGGGCAAAGTGCTATATCTGGTAAGCAGCAACCCGCCAATATTCTACTGACTGCAGGACCCTTACATATATATAGGGTATCTCTGATACTCCTGCGTGGATCGTAGCCAAAGCGAACACATACGCTCGTCTCACTGGGAAAACTCCGTTCGTCATTTACCAAGGAGCATGGAGTGTGATGCTGCGAGATATGGAGAGAGACATCATCCCGATGGCTCGCGAGGAAGGTATGTGTCAAAGGGCGGGTTTTCTTCGCCACTGTGTTCACTCTTCATGCATTTGCTGCAGGTATGGCCATTGCACCATGGGATGTACTGGGTGCTGGTAAGATTCGTACAGACGAGGAAGAACAGAGGCGGCGCGAGACAGGCGAAAAGGGACGACAAGGCGCAAACTGGGAGCGCACTGAAGAAGAGAGGAAGGTGTGTCTCGCCCTTGAGGAGGTTGCGAAACAAGTCGGGGCTAAGAGCATCCAGGCCGGTAAGCAAGTCATTATTACAGTTGTCGATAACCTATTTATCATACCTTTTGTCAGTTGCTATCGCATATCTGCTTCATAAGACGCCATATGTGTTTCCTATAATCGGAGGTCGCAAAGTAGAGCATCTACACGCGAATATTGAGGCCCTTGAGATCTCTCTCAGTCACGAGCAGATTTCGTACTTGGAGAGCGTCAAGCCGTTCGACAAGGGATTCCCTCAGAATAGATTTGTAAGTTTTAACTACGTCTATTTTGCGTTCGTCTCTCATAAGGTGAAAAAAATAGGGCGACGGAACTGAATACTTCAAAATATTCAAGACCGCGGGCACCTTTGACAAATGGCCAGTCGCTGAACCAATCACGCCAAACAACTTGAAGTAATAGGATGCAAAGGATACAGAGAGCTACTGGCATGTGCTTTGTGCTCGATGTCCTAGATACAAGAATACAGTGATTGCAATGTCTTGGACTGGAAGTGTGCTAAATCGATTGCTGGGATATTCACCTGCGCTTTCACGCCTAGGATTGGCTATGGTGACATCTCAACTAGTGAACTATTGATACGGTCCCAAAAGCGTGAGTCATGCTGATCTTTGCTAATTGTTGCCGTCACGGTCACACCTGTGGGACCGCAAGCTCTAACCGCCAACAGATCTAGACTCGGGTTGATACCTAACACACACAGGCTACATTCTAACAACAGCGTTCTTACACATTCTGACTCGGTCATGGTACTATCTGAAGATGCTAGCGAGGATCTTTCTTCTCTTAAAACTCTCGCAGAAGCCATCTTGCATCGCGTTGAATCGTCTCTGCCAGGTTTGCACGCACACCACGCGTAAGTAGCTAATACTGATTGAAGGAAGGTTATAGGCTGATCTCGATGTTCTCTAGTCAGATCCAAAACGTTGAAGCTGTGAGTTATCACTCGCTGCAACTGCTGAGTAGGGGAAATAACACTGACTTGGCCCGGGGCTCTAGCTGCAGGAAATAGATGATATCCTCACAACCGCCCAGATGCACCTGCGTGAAGTGCGGAATCTTGCGGTACCAATCAATAGGCTACCGCGAGAGATATTAGTAGCCATCTTCAAGTATCATTGTCCGGATAGGGAATCTCCTCCAAATCCCAATTCCGGTCATCCACCACCTTTCTCTGATGCAAGTCATGTTAAACCCTGGTTCCGGCGACTGACACACGTCTGTCGCCACTGGCGAATCATTGCCCTAGGAACGCCGTTACTTTGGAATAGCATCATCTTCAGGTGGCACGAACTTCTCGATGAAAACAGTCTCCCATACACCAGTCTCCGTCGAGCTCTCAGTGGTCCTTTGAACATCACCATCCAACCAGGTATTGGTGAAGAAAGCAAGCATGTGTACAATCACCTTCTCTCTATTTTCGAGCGATTAGGTCAATTGCACATCCGCCGGATACCTTTGACTGCAACGAACACATGGGCTGCATCTCTGGGTGGCGTGTCTGCTCCTAACCTCGAAACCTTACGAATCCGAGCCCTCTCTCCTCGTTCAACTATGGAACGTGGACTATTCCCTCGACTACCACAACTATTTGGCGGCAATGTTCCAAGCCTCAAAAATCTGGATGTTAGCGGCTACTGCACCGATATGACAGCCAACACCTTCCGCAATCTCACCACGCTGCGATTGATGTACCAATCCTATACTTCAGATGATCTATCCCACCTCTACTTACTCCTTCGAGCTAGCCCTGCACTCCAAAGGCTTATGTTCAACTACTGCGAGCTTCGACCTGTTATGGTATGGCCGCCGCCGCCGCCACCGGCAATGACATTGCTGGCGGATCATTTCATTTGTCTCCATCATCTGCGTCAACTCACATTACTGGACTGCCAGTTTGTTTTCATGGCCGAAGTTCTTTCACACTTGGACATTCGTCAGGAGAACACCTTCATCCTTTGTGGGGGAGTCTATCCCATCGAGAGAAATATGCCGACATTCTTTCCTTCTACAGAACAATCACGCATCGGTCCGCTCTCCTCCATCCCAAATCTTCACATATTCCAAGATGCAACTTCTTTACTAGTACGGGTAAACGTAACTGGTCCCACAAACGCAATCCAGCTCCTATTCAACGACGATGTACACCGTGACCGTGGCATGGACATCCCGATATTCTCACTATCATGGACTCTGACACTCCCCTTTCATACGGTCACACAGCTCAAACTGAGCGGCACCAACCAGTGCGCACCTATTGAGACCTGGAGAAAGATCTTACATCGGATGACGGAGCTGTCCATGCTGACTGTGCACCTTAAGCCTGATGACCCCGTTGCACTGGCATGGCTCACTGGGCCGCTCAGCGCATTAGCACCGCAGTGGGACCACGCCACTGGGATGATGTACATCCCCGCCCCTAAGCTAGCTGAATTGTGCATTTATCCTCCTATTCCAGCAGCCTGCACAGCCGTAGTGCAGTCCACAAAGCTGCGAGCCGATCACGGGCTCATCCTGAAACGCTTGCGCATCATGCTCGATGCTGATGAGGAGCTTGCTCGTCCCTTTCGACCGATATTTGAGGCATGGAAGGCGAGGCCAGAGGAGTGGAAAGAACACGCAGAGGAAGTGATCTTCGAGGTCGGCGACGGGTATCGCTGTCAAGACGTACCAGAAGTAATTCGGCCATACATGTTTCAGGCGCAATTGGATACTTGGGCTTAGTAGTGGCGCACCTAGCCTTCCTGTGCCTTTTCAATTGATAAAGGTGATTGTTGTAAGCGTAATATGTTGTGGTAGTCACACTGCGAGGGATACAGACTCGAATTAGATACCACCTCTAACTCTGTAACAAGTAGAGAAACTCGCACAGAATCGTTGTTCAGGTATTCACGTCTCATCAGCCTTTTGTCATTCAGGTATACATCTTTCGCTAGCCTTGTATTACACGACATTCACCACGTCCTTCTCAACCTTAGCAGCTACTTCATTTTCGGGATACGTAGAGATAGTCTCTCTGGACGATGTCGCAGAAGTTTCCATTCTGTACTGTGTGTGTCCTTTTTCGTCGTTCTTAGCAAATTGGATGCAACTAGCAAGTTGCACCGTCGGTGTCCGGTCCCGGTCATCGTAATCGTCAGCTAAGGCCACTCTGACTGTGATAAGGCATTGTGAGATTCCCTGACGGATTCGTCAGCATTAGTATTTCAGTGAATCACCTCGGATAAAGACTGCATGATGTTCTTGAACTCACAAAGAAGATGGGTATAATACAGTCGTCAGATATGAAGCCCTGCCGGATATCACTTTCAGCAGAATGTAAGATGCTAAGAGAGTATCATGGTCACTCACAGGGATAGTCGTCGACACTCTGGGTAAGTGGCGTTTAAGTAAGTCCAGGAGGCGTGTAAGATAATCAAACGTACGCCGAAACAAACACCAACGGAGCATCTACAAGACGTTGCTCGTTAGGTGGAGGGGCATGAGCCTCGCGCGGCCGAACTGGACCGCTCGAGCCACGTAATATGGTGGATGGGGTAGGAGGGACGATAGAACTTGGAGGCCTTTTAAGAGCGGAGTGCATAGTCCTAATATTACCGGCCGTGGCCAGAGACGTCTGCATTCATGAACCATTAGCAAGAAGGCTTCTTACAGCTCGCTGTCAGTACCGCAGATGCCCGAGCGGATCGTGGCAAACGTACTCAAATTGCCCGCTTGCATTGCATTCCGAGCATTTCCGCGGTGTGATTGCTGAGTATGTACGGTCCTAGCAAGGCAAGTTCCAAGGCCTCGGCACTTGTATACTGTGCACCTAGTCTTCGAGATGGGTACAGCAAAGAGTCAAGTTGAGAGACGCGATCTCTGTATGAAGCAGATGTAAGTTTCGACATCATCATACGCACTGCCCGCGCCCTAAAATGAGGCCTTGTACCCTCACTTGACTAACCGAGTATTTGGGTATATTCAGACTTCGTGGGAGTGCAAAAGCGCGCACCGCACTGTGACTAAGGAAATGAGCCTCTTCACTTCGTCTAAGTGTTGAGTTCTGCTAGCTTTTCATCCCGTCAGCATTTAGCAGCTCACTGGCAAGGATGCAATATCATACCAGAGTTGGGTTAGCCACAAATGCCTGGTTCTTATCCTTGCATTGACTCGCCTGAAATTATGTGGCGAACAGGAAGGGCGGTTGCGGTAGGAATCTGTCCTATTAGATGCAAGGAATAGTCACTGCCAGTGTGAGGCTCGACAGAAATGATCGTGAAGTGTGAATAGCCCTGGGCCGAGCCGATAGTATCAGTGGCTCTTGCGAATAAACTGCGCAGCTGCCATCACTCAGTACTCAATGACTAGCATGACTCTATGCGACCGCTATCAGCGACTTCGCTCACGAGTACTCACCGAGTGTCATTCTCGAGCTAGGGTTGCGCTGTGTAAGAAAATGTGCGAAATTTGCAGATGAGAAAGACGTACGTCGAAAATAGACACAACAACGGTGAGACATCCACCAGACGTTACTCGTCAGGGGAACGAGCCATAAGTCTCGCGCAACGACTCTTTTCGTTCATTCGATAAATGCGCAAGAATGTTTGAGAATCTATGGCGATATACCAGTCAGTGATTGTATCAGTCTGGGTACAATCCACACACTTACAGAGTGATGGTCACCATTCGTCACGCTTCTGCGATTTCACATTCTGACCCTCGTATGAGGCCCGTGTTGCGATGGTGACGGTGAACAGAATCCAGTAAACACCTCCGTAGGAGGTAGCGGTCTGAGGCCTGGGTAGGCTCATAAACCAGCCTCCACGCACTCTACCTTAACAGAAGACTTGACAAACAGATGGAAAGTCGACAGAACTGAGAACTGTAGTCGGAGTTCAAGTTGGTCAACTTGAACAACTTGAAGGTTGGAGTCCCCGCGGCATGCGCAGCCGGCGAGAAACTCAGCGAAACCTCAAGCGCTTTGTGACACGATCACGTGGCAGCCATCTTGTAGGCCAAGCCTGAGCGCGACTGCCACCACTGGGCTTGCCAACGTCCGTTCTCTCGCGCCAAACTCATCCAATAACCTCAGCAATGCCAGGTCCATGTAACTCAAAGAAAAAGAAGAAGCTGCAAGCAAAGAAACAAAAGCAGAAACAAGTTCAGGCCAAGCAGGCTGTCGATTCACCAATTTCCTCGAATTCTCCTTCTCCTGAACAACTTCCTCTACCCTCATCATCGCCAACCCACACCTATGAAGGAGAGGTACCTACGCAACTTTTAGACGTTGGTCTCCCTCAGGTCAAGGACGTCCAAACCCCTGCGCAAGAACTCCCATCACCAAACACGGGCGAAGTCAACGCTAACTCCATCTCGCTTATGCACCAATACCTCGCATCCATCCAACAAGACCCCTCCGCCGTCCCCTCAATCCTCCGCACCCCCTGCGTCGAAGACCTCGGCGACGGCCCCCGCGTACGCGACGTCAAGACCTTCCTCGCCTCCAAAATCGCAGCGCCAGTCTCCCTGGACGACCCGCTGTGCGCCGAGTTCGGCCAGAGAGAGGTGCTGGAGATGTTGTGTTGCGTTTTGCCTGAGGAGACTGCTATGGTGCGTGCATGTTACGTGAATGGTGGGAGTGAATTTGAAATGTCAATAGTGGGTTGATGGTCACGGTAGATCGCGTGGTATAATCTTAGTAGGATGAAGTCGCGCGTTTGTCCTGCGTGTAAGAGGCTGTATCATCTCGGAGACGCAATTCCTGAGCTCTTCGCCGACGAGGAAATCGATGATACTGGTGATGATATGAACACAAAAACACACGAACGCGCGCGAGAAGAGTCACGCAAACTCCACAACGAGCAGCTAATCAGCGGAATATGTACGTCCATCCCCTCTCTCCCCTTCCCTCCCATCCATCACCGTCTCCCCAAACCACCAACTTACCACTAACACCACTACTCCCTCACACACAGGCTCAGCCCTCTGCTACTTCCTCGTCGCACACAACTACCCCGGCGCCATCCGCTCAACCTTCGGACGCAGAGCAGAGGACATCCCGGATGACGCCTGGGACGAGCTTAACGGGCCTGGTCTCAGAGGCTCGGGTGGAGGGGGTGGAGGGGAAGGTGGAGGGGGTGGAGGAGCAGGAGGGGGAGAGGATAGGATGGGGCTGGGGATGCTTTTGAGGATGACGAGGTGTCATGATATGGGGCTTGAGCAGCTTATATTGCCGGGACTTGCAGAGGCAGTGTCTGATGGATCGGAGTATGAGGATGGGGATGGGGATGAGTGGGAGGACGAGGGTGGGGGTGAGGATGAAGAGGGTGAGGGTGAGGGTGTGGGTGAGGATGGGGACGAAGATTGGGTGACTACCCTCGGCGAAGGTCAGAGTGGACCCTAGCAACTACATGCACACAAACGGACAAGCTTCGCGGACTATACCGGGTATATTGGGCTGGACGGGGACTGTACTAGTGCTCATACATTTACTTCTGGATCTTTTTTATCTTATCGCGCGCTTATTTTTATCTAGCAATTCATAGTCTTGCATCTATGTACAACTTGACATGCTCTTCATCCCTATCCCCGGAAGGAACAGTAGCACTTTAAGTCTTACGGACTGACTGGCGCTATACCTGTACTATTGCGGCGTATGAAGTGAGGAAGAACATGGGCTGACTGTGCATGTACAAGTCACATTCACATCCAAGTTCACGTCAGATCTTCTATAGCTATGCGATACCCAAACTCATCGATTCATATCCAGTCTACATTCAAACGGACACATTAACTCCTGCACCTTTAAATCTACAGCTTCGCATGCTCCCCAGGCCCAGGCGGCACCCCATACGGATTAAACCTCACCGCCTCCCCATTCCTCCACACATCCTCCCTAACACTCCTATACCCCGCAACAGTCATCGTAATGTCAAGGTCAGCGAGGAGACTCTTGAGCACGTGCCTGCATCCCGCCTCGCCCTCGTGCGCCATGCCCCAGACGTAGAGACGGCCGATCATGACGGCGTGTGCGCCGAGGGCGAGGGCTTTGAAGACGTCGGAGCCGGTGCGGATGCCCGAGTCGAAGAGGATGGTTAGTTCTGTGAGCGTGAGTGAGTGAGTGAGAGACGGCGGTCGAGTGGAAGTGTACGTACTGTCTCCGACAGCTTCGACGATCTCGGGGAGAACCTCCAAGCTCCCAACGGCCCCGTCGACTTGCCTCCCAGCGTGATTTGTAACGACGATACCCGCACAGCCTACCTCATACGCCTTAAGCGCATCCTGGGCGTTCTGGATGCCCTTGATGACGAACGGTCTGCCTCCGGAGATACGGTTCCACTAAGTATTATAAGAAGTCGATATTTAATTTTTGGTTGCAGGTGCAAGGAGCAGGGAAGGGAAGGAAGGGACGAACCTGCTCGATGAGCCACTTGATCTTGTCCCAAGTGTGCGCCTTGCCGTGCCAGACACTCGAGTCGATCCACTTGCCGCTATCTTTCTCGAATTCTTTACCGTATTTCTTGATGAAGGCGGGGTCCGAGGCTCCGACTTCGTTTCCAACCTAGTAGTGTTAAAATAACCGATACTGTTGGTGAGTCTTGGCACTAGCGAAGGGGTGTTGATGGTGACTTACTGTGCCGCCGTAGTAGAAGCTATAAGCGAAGCGGTAATGCATTGTTAATATAACCTCGTGCGTATATCGAGAAGAAAGAAAGAACGTACACGTAGTTCGCGATGTTGATATCGGTGGGACGCCACCCGAGCTGCCACGTATCCGTCGTCAGCATGAGGACGTCGAACCCAGACTTCCACGCCCTATTCAGCAACGACAACGTCACTTCGTCGTCGTGGCCCATATAGAGCTGGAAGAACCGCGGGCTCTTCGCGTTCCCGCCGTTCGGTCCTATCGTCATGACCGTAATAGTGAGCACTCTTTCCTGGGACTAGGAGTTGTAAACCTACCATCATACGCGTGGACGCTGTTACTCTCATTCCGAGTTTCAGCGGCCTTGTCGTTCGCAGCGGCGACATCTTCGATGCTCTGCGACGCCGCCGTGGAGAGGCAATACGGCAGTCCGAGCTCTCCGGCGATGGTGGCCGGTACGAGTTCGCCTTTGGGGCTGTAGAGTTTGTTGATGCCGATGGGCGCGAAGAGGATTGGGGCGGGGATGCGGTGTCCGAATATCGTGGCTGGATAGTAGATACGCGACTATGAGTTCCTGTGAAGTATGAATAAGCTGTAGGGTCAGACGTACTGGTCAAGTCTCGCGTGTTGGTGTCTACCAGAGCACGAGGAATGATTCGCCACTTATAAAACGCCTCACTGCATAGTATTATCAGCAACCCGGTCGACTAAAAATTGGCAGAGAAGGGGGCAGCACTCACCGGTTCGCTCTGTCCGTCCAGCCTAAGCCGGCGTTGGAGTTGGCGTAGAAGTAGCCACGATCGTTAAGCTTCTTCTTCGTGTTTTCCTGAAGCTCTTCAGGATGCACGGAGAAAGATGGTACTGCAAAGAGAGAAGTTAATGCGAATTATTGACGTTGGTTCTCGACGAAACTTACGCTGTCCGAGCTCTCCACCGCGCCTGAACACCTCACGCTGATAGAGCGAGTAGTGAGGAGAGGCACCTTTGGGCTTGTTCGTCGGATCCATGTTTGTTCAGTTGCTAGTGCTGGTAGGTTATCACTGTCACGGTTGACCGTGTTGTTGAGAGCAAGAAAACGTCAAGTCTTATATACTCTCAGAAGCACGAATGCTCGTTATGTTGCCTATGACATCAGAGCAGCGGAGCCCCGCGACTTCGTACGACTTCGTGCGAACTGACGGTGTCGAGTCCATAAAAATAACTTCGGACGAGCAGATAAAGGTGAAGAAGGAACAACGGACGACCGTACGCTCATTGAGCTGCTCCTTATAGTAATAGTGACCTGAGAGGCGCTGTCGGCGCAGAAACGGAACCCATATTTTATTTGCATCCGTTTGCGACTGATCCTTTAGAGAGATGGGTTGTCGGAGGTCCCTCCGCCGACGATTGTGCTTCTGTTGCAGGATATAGCAAAGACATGTGCAAGCGGGAGTCCGTGGATGTCCTTCGTAGATTTACACCACTGGCACGCGCATGTTTTGACTCAGAGCGGAGGCATAGAGGAACAATGGGCAGACAAAATTGTGACGAAGTGACTAAGCAGTGTTAAACAACAACCAGGGCTATCTGTTATGGGCATGAGGTAGCGTCGAGGGCGGAGCGGAGGACTGGTGGAGCTTCCGTGCGCAGTCGCTACTTCGACTGATTTGACTGAGCGTGCTGAATTTGCTGCCAGTCGCCACTGAGGAGGTGTAATTATAGAGACCTTGAAAGCGCAGATTTTTTGCAATAGTGACGGCCGTGAGTTGGGCGGTGGTGAGTAGTGGACACGCAAAGTCGATGAGGTGGCAACTTGGAGAAAGAAAGTGAAACGCATCAAGCCGAACTACTGCCGGGGCAATTTCCTTTTGAGGCAATTTTAGTTTTTATAACATCCGCGGACTTGGCGCGGAGCCAACCAATCATATCATGATTTGGGATCAACGATACTCATGTGGGATACAGACGACAGAGCAATAAACCATCACTTGCCATTCTTTGCAACGACTCTTTACGACAGTCTCATTCGCACAGTGGTGTGCATCAACCATATAAAAGATGAGCTGCTGTACAACTCTTTCGTTGAAATGATAGGGATAGAGAGAGAGAGAGAGAGAGAGAGAGAGTACATTGTTATAAATACCTTACACTGAGGGCATTATGTTATCACGGAAGCTGCCTTCCACAAATGAATTGCATGGATTAATTCATACGTCTTTCGCGTTATCACACTGTCTTCCCCACGTCCTTCTCTAATTCCCCAGTCATATCCCGACTCACATCCGTATATGTTGGTTCCAGTGAGTCTTCTGTGGCACTATGACAGCCGGGTATTTTTCTTGACACTGTGGTTGTATCCTTATTGAAAGATTTGAACCTTAGAGTAGAAATTTGCGCATTGGTTGTCTTCATCTGGCCCGCATCAGCAAAGCCTAATCTGGCTGTGATTAGACACTGCGAGATGCCCTGTGTCGTGGACTTTGGTTAACAAAAATGGAGTAGTTCGTCTGGAAAGTGACTATCGCTCACAAAAAAGATGGGGAGAATGCATCCTATGACATAGCCGAAATTCAGCGCGTCCTAAAACAATAATCCAAAGAGTCAGCCGCCATATTCGTGCAACATGTTTGTATGTACTTACGCTGATATGTCCTTTCGTTGGGGCTAGCTTAGCAATCTCCAGAAGTACCAGACCCACCCAGGTAACAAGCGCAGATTCACTAATCGCCTCTATGACAACGCTGTAGTGGATACGACGGTGACCAGACGAAGACTGCCCGCTCGCGCGCCAGACCAACCTAGCAGCGTGACAAAGGATTAGTCCACACCATCTGTCAACGCAGTAACATATTAGACTGACAAGATTTTGGTGGTGATCGCGATGGTCATCACGCTATTGATTGCAAAAGTGGCCCATCCCCATCCTATGTTTAGCTTGAAGGACAGAAGTTCGAGGTGTGTGTACTCCGCAGTGTCATGGTAATATGACAGAAATAGGCAGTTTTCACCCACACCGAATACTAGTCATGGTTCATCAGCTGGTTCTTGAAATCGACTTTCCGTAGGGCGTCAGCCACTCACAGCAGTTGATGGTAACGGCGGCAGCAGGAATGTACAGGGCCCACCAACGCCGTTCAAATACGTTGTAGAAGCGCCACGCGAGCAACCCATCCGAGATGAAGCACTGGAAGACTGCCAGCTTAACAACCGACGGAGAAGCGAGAAGGAGTATGGGAAAATCTATGGGTTCTACTCACCGCGATCGTGGTAGTGAAACTAAATATATTACTACTATCAGGTATAGTACCAGAAAACAGTGGCAGATGAGACGTACGTAGAAATAAAAAGCAATGGAACATCCGCAAGGCGTTGTTCACCGGGAGGTGCTACCATGAGCCTGGAACGGCCGAATTGAACAGCTCGACTGGTGTAATGGGCAACTAAAGTCAAAAACCTTCAAATAATATTGAGAATTATATACGCGGGAGCACATTCTTAATACTCACAAAACGATAGTCACAATACGAAGACGTTTCTGCGGCACATCCTTTCGTCTGTATGTCGCCCAGATAGCGAGCACGAAAAGAACCAAGTAGACACCTTTTCATTCCAGTATATAAGCAGTGAATTACGTTGCGAGGATAGGATGATATAGCTCACCAAATAAAGCACTCAAAGCAGAGAAAATGACGGCTGCAATAGAGAGGAGATGAAAGCTGGCGACAGAAGGTGCCATATCCTGGGCAGGCATGTTTCGCGAGCTTGCCACTGAGACACGGTATGCTACAAGCGATGTGCTACACCAGCACGTAGGCTCGCCTTAAAACAGTCGAAAGCATTGTTGCATCAAATACCCTAGATGTTGCTGACCATCTGCCATGCCAATAATATCAGCTTACGGAACCAAGATAGAGTTTAGAATCATACCTCTCCTCCTCAACTTGAAGACACGTTCCATTCGAGAGTAGCTCCAAAACAGCTCCTTTATCATCTGCTGACCAGTCTTGCAAGCTTGACGCTTGTTCTTTGACGTAAGGTCATGGGAAAGCATCGTTAGAAAAAGATGTGACCTACCTTATCATCACGATGCAATGCACTATTCATCATCTTCTCCTAACCTGTATAAACAAGAAGCTATCTTGGCCTATGAGCATCGCAGTTTATTGCATTTTGTTGCTCCTACATCACCTTTAGTACAGCCTAGCCGCATTCACGAATCCACGAATCTGTCCTGCTGTAATAGAGTACGCATCAGAGTGTGCATAAATGAATTTGACATACCAATCATACATGGCCTAGTCTTCAACGAAATACATACGATTAGAAGACCGGATTCATCGCACTGATGGTCCTGGAAATGCCAGGGAGGCCTCAGTAGAGCAGCTACGATTGGCACTCAAGGATAACGGCAGGCTGGGCCACTGATAAGACAGCTGGAACCCACGGTTTGTTCAATCCATGCGGGATACTCCTCGGATCTTGGAAGAAGAGCAGTTCCCGGCTCCGAGTATTTAACTTAGACAGTATCATGATTGTTCTATTGAGTCACACAGCGTGTGCCATCTCCTTCTTGGTACCATTATCACCAAAGTCAGACCCCCCATCAATAGACATTGTGTCCGAGTCTTCAGAGAGCGTTGCTGGTTTTGCCTGGTTTTCGCGCACACTACTGCCAGACGACCCGGAGGCGTTGCAGACAAAGGTTGAAACGTGTACGTTGGACGTTTGCTTGGTGCTGCCAGTGATGGCACCAGCAAATCCAAGTCGGGCAGTGATCAAGCATTGTGATATGCCCTAAAGCGAAGCGTTAGGGCTGTTTCAACGCTGTTCACTTTTACAGAGCGACGACAGAACTTACGAAGAAAATAGGAAGTATGCAGTCAATCACATAGCCGAAATTCAAGTGGTTCTGTGTTCCATCGTAAGCAAAGGCATGATCACCGAACGGTTGAAGCATCCTCACGTTGACATGGCCCTTCGTTGGCGCCAACTCGGCGATCTCGAGGAGTATAACCCCAATCCAGGTGACCAGTGCAGATTCACAGATGGCCTCAAGAACCACGCTGTGTTTAACACGTCGCTGGTTGATAGCGTACTGTGCACTAGAGCGAGACACCAGCCTGTATAATATGAGAAAACTATTGTCAGTGTTAGTCTGGAGCAGCAAAAGCGCCCTCGAACTGACAAGATCTTCGACATGATGGCGACAGTCATGACGCTGTTGATGGCAAAAGTGGCCCATGCCCAAGCGATATTCATCTTGAAGTAGTAGAGTTCCATGCGCGAATATTCCTCGGAGCTGCGATAAAAGGACAGGAACAAACAGTCTTCGGCAAGGCCAAATACTGGGCGTTGTAGCGTTAGTATACAGCTTTCTATATGTCCTATCCACCTGCACTCACGGAAATTAATAACTACAGCAGCACTAGGAACATACAACGCCCATCGACGTCGCTCAAAGACGTTGTAAAACCGCCATGCTAGCAGACCATCTGAGATAGCGCACTGAGTGTTATCATTCGAGTTAGCTGAGAGTACAAGGTGCATAGCTCAGGACTACCACTCACCGCGACTGTTGTGGTCAGTCTATGCCGTAATCCAACATTAGTAATTTGACAGATGGTCAAAAATCAAGCAGACTTACGTAGAGAGAAACAGCAGGGGGATATCTACAAGCCGTTGTTCATCAGACGGTGGTGTCATCAATCTTGCTCTGCCGAATTCAGCCGCTCGACTTGTGTAGTGCATGACCAGAGTCAAAAACCTGCAGTGAGTAAAATCAGTGAGTCAATCTATTAACTTCAAGAAAAGTTGCGTACATCACAATAGTCACAATCCTGAGACGTCGCTGAGCCACATTGTTGCGCCGATACGTGGCCCATATAGCAAAGGCAAATAACACCAAGTAAACACCTTCGAAAAAATACAAACAAGTCATTGTGTGTGTGGTGTGCTTGGATTTCCGACTTACTAAACAAAGAACTCAGAGAGCAGAAAATGACGGCGGTGACCGACAGCTGGTGAAAACTGGAGACGAGCGCTGCTGTGTCAGCCGCTGTCGACATTGTTAGAGAGGGGTGCTCAGCGGCTGGGGCCTAAGTAAAAGGAGTGCAGGGGTGTATGAGCTCAATATATATAACGTAGAACGAACATCGCGTGTATGCAGTCGTTGTTGAGGAACGTTAACCAGCGAAGTCAACGAACTCCGTAGCTACCGCACCTGAATGGTACTTCGAATGCCAGAAGCATGCGCGCTGACGTGAAAGCTTGAAGAGATGTGTTCGTAAGTGTTAGGTCCACGTAGTTGCAGTTGTAAATACCGATGACTTCATCAAGATGCTGTTATATCTGCGTGGACAAGAACTTGATTATCAGCGTAGCTGTGGCATTGCGCAACACGCAACAGATTGTATAGTGGGTCGTAAGATATAGCAGAGCCATGCCTTCATATCGCACACCGTTATCATGATATCCTCGAGAGCCATTGATTGAGCATAGTGCATACGATCCAGCGCGGGCGGTGACGTCGGAGAAATTCAAGTTATCATACTGTATATCCTAACGTAGAACTTCTATTCAGGGGTTTGAGGGAATACTCCTGTGCAATGTTCCATGTCAATGCAGGATAGTACATGGAATAGAAGGCTCACAGGACATCGATGTCGAGCAACGTATGTAGTGCTCAAGACGAGCTCATGCATATGGTAGTACGAATGAAAGCCCGCCACCATTAGCGCCTTGCGCGCCGAGGCTCTGCCGCTTCCAGCAGAGGTGCACCACTACTAAAGCTTCAAGAGCGATGGCTATAATTATAGTAGTCAATGGCACACTCTAAGGACGCACTCATTGACCTCAAATTCGCGACATCCTCGGTCGCTAGTGGGACATCCTACTTTAGCGTAAACACACTGACTATCAACTTCATATGATCGTCCTGACATGCTTACTGGCTGTTATACTAGCTATAGTTGGTTACCTGGGCTGGCATGCTTCTTGATATCACAATATCTATGCTTCATTTCTCGATCTCTCGTAAATAACCCTGTGGGATAAACCAGGAGCTTAGCATACGGTTCCTGTTTCCGTTACGCTCACTAACACATGCCTATGATATTAGTCAGCCTACGATAGTACAACATTCACCGATGTCTACTAGATCCGGCTCAGAAATATCTAATCTAAGGAGGGACTAAGTTAAACAATGTCCAGAAGAGTCCGATGGAGAGCAACGAAGCATACTACCACAACAACTTCAGCTCAACTGCCAAACAGTGAGCGCTCAGCAGTCAGTCCTCTCATTACAGTGGGATTGGTCTAAGTGAACCGAGCGATGCGCCAACTGCAAGGGCCTTCGAGCGGAATGCGGCAAAGGTCTTATCGGCTGTTGGGTTGATGGCGAACACCATGCCCTGTCCGCAGTGCGACGCATTGGTACCCGCGCCCTGGGCACAATAGAACCATTTAGGTGAGGTCTTTACCAAGGAGAATAGTTAGTCTCAAGTGGCATATGTCACAAAGGTGAAAACATACATCGGTAACCGGAATGGTGAATACCGAAGGTGCTCCGTACGAGTTCGGTGAAACAGGGTGGCTATAAGAGAAAGCATTCTTCAGCCACTGGGAAATCTTATGACGGACACGAGTACACCACTCACAAGCCAGAGTCGATACCGTACTGAATCTTGTTGCAAGGTTGATCGAACGAGGATTGCGTAACAGTGTGATTCTTAGGGTTAAAAGTGAATCTCACGAAGTCGCCTGGTTTAGCTTCCTAGATGATCAATATTCACATGAGTCATTGGAGGTCTTATGGAAGAAGACATGATTTTGCACTTACGACGACGGAAGGGACATAGACGAGAGCGCCATCCTGACCACCAACCTGAACCTCATGATACACTGGCGCAGTGGAGCTGTTCCCACTCAGTGAAGCACCAACTGCAAGAGCTTTCTGTCGGAACTCGTCGAAAGTCTTGTCGGCAGTTGGGTTGATGGCGCCAACCATACCCTTGCCACAGTGAGATGCGTTGGTGTTGGCTCCCTGTTGACAATAGAACCAGATAGGTTTGTCCTAAGAGATATTGCATTAGTATGGGTGTTTCTCAACGTGAGTCATGACTCACATCCTTAACAGTGATCTCGAAATTCTCAGTCCCAACAGCGGCGAGTGATCCAACAGGTCGGCTTAGAACGTGAAAACGTGAGCGAAGCTCCTCCGTATGCAATGTGGATGAGCTTACAAGCCAGAAGTGAAGCCATCATTGAGAGGAGAACACGGGCTGTCGAAGGAAGACCGGCTGACAGTGTGGTTCTTCGGGAAGAATGTGAACTTCACGACTTCTCCGGGCTTCGCGTACTGATAAACGAAAACATTAGATAAAGCCACACAACAAATCATGTTGTTACGCACAGTGACCGGAGGTGAATAAACCAAGTCTCCGCCGGAGTTGCTAACAAACACTTGATGAACCGTGGGAGTAGAGTTGGTTGCGCCCAGAGCTGCGCCAACAGCAAGGGCCTTCTGCCGGAATTCATCGAACGTGTGATCTGCCGTTGGATTGATCGCGCCAACCATGCCCTTGCCACAGTGAGAAGCATTAGTGTTTGCGCCCTGTTGACAGTAGAACCAAATAGGCATGTCCTGGGGAGATGTAAACAGTCAGCAACATCGCTTCGCCAGGTTCAGTGCGACGTACATCTTTGACTGTGATGTCGAAGGTTTCGGACCCAACTGCTGCGAGGGATCCAACGGGACGGCTAAGGGCGTATATCCGGTGAGCGCGGGTCTACACGTCAATATAGAACAACTTACAAGCCAGAGGTGAAGCCGTAGTTGAGCGGAGAGCACGGGTTGTCAAAGGAGGACTGGCTGACGGTGTGATTCTTTGGGAAGAACGTGAACCTAACGATTTCACCGGGCTTAGCGTACTGGAGCATTGAATGTTGAGCACAGGTTAGAAGGCTGCGTCGCAAGAGATACTGCCCCGACTTACGGTAACAGGGGGTGTATATGTCAGATTACCGCCGGCATTGCTCACCGAGACTTGGTGAATCGTGGGAGCAGTCGTACTATTACCGCTCAACGACGCGCCAATGGCGAGGGCTTTCTGCTTGAACTGGTCAAATTTGCTTTGGTCTGTGTTCACAGCCCCGACCATGCCCTTTCCACAGTGCGAGGCGTTGGTGTTCGCGCCTTGCTGGCAATAGAACCAGATCGGGTCGGTAGTCTTCACAGTGAGGACAAAGGTCGGGTGGGGAGAGTTAGACTGAGGGTCCACTGGTTCACTGGCAGAAGTCGAAGGCAAGACGGTCTATGTTCAACAGCTGTTCAAGTACGAAGGATATCCGGACACTCACAAGCCAGAGTTGAAGCCGTATTGTAGAGGCGAGCAAGGATCATCAAACGAGGACTGAGTGACTGTATGATTCTTGGGGAAGAAGTTGAAGATAAGATTGTCTCCTATCTTGGCATTTTGTGAGAGGATAGTGAGTTTGCATGTAAGAGAATAACAGAACGAAAGGCTTACGGTGATGGGAGGGAAGAAGGCCAGAGTACCATTCTCGTTGCTTACAGTGACACTGTGATTGGTGCCAGAGTAATGCTTGGAGGATGAGGTGGAAGTGTCGTTCTGTAACGAAGCGAGAGCCTTTTGCCTGAAAGCGTCGAAGGTCTTGTCAGCAGTCGGGTTAATGGCACCGACCATTCCCTTGCCACAATGGCTGGCATTAGTTCCCGCGCCTTGCTCACAATGAAACCATATCGGCTTCGACTAGAAATACTGTGAGTATACGAGTTTCAATGCTCAGCGGGTAAACGTACATCGAGAACAGGGATGGTAAAGACAGGAAAGTCAGAGGTAAGATTAGCAGCAACTGGTCGACTATCGGAGGGAGTTTGTATCATTAACGGCTTTTGAGACGCGCTATCGGACATGCTACTCACAAGCCAGAATTAAACCCATTCTGAAGAGGCGTACAGGGATCGTCAAAACTAGACTGGGTGACAGTGTGGTTCTTGGGTGAGAAGACAAAGTTCACAAAGTCTCCGGTTTTAGCGATCTGGATGTCAAAGTTTAAAATGCTGGCGAATAAAAGAAATACGGGTGCATACCGTGATAGGAGGCGTGTACACGAGGTTACCATTATGGTCGCTGACTTGCACATTATGGACGAAAGCGTGTGTGGCGGCAAAAGCTGAAAAGACTAGAACAGCAGACGAGAGCATTACTAAAGAGACAAGAGGTGAAAGTTAGAAATGTACAGGGCTGCAGAACACTGCAGGGGGAGAAAGGGTGAAGAAGCAGAACCTGTAAGCGTGAGGCATTTATACAGCAGATAGCTGTCAGACATTCTATTGCCTCACCGCTGATGGCGGTGTTGTGAAACAAGCAGAGGCACCCGTGATTGGATCGGGAGAGGCATTTCAGCTGTATTGTACGCTCGGGCAGTCGCAGTGTACGAAACACCCGAGTGTACTACCTGTATTATAGCGCTCTCGCTCGACTGTGCACAGTCATGATGTGCTATGGGTGTGGCCAGCTCGGAGGGCTATCCTGTGCGAGTTCGTGAACAATAATCAAGGATAGAAGGCCGGGGGTTTGACCGGGTAAGGCACAGAGGCCACAACATCGAGCGTCACGCTCATACAGTCCGACTTGCCCGGGGGCAGTCACTGTTCATTCCTACGGGTGAACAGCAGGGTGAGCGTAGCCTTGAGGAAAACGCAAGTACAGAAATTGAGTAGATTATACCACTGACGTTGCGCCCATGCCTTGAACGAGCTATTTGCGATATTTCGAATGTTGAAAGTGAATTGCAGACGAGAACCTGTTCCTCAGCCACTCCCGAAGTGCACTCGGGAGTGGGCGCGGGAACAAACCCATCCCAAGCCGAGCGCCCGCAGAGTCACACATTAGGCGCGCTTACATAAGCTTACCCACTGATTGCGGAGTTTCAAAGAGCAAACCTTACTGGGTAACAACTGTACAGGACCATCTCTTCTCACCGCCGCCAACGTCCTCGACGCCCTCAACCTCAAGACAACATGGGAAAAGGTCACTATTGCTCTCAAACTTTCCGTCGACCTCAGTAGACTCATCAGAACGCTGTTTGCGATGTAGTTCACGGATCTCTCGCCCGTGCCGGCAAAGTCAAGTCTCAGACCCCCAAGGTCGATAAGCAGGAGAAGAAGAAGACTCCTAAGGGTCGTGCTAAGAAGAGGATTCTCTACAACCGTCGGTGCGTAGCGATGTCTATTGTTTATATCTAGTTTATACTGAGATTGCTCCGAATCTATAGCTTCGTCAACGTTACGACGCTCCCTGGCGGCAAGCGTAAGATGTGAGTTCTGGCATTCAAACTTTTCGCGGATCTAGTTCTGGCACCTCTCGCCTTTCTGCTTCTTCCTGGACGATGATACACACCTATTTGCATAGTTCACACTGAAACATAAAGTGTTGATAACCATACATCTTGTCTTTCGCTCCTATCTGACTCTCATCCTTTCACAACCTCCCGCCCCCCACTACACATACTGACCACTTTTTCTCACTCCTCCAGGAACGCCAACCCCGAGTCATCAAAGTAAAGGCTCTCCAGCCAAAACTTGCTCCGCTTGGCGCATAGGCGTTGAAGTTTGGAGTATCCATGCCCTCTTGCAGCGCGCTCAGGGCAGTAGGGGTAGGCGGTCGGGGGAGACTCGCACACTCGCTTTCGTCGCAAGCACATCCACGCTCCTGTATCCATGCATATTTCTTATCTGCTGCGTCTCCCATGCCATTGTCAATATAGTATATGAAAAACAGGGATTCCCTCTGTACTGTCCCTAGGACTCTACGTGTGTGCTTTATCTGTGTGCATTCAAGCCTTGGTCAATACAGATAATAAGTGGGTATCCAGATACTATCAGATCTATTGCAGTATCTTCGCAAGCTCCTTCAACAGTGCAGTGTCTCCCTGAGGAGGAGACTCTCGGGTTGTCTCCAAATAAGCTGTCCTCAATCGCTCTGTAGCCAGGTCATCCAGAGATGCAAGTACATTTGTCTTCGGTGGCGCTGTTTGCGATGGAGAGTTAGTCGCTTTCGGCTCGGTGATGAGCTTGTTCGTGCACTATCCAACCGTTGTCAGTGAAGGAATAAGTGGAAGACGTTGCGAACGTACGAGCTTTACACCAAACCAAGCTCGCAAGACGAGCTTGCTCGGCACGGTATCCATTGGCGTGACGCCGTCTTGGTCATCATCATCAGTCATGTCTACCGCTTGGAGGTACACTTTGAGCGCAAGCGGGACGTCTGGTACAAGATATGCGGTTTCGGCGAAGTGGAGCATGTGGAAAGGGTTCTGGGGGGCGAGGAGGAGGACATGTGAAAGAGCTTGGAGAGCAAGGTCGTATCTATGTGACAACTTAGCACAGGCATGGAGGTACGAATATGACGACGCACCGATGACATGACAAGTAAATGTCGCTTAACTCTATCCAGCCCTCTATCTCGGTATAGAACGTATCCAGCAAAGCACAGAGCTCTGTCACGGCCTCGTCAATCCTTCCAAGTTTACGCAGGGTACCGGCTTTTCTCCTCCACAACGCCTACGGCCTCTCGTCAGAGACAAATACAAGTGAACGCGAGTCATACAGACGGACCGAATTCGAACAGTCCTCTTTCAAGAGTTCGTCGTAGTACGCAAGGGCTTTCGAGGGGGATTCCTTGCTCTCGAGAATGATACCCGAGAGAACCTCTACGCGTGGAGAACCAGGGAACTTGTCCACAAGGATGCGAAGGGCTCGCTACATTCCCATCGTTGTAAGTACGTCAGGCACGCTTATTCGCAACAATAATGCATACCTCAGCTAATGGATAGTCACCCTCATCCACAGCCGCTAATAATGTCTTCTCGACTGCATCCCAACCTATCCGCCCGTATGTTCAGTCCCGAATGTGTATAAACAAGCATTTCAAACTACCTTCATCTCCCTTGGCCTTGTACCCTCCTGAGAGCAGAGCCGAGGCGGTCTTAACAAGTTCTTGAGACTTGGGGTTGCTCCTCGGTTGAAACCCGCCCAGTCTTTGGAGGATGGAAGTGACCTCTGCCATCGTTGTTGTCGACCTCGCGTCGCACTCGATCTGCTAATGGGTCATCACGTGCATCCTTCGTGGCGTTCTCGGCGTCTGATCTGTGCGGCATCTGCAAACTTGCCGGGTCCTTCTTTAGCAGCTACCTCGAAGCTCTTGTTGTCTGTTTGCTTGATGATGGCTGAAGAACTGTAAGAGATGTATTTATAATCTGTTTCAGTTGACTTGAACTCTTGAAATAGGCAACTATCTGGACATGCGCCCAGAGGGGATGTCATACGCGTCAAGAACATCTTCTTGACCCCATCCTTCTTGGACGGCGCACAGTGGGCTGCTTCACAGAAACCCAAATCACAGCCGGCATATGTTACGCTCTCTATAGAGCACTCGATTGTTGGCGCTGCTGCCACGGATGACCTGACGCTCACGATCAACTATTCGACTGTCAGCAAAACGATCGTACAGGTAGCGAAGGAACGGCCTTTTGCCTCTTCTGAAGATTTCTTGCATTATGCGTTAGAGAGATGCTTCGCGGAACATGCCCAAGTACATGCTATAACCATCGAGATTGCGAGGCCAAAGGCGTTGCTACAACCTGCTTCCACGACAGTAGTCGCCCATGGCATCCGAGGCACTCCATACCGTTTGCATAAATATTCTATCACCCAACTCGAGAGCTCTCCCATCGTCGGTGTCAACGACTGCGAACGAGAGCAAGCCCAGCTCGTACGCTTCAATGTCTCTTGGGCCCCAAAGAAAGTGGAGTTCTCCCAGGACCGATCATTCCCAATCCGTCGGCTGGCAGAGAAATTGACATCGGTATATATCACACTCGCCTGTATAACGACCAGTGCTAAAATTCCTGCAGGTTATTTCTAAAACTGAGTACCTTACGTTGGAGGCACTGGTTTCCTTGGTCGCTCAAACCACTCTCGCTTTCGACGAGTCGATATCCTCCAGCACTGTCTGCGGTGGTAAACCAAACGCTCTGTCCATCGCAGAAGCGCCAGAAGTAGAGATAACACGGACTTCTACGGACTTTGCGTCTGTATCCGCTATTCCAGTACCTGGCACTAGTTCTGGTATCTGAGTTTCGCTGCCCCTTGGTAGACAATCTCATTGGCCTTCTCAGAATCCGATACACACCAGGTGGCGATTGCGTTGGGATCGAACTTGGGAGATCGTTTCGCAAACATCGAGTATGCTTTGCGTTTGCTAGAGAATCCACAGGAAGCAGGGGGCTCGATGAACGACTCCGTTACGATAATCGATACAAGCTTCCTCTACGAAACAGAACCTATGTACGTACTCGACCAGCCTAAGTTCGTCAACTGTGCATGCCTGGTGAGTGATTGCGTGTTGAACTGAACACGGCTATCTACTGACCGTCTTATCATTGATATAAAGGTCGAAACCAATCTGGCACCGGTGCCGCTGCTCAATCTTCTGAAATCCATCGAGGCCACTGTAGGGCGAGTGCCGTCGATTCGCAATGGCCCTCGCGCAGTAGATCTGGACATCATCACGTACGACGATTTGGTACTCGATACACGCGATGAGAAATCTAGGGACACGCTGGATAACCTAGAGGGGCACCTTGTTGTACCCCATCCCAGACTACAAGAGCGCGAGTTCGTCTTGAGACCTCTTGCTGAGTAAGAAACCCTGTTCTCTCACAAGTATTCATATTGAGCATGCTCTGTTCCGTTTAGTATGATCCCCGATTACGTCCATCCGGTATCCGAGCACTCTATCCGCACACTGCTCCAACAAGTTCTCTCCGTTCAGCCCGACGATGCGGCAGTCATGAATAAGGTTATACCGTTCCCTCAACCAAAGTCAGCTCGCGACGCGAGCTTTCTCAAAGTTCCCCAGACGGCTACGCATTGGGTTTACCCATCAACTCCGTCACTCTCCACCCCGCAGAGGACATACATCATGGCTACTCTCAACGCTACACCTGACTCTTTCTCCGATGGTTCAGTCAACAACTCGCTCTTGGCAGGAGTAGGCTACGCGAGTCACGCCGTTGCATCCGGCGCGGACATTATCGACGTTGGCGGGTACTCCACACGACCCGGCGCAGCGTTTGTTTCTACAGAGGAAGAGACGGACAGAGTAACGACGATCATCTCTGCCATTCGCGGGCAGGATAAGGATACGCTCATCAGCGTGGACACTTTCCGCTGGGAGGTCGCAGAGGCTGCTGCGAACGTCGGTGCGAACTGCATCAACGACGTGTACGCCTTCACAGGGCCCTCGTACCCACTCACGGAAGAGTCGTATGAACATCTCGTCAAAATGCGCGAAGTTGCTAGGAAGAGGGCACTCCCAGTCATTCTCATGCACTCTCGCGGCGAAGCGTCTGCGAACAAGGACTACTCTCAGTACTCGTACGCCTCGGACACCAAGGGTCGCGGCGCAGTAGTCGAAGCAGTGAAGGTAGAGCTCGGAGACAAGGCTGACAGAATCGTCAGAGGCAAAGGTGGTCTTCGTCGGTGGCTCGTCATAGTTGATCCAGGCGTCGGGTTCAGCAAGACTGTGGAAGGCAACTTGGAGGTATTGCGGGACACTGCGGCTATTGTACGTCCCAACGCTCCGGGGTTTCCTAGGAATCCACTTGCGGGGTTCCCTATCCTCATCGGAACGTCGAGGAAGTCTTTCCTCGGTACTATCCTGACTAAGTCGAGTGGAGCTTACAAGGGTAGAGAAACGAAACCAGTTGAGCGAGGGTGGGCGACTGCGGCGGCAGTAGCCTGTGCTGTGCAGCAGCGAGCGAACGTGGTGAGGGTACATGATGTATTAGAGTTGGGAGATGTGGTAAGAGTAAGCGAACAATTATGGGGATAGCGAAGTCAAATTATTTCTGTATAAAATAGTAGATCGTGGGTTGCGCGATGAATTAGAGTCGGAGACGTATAACGCTATTCTTGGCATCCTGCTCCATACGTAGCGGGTCGCAAATATTATCCATGTCGAGTCCCAATCCCCATTGCGCCAACGCTTCGTCGAATCTTTCCAACCCGGCCGCGCTTCTCCTGGGTTCTCTGAATGGCTGCATGTAGCCGACGCCCCCATCCCAAGCACTGGGGTCCTCTTTAACTCGGAAGCTGCGTTTACGGGCAAACGCTGCAATACACAGCGAGTTAGGAAAATGCAGCATACCTGCCTAGTGCAAATGAGGCACTTACGCGCGTGAGTCCCATAAACCTTGTCGGCTATACAAGTCCACGAACAACGATCGTCGTCCCCAAGGGAGGCAAAGTATCTCTCGAAAAAGCGATGAGATTTTATCTCGCCGATGGTCAGACGATCTTTAGGCTTTGGTTGCAACAACTATAGTCAGGTACGAACGTGAGTAAGTAGTAGTATCGGTGGTCGCAATAAATAGTTCTTACGCTTGTGATAAAGTTTATACACTCTTCAGAGTATCCGAGCTGTCCCAAGTGATGGCGGATGTTCCTGTGAAGGTCATTGAACCGCTTGAAGAGTACGATTCCTGCGTTACAAATCTCATGAAGCTATACTCAAGCAAAGTCAGAATCATTACTCTACTCCTGCGCTCCTCACGGGATAGTGAGAGAATAGACGTACGATGTTATCACCGACAAGCAAAACCAATAATGTCGCCCCCAATGCCCACCAGTCAACCGCTTTATTGTACTTCACGTCATACCCGAAGAAACACCTCACGAGCTCGGGCGCAGCGTACGCTAGCGACATGATCGGCCTACCATCCCCATCCGAGGAGAAGTATCCATGAGGCGGGAGGAACTTGGCCCCACCGAAGTCTGCGATTCGACAATGCCCGTCGGTGTCGATGACGATGTTCTCAGGTTTGATGTCGTGGTGAACGATATCCAGGTTATGCAGCGCGTCGATGCCTAGCACCTAAGTATGGAGAGTTAGGTATAGAAAGTTATGTGTGAGAGGTTGATAGCAGACGGACCAGTTCTGCAGCTATGAGAGCCAGCTGATATTCGTTTGAATGCTCTCGGAATATATTGCCTCTCTCGAGAAGGGTCCCGCCCGGACAAAGCGGCTACGTAACCACAAGAAAGATCAGTAAGCCTAAAAGGGTGGAAACAAGACATTACATACCATGGTAATATGGAGAAAGCCTCCCAGAGACGTCCACGCCCACTTTCCCCCAATCGCCATCGGTCCCAGCAGGAAAGGATGGTCTGCGCCCTCTAGGCACTCAAGGATCCTCAACTCCTCGACGATCGACGAATGAGATATTTTGCGAAGCGAAATAACTTTCATAGCCACAAAAATCGCATCATTCGTATCTTCGTACCTGAGCGCGTATACCTTGCCTTGTGCGCCTCGACCGAGTAGTCCAAGAGTAGTCCACGGAGAGCCTCTGCGGTCACGACCGATAACTCGGAGGGGCGTGTCAGTACTGGCACTCCCGATGGAGGATACATTCGGGCGAGTTTCGCGAAGTTTCTTGAGCTCCTCTCGGAGAAATCCGCTGGACCTGATATCTGCTTTAGTATCGGGGCGACGTCCCTTCGGGATACCGTTGAACCCCAGAGGGTGGTGATTGTTGGACTCGATGGATTCTTCCCGTGTGATCGCTTCCGTATTGTCTAAGGGCAGATGTGTGATAGAGGGTGCATTAGTGGAGATGAAGGAAAGCTCGGACACCGGAATAGATAGTGGTGTGCTAGACGTGTCGTTAACGGTCTCAATTATGGATAGCCCCCGCGCCGTGTCGCAAAATTTCCTGAATACACCTCGCAGGTATGCTCCGCTCGCATCCTCTTCCTCATTGATGGTCCATCCCTTTGAAATGCCTCTAACAGCTTGAGGATGGTGATCGTCGAGGGACTCTTCCCATGCTTCAGCAGTGGTCTGCGGATCGTTCAAGTGGAGGTTGGCGACAGATGGATCAGTGCCGGGGGTCGATGGAGGACTATTGACTTCGTAATCCGAGTCTCCTTCAGAGACAAAATCCTCATCCTCGCCTTCCAAGGCCACAGCATTCTGCCCCGCCCCCGGTACAGGATCGGCGTGAACGTAAAGGGACTGACGGACCCGGATACTGTCGAGTAGAGGGTCGGGAGTCACCCGAGCATACAAGCCGAACGGATTCTGGAGGAACGCACGAATAGCTTGTACGAACGGGCGATGGGGAGTGGGAGAGTGGATCGAGCCATGATGGCCAGAGTGAGAGTGCTTGGCGGCAAGAGGGGATCGCGAGGAGGAGAACAAAAAATCAAAAGGTAACGGGGATGTAGGAATGGGGGTGTAGAACGTAGGAGTGGCGACGAAGGTGGCTTGCTGTGGAGGAGAGATCGGAGCGTGGGTCGTCTTGAGACGTTTATTCGACGAAATCGTATGTCCGCCGGGGGCATGGTGGCGACTTATCGAAGGCATGCCTGGAGTCACTGGGAGGTCGGGCACGGGCTTATCTGCACCAACACTGGTCCTGTGGCGCATGTATGCTGAACTGGAGAGAGAACCACGAGATTTGACCGCTATCAGCGATATCGCCTGAAGATAGACAAAGAGCCAGCGGGACTTACTGTGGTTAGTGTAGGAACTGGGATGCAATCTGTAGTGTGGCGTGAAGAGCGGGGGGGAAGGTACGATGGGCACATCGACCTGGACCGGCATGCCTTATACGCCACCTTGCTTCGAGCCTGAGAATTAGCGGACAATGAGGCTCTCGACCTGCGTACCTGTGTTGTGGTTAGTGGGTATGGCCTAACTGCGTCATATAATAAGATCTCACCTAGATTTCATCGCCATAATGAGCTGGCAGCCTATCGCGATGGCGGAAAAGATGTAATAATGAGAATAACGAGTGGCGGGCGGATGCACGTGTCGTCCACATTTCTGGCCTTGATTGATTTCCCTGGCCTTTCGATGCGATGCGCAACATAAGTGGCACGCAAAATTATCATATTTATGGTAGATTCTGGTTGAGAGTCGTCAGCAAACATTGCTGTCTCTTCTCGAGCTCGGACGCAACAAAAGAATGCTTTACTAGTAGCTTCGACAACAGTACTGTACCTCGGATTCACTGGGTCAATAATAGCCTTTGTTCAGCTGATTGTCGCCCACTGTATTGTAGATTCATTGTGGTATACAAGTCCTTTATCTGACACTTGAAGTTGCCGTGCACGGTGGTGAGCGAAAGAGACGGCACCAGCCAATCGCGGCCAGAACTCCTCAGATCTATGACGCTTGCACGTGTACCAGCGCCAAATGCTGCCGATGACTGATGCGTACTTTGGCGGCCGAAGCACATAAGGCTTACCTCCGAGGTCGTTCTCAATCCCAGGCTCACGTCTCCCAGCCACTTCCACCACTCTCGACGGCCGCCAACTCAACCACGACGTAGTCTGAGCATCTTTACCTCTCGTTATACTCCCTTAATCATTATGGCAGCTGCAGCACCGACGAAGGAAGCTTTGCTTCAGTTGTACTCCTCGACTCTACGAGCATCTCGGGCATTCAGCTCGTACAACTTCCGCAACTACTTCGTGCGGAGGACAAAGTCTCAGTGGAGAGAGATACAGGTAGGCCTCCTTGATGTTACCTCTCTAAATCTACGCGCTAACGAGGAAGCTGCAATAGGATGAGAAGGACACTGCGAAGCTCTCGGCGTTCTACAACGAACGTGTTCAAGAGCTTGCGGTCATCAAGCGGAGTGCGATCGTCAATTCGCTATATGGCGGTAGAAAGCTGGTTGTAGAAGAGCTGAAGAAGCCAGAGGTTACGCTGGAGAGAAGTGATTCGTAATATGTGTGGCAGGGTCATATGTGTTTTGGTCTCAGTATATTCTTGTATGTTTTCTGTCTAATTTCCATGCTGCTCTGGACACCATCGATCCGCAACCAGTAACCTTCACATCTGCCCCGACGTATGGAATGTGATCAAGTCATCTTCCCCGATGAGCATTGCACTTCATAGTATCCATTTTCGATATGAGATCACCTTGAGCGCCCATAATCTATCTTTCTCTTCTCCTTCAACCATGTCCGAGCAAACTATCTCCCTAAAAGTCGAATTCGGCGGTGGCCTGGAGCTCCTCTTCTCAAATCAGCGGTCTCACAAGGTCTCCATTCCTGCCTACGTACCACCGCCACCAGCCGATGCCCCTTCGACCTCAGAGCAAGAGAAACCGAGTGGAAGACGTGCAGATATCACATACTTGATGTACTGGCTAAGAGACAATTTGTTGAAGGAGAGAGAGGAGCTCTTTATTGAGAACGGCACTGTGTGCGTCCATCTTCCGTATATGCTATCTGCGACACCCTAATTCGCTCATCATGTGGGTTTTATGTTAGACGACCTGGTATACTCGTACTAGTCAACGACACAGATTGGGAGCTAGAAGGAGAAGGAGACTACATTCTGCACGATAAGGATGAGATCGTGTTTATATCTACGCTACATGGCGGTTGAAGCGGTCTTTTCGAATCAGCATAAATATGCGGGATGGGCATGGCAGCCGTATAACTCGAGTACTATTCCAGATGAGGTGTTCCTCGTATATGGTGAGTATCATGGTTCCCCACTATCCAACCTTCTGAACGCCGTCTCAGTTTACTTCGAACACAGTGATATCCGGGTGGACGAGAGCACGAGGCGAGCATACAAGGTTTGCGGAAGAGGAGGAGTGCATGTCCTGTGCGGATTACGGAGCTGACTAAATATACTATTGTACAACAATTTCGAAGCAAAACACATTTCTGTCATGTGTGGCGTGAGCATAATCCACAGTTACAAGCGTGACAACAGACATACCTATCGAGTCTCTCACCGTGAGCCTTTCACCCTCTGCCCCACCATGACTTTCCCGAGGATTGTGATGACGGTGCAGCCTCTACGGCTGGAACAGGAGGTGCAGGCGCAGGTATCTCAGCAGGTGCCGGAGGCGCAGGCACAGACTCCGTCGTGGTTGGTAAGTTCTCCTCCCTTGTCACACTCCCCGCCGGCCCTCTTCCCAATCCAAGCTTCGCAAAGATCCCCTTCTCCTTCTCCTTCGGCTTCCCCCCACGAACCGCCTGTTCCAGCTCATGCGTCTCCTCCGCCTTCCTCAACCTCGCCGCGAACTCTTCTCTCTCTTTCAACTTCTGTTCTTCCGCGGATAAAGACACTTGTTGTGCACCACCGCTGCCATCTTGGTTCTTCTTCACTGCGTAGGAACCGGCGACGATGGCTGCGATTGTTGCACCTTGGAACACGATACGGGCTCGGAACCAGCGGTTGAGAGAGGCGGACTCGCCCTTTTTGCCGACTTTGCGGGAGGCCATGATTAGGGCGAAGCATGTTAGTGCCGTGCCTACAATGCAATGATAGAAAAAAGTCAGAGATCGAGTGTTAGCAATGTCAGTAGTGACATAGATGTCAGGACGCACCTATGGGCACGAGAGGCTCCTCCTTGAACCTTCTCACCATTTTCTGCTTCCACGTCTCCACACCCTCAGGTTGTACATGATATACGCTCATTGTCGGTCTTCAAGCGATGATGGTCTGTACGTTTCAAAGTCGTAGTCACGTTCAAAGAGTCGAAGGGTGAGGTGTGGAGTAGGTATGTCGACTGTGCGGAAGCGACCGGTCTCCCGAATGTAGTATTCCGAATTTATGGGAGCCAATCCTATGCACACCAAAGGAGTTAGCACATAAGTATATTATGAGGCTTGTATATTCTGACTGTGCCGTCTCTACTGAGCACTCACCTGCGCCTCTAATTGATCGTGGACGTGAACTGTAAGGTGATCGTATGTTTGAGGCGCCCATGTGTCATTCACCTCGAATTTGAAGTTCGCACGAACAGGCTACTTATACCTCAGGATAATAAGTATGTTCAAATCATTCAAATGCTTCGACATGCTCTCGGGCTCAAATGTTCATCATTTCGATGCTTGCTCTACGCCTGTCCGGTCATCACTGGCACCGCTTGAACTCTGGTTTTGATACTTGGGCTAATGCTAGCTGAGTGTCGTTCTAGATGTACTTATACTGTAACACCGTATTCTATCTAGTACAAACATTCATCTACACTTCTTATACAGTGGTCTTCTTCTGCTGCTTGATTACCGCCTCAACCTCCTCATCAATGCTGTTGAAGAAGTCCTCGGCACCCAACTTAGGCTGCCAGCCAAGCGACCTAGAGTGCGGAGCGCGTGCACGAGAGTTGGTGCCCCAGAAATTGCCCAAATGCTGAAGGCGGCGATTTCTTGTTGAGTAAAATATCACCTTGAACAAAGATTCATCGACTAACCTCCGAGGTGAAATATTTGATGAGCTCCTCAGTCGTGAATGTAGTCGGCTCTTCCGACTTGCTGATCCCACGTTTGACTAAAGCCTTTCCGATGGCCTTGGCGACGTCATACAACAAATAATCTCCATTCTCGCCAATGTAGTACCCATGGCGTCCGTGGCCAACTTTCTCAGGATTCGAGACAATGGCATCGTACAAGATGGTATAAAACTCGGCCTCTGGGGTGGCAA
Organism: Irpex sp. Y119-03; assembly: GCA_037042295.1. Taxonomy (NCBI): domain Eukaryota; kingdom Fungi; phylum Basidiomycota; class Agaricomycetes; order Polyporales; family Irpicaceae; genus Irpex; species Irpex sp. Y119-03. The sequence continues at coordinate 262,524 of JAXQKB010000951.1, read as the reverse complement.
CATGTGTATTAGGCTCCGTTAGTACACGTAGCGTGTATGACTGGGAAAAGTTGAGACGTACGTTCGTCAATGTTGACTATAGGCCAGATAGCTTGACCTTTTCCTACAATACCAGCCTGTTCTCGTCCAAGGGAGGCACGGATAAGCCAGGGGATTTGGATAGAGTATGGGTTCGAGATCCCGGCTTCCACCAAGGAATGCTTTGCGATACCCCAAACGGTACTGGGAAGAATGATGTGGGCTCTCACATACCCTGTAGTGGGTTATCAGTATACATATCCACCACTGAGTAGGTACATTTCGGAGGTAAGTCTGGAGTCCGACTGACCTTCTTTGTCTGCTTGGATGATGGCGAGGTCGACTTTACGGTGAGGTGCGCTTTCGGGCACGTTCTTGTCGATGTCATCCGGATCGTTGTCGTAATATATCTTCTCGGAGACGTGAAGACCCTTTGACCAAGCATCACCGAACGAGAAAACACCTGATGGGTCGGAGAGTTAAGCAGAATGGTCGAGATGTGTGATGTTGTAAACCCTACCAGTGCCTGAAGTGTGAATCAAGATCGGGACCTCTCGCGTCTTTTCGAACCGCTTCTTTAATCCTGCTAGGAACGCAGTAGCCCCTACGAGGTCATCACAGTCTGCCTTCAGAGACGACTGCGGTGTGAGCGTAGAGGAGATTGAACGGCTAGAGAACATCTTACGATGGAAAACAACACTTGCGCGTTTTCTGCAAGTTGTCCAAGAAGGGCCGTATCTTTCAGTGAGCCTATGACGGGCTTCACGCCGAGAGATTCCAGCTTCTTTGCCTTTTCTTCGGAGCGGACTAGAACAGTGATGTCGAAGGTATCCTTGCTAGGGTGGGAAAGAAGACGAGAGAGGACGGAGCCACCAAGATATCCTATGCAATGAAACGCTCAGCCTTCGAAGTATCCAATACGTAACATCGGAGGAAGATATACCTGTCGCTCCGAGGAGAAGTATCGCTGTCTTGGACATTGAAGATGAGCTAGGTGTTTAGAAGTGTGAGGATTCGAGAAAGAACGTTGCATTGTGGGCCACATTGCGCTGGCCATACTATTTAAACTTAGGCCCGGCCGGGTCCTCGAGCTACGCATTTTCCGTAACACGGAGTACTTGCCATCGGAGAAGGTACGTATACGATGATTCAGCTCGGCCGCAGTAAGTAGTCGTAATCGCAAGTCAGGATGAGTTGGAATCATGGATATCGTGCCAGACTCATAGCATTCACAGCGCACTGGCATATCGCAGATTCAGCTATTAATAATCGATATCCCCCGCGATATCGGGCTACTTGATACCTACTACGAGCACAAAGTGGGTATTCCGTGAACACTAAGTACTGGTGTAAGCCTGAATGAAACTTACCCCAGACAGTATGAATTGCAGTTCCTTGCCCACGGAATCGCTTTCGCAATAACAAGGCATTCATGCATGAGCTGTTGACACTGCGTTACACATGGTCCAAGTCGAAGTACGTATCGAGCCATGGTGGCCCTCCGGCGGAGTTCATATCGGTTCGTCGGACCAATTGATGCGCAGGGTCGTTTGATGCAAAAATCTGAACCACTCTATTAGCGCCTCGCACTCCTGAACCGTGACATCATCGCCTACTTGGTGGCGGCGGAGAATCTGCTCTGGCTCGCCATGGACGACGGTGACCAACTTTCTTGTTCGTCGACCACGACGTCCACAACTACCCTCAAAAGCCACAAATGATGGATGACCTCCCCCTGGATACCAGTCACCCCATGGTGCGGGACTACATCAAGCTTATACGGTGAGTCTGCTCACCCCTCAGCAAGAGTTCGTCTGAATATCGTTTTCAATGTAGACTGCAGGTTCTCACGCCTTTGTCGCTGCTTATAAACATCGCTACTGTTATAGTATGCAGCTTGGTTGTTAATCCTGGTCTTGGTACGTTCACTTCTCTATGCATATTCCAGTGCGTCTTATGATGTTAACCTCGTCGGTAGGAACAATTGCGAAACTATACCCATCCGCTATCTCGCCCAAGCCTCAGATGATAGCCGTATATATTGTCATGATATATCTAGGACAGATAGGATACTGCATACTACTTGTGCTCGCTCGGAAACCGGAGACCAAGGTAAAGCCAACTTATCCGCATAATGCAAGTTTATTATACTCAGTCACCTCTAGAATACCCTGGTCAAAGGTGTTGGGCTACCCTTGGTGTTCTCAAACTGGATAATGGCTGCCTGGGCTCTCTCATGGGTACGGTGCAAGCTCATATGATGGAGTGCGCGACACTCACCATCAGTGCACAGTTATTCCAAGCCTTCCTCGTCTCAACCCTACTTTTGGGGATACTGCTTATCTTCCTCATTTACGCCAATATAGTCCTACTAGTGTATCACGCACCCACTAGGAAGAGGTGTGTAGGGCTGTTTCGGCCCCTTCCACTTACTAAATTGTTTTTGGCAGACCACTGGACATTGCACTGATCCATGCACCTATGCGTGCCTTCCTCATCCTGCCGCTGAACGTTCTTTTCTGGTTCAGTCTCTTGTACGTATCTTTGTTCCCCTCAACTTCGATAACTCATATAATCATACCATCGTCTAGCGTCACCCTCGGCTGGACTTGGTCACCAGGAGAGCCGCAACACTACGGTCGGAACCAGTGGGCAGGCGTCGTCGTCGTACTTGCGACGAATATCATAGGTTAGTCAGTATCCTTCTCACATACAGAGTCTCTAAACGACATTTTGAGCAGGATTCATTATCATAGTCCTGCGTCGTGATATTGTGTGGTGTGTCGCCGCCACCTGGATATGTGCAAGCATATGGAGTCTCGATCCGAAACCATTCCCAGTTTGGGTAAGCAAACGCTGATTACACACGTCGCTCTCAACAGCTTATATCTGTTTTTTAGATCGTAGTGGTTGTTTTCACCGTTCTGCACCCTGTTGGTCTGGTAGCCTCATGGCTATGGCTCAAATTACGTGGCGGTGGCGACGAAGAAGAGGGTCAAATCCAGCTACCTCCTGATCAAGAAGAGGAGACTGGGGTAGGGCCGAGACAAAGAGGGCCACGAGAGGTGGACGCGGAGGCTTTGTGGGGTTAAGTTGGAACGAGATGAAGAAATGGTCCATGCTATTTGTCTATCCTACTAAAGTCCGTTATAGCTACAATTACACCATGATAAATGACTACTGTCCATTCCAATGTGCTAGTCCATGATATGAATCTATGTAATACAATGTGCGAGGGTGTCCTGGATAAAGTTCCAAATGATCGTGAAGAAGGTAACGCGCGAAGTAGAAGCTGCATCAAGCAGCCGCGCCAAGCAGTTCTGTTGCCTGCTCGCTATGTGCCAACGGAGTGAATCTGAGTGGCCCGAGGGGTATCATTGAGTTATACAAGGCGGTGTTTCCATCTCCGGTATGTTCGAGAGCTATATGCATGTTCAACTAATAGATCGACATCAGTGGAGGTTAAATACGTAGAACCGTGTGCCAACTTACTAGCATGCGACAACCAAGGATCGAATGAAAAGCAGGGACGGTTCTGGAACATCAGAGCATTCAGCGAACATGTAAGAAGTAGAGAGAGGGAACGTTATACGCTTACGAAGGAAAGGCTGCGAATAATGATGGCTAGACATAGAAATATCACGACATGGAAGATTGTCAATTCCGGATTCCGAGTATGCGTCAGGACGAGATGCACTCACCCTACCAGCCTTCCATATTACAAGGTTGATGAGAATGAGCGCAAGCACGCTGCCAAAGTATATCATCGAGTCTCGAACAAGGATGTACGCCAGATTTGGGGTTTGAGTGCGAAATTCCGCGTTGATGAGGTACTGTATGGCCTTTGCGGCCGAAAGGATGAACAGGGCGCTTTCGAAGACAGTCATGGGTATCCAGTATGACCATGCATAGGGAACGATATTGGTGGGCGCACAGCCTGGGAGAATTGAAGGAAGATGCAGGACTGGTGAGGTACACAGGACCGGTCAGTTGATGCTGTGTTCGGAACAAGGGCATAGACGGGAAGGTACAGGTCGAGTAGCGGTCTAAGACACGTACCTGTGAACCGGTCGGAGATGAAGACTATGAGGATGATTTCTGTGATGAGTTCGGCGCAAAGGAGTGTGAGGAGGATATACAAGATTTTGCGATTACAGCTGTATATGGCATGAACGCGGAGCGTGAGAATAGCTGGAAGCGAGGGTTTACGGGTCAGTAATCCTGTTGTGTGGATGCCGGAAAGACCGTCCGGTGGACCTACCTCCGATTGAGAAGTGGGAGACGAATGCGGTATACGCGAACCACTTGAAAGAAAATTGGCACCTAATGTATCGAAAGGAGCGCATGGTGAGACCCTGTACAGGTGCTTGGAAGACAGAAGAGCTGCTGGCAGCTGTACGTACACCTGTAATTTAGGCATGGACCGAGTTAGTTATCCGAACCGCTGACAGTATCAATGTACTCACGGCGTCATGTGGGTTGGGCCAGTTGAGAACTGGAACAGACAAGCGTCAGCGGTATCTTGTGCGCGGCTTGATTGCTACTTACAGATGTTGTATATTCTGGATGCTAGTCAGCGAGGGCGACTCCGAGTTGAAGGAGTGAAATATGCTTACATGATATTTACTATGCTGATGATAGAAAGAGGCTGAGCATGATATTGTTGGGGTATGAAAGCCTCCACTTACGCCCAGTAACGATTCTATATACAAGAACCTTTAGCACAAAAGAAAAGCACGAGGGTCCAAAGATCACATACCACCCAAAATAACAACCGTGCCCTGGATAGTCTCCTTCCCCACATGTATCGTACCTGATATGGTCACGCAGTCAATTAGGCTGTCTAATTTGACCTGTATGACGGTGCGAACCTCGTCATCCAAGGTGAGGACTGCGGCGAACAGCATAAGTCGACTATTGTGACGGATAGACTAATCCTAACTTACGATAGTCGTATGCGAGACACGCGAGAGATGCATCTGGAAAAAAATGGCAGTCAGTGAAAGCCGGCATTCCTCGTCCAGAAACTCGCGTACTCCATATAGCGTGAGTGAACCTGTAATCATTGACTTGTTGAATCACTAGATGGATTTGAAGGTCAGGTGGCAGCACCATGGCGTGACAACGCAGAGGACGCGAGCTATAGGACAGAAGGGGGTACGAGCCAAACCAGTTCACTGGCCAGGGGCGTCCGCGGCATAAAAACCCAAGGAGAACGAGGAAGATGATGCGAAGTCAAGCGTAGGAAACGCTCCAAAACACAGCTTTTAGAATAGCTGGGTGAATGGTATCGAAGTATAGTCGGGTAGGACATCCACCTGGTGGGGGAGAGTAGAGAAAGACGGAGGTATCCATCGACCGCGCAGTACACTGCTGGCATAGTCAACATGAGACAGGGCGCTCTTGTCAAAGAAACCGAGCATCTCGCCTGGTTCTTGGGAGAAGCGGAAGCAGACGCCACGCGCGGCCACATGCCAGCGGGAATTGGTGCCGTACTGACGGAGGTGATCTGTCGGGAAGGTTCCCGCGAGGCCAGGCATCCGGTGAACAGTGCCATAGATAGTTCCGGAGGATACTTTGGGAGCTAAACAGCATGCGCTGTGTTTCGAGGTCCTAAGAACGAAGTAGGAAGTCTGGTATAGAGAACATGATTAGACTTGCCTGTGAGCCGAGCACAGACAAAAAGAAATGTAAGCAATACAAATACCTCGACTTCGATAGGCATGCACCCTCCTGGTCGACTGTTTCTCTCACACGGCCACTGATATAGACAACGTCTTCGCGGTAATGAATCCGATAGCACCAACCACGTAGCGTTTTGAGGTGGGGTGGCTCGGGAAGCTCCATGCAAAGTCTATATTAGATTATCTCTGGCCACGACTCAGCGGATGCAGGAGAAACAAGCTTCAGCTAGTGTATTAGGCACTCCGATAGTACTTCGATCGCCCGCTTTAGTACCTTGACCTTGGATACGCACCCATAAATTCCTTTGAGAAGGTCGATTCTTGCACAGTTTCACAGCTTCCCTGAGAAATTCTAAGGCTTGGTTCATGAGCGCGTGGGAGATATGACAAGTTGAACGACCATGACAGTATCCTGAATGCTGGCGCAGAGGTTGAAGTCAGGTATTTTTGTTCTTTTCTGCTGGCAGAAGAAGCATTCATACCAGCACCTTGCCATGGTTTGCGGAGAGATTGGAGTTTTGTACACACAGCCATCCACTGCGGCCATCCATCTGGCGGTGTCAAAGCGGATCAGTTCAATCCAGGGTCAAAGCGAACCGAACGGCACTATCACGTGAGCAGTGGCTTGAAGCAGAGAGGGCGGATGTGCTGTGGCTCCGAGCTGGTTGTCCTCAACGTTGACCAGCATCGCCCGACTTCGACCCTTAGTTTCACTTTCTTACCTGCTCTTCACTCTTATCTATACTCTTGTTTCTCACTTATTGGCTGCATGGCCTATGCGATACAATCCGAAGACTACGCCGCGCCACAGGACAGGTCGTCACCCAGGAGGTTCAACAAACTACTGACTTCAGTCCTCGGGTCCCCCTTTGTCACCACCCCAGATCTTCCTCAAGACACCTTCTCTGCTATGAGAATGCTCGCAGACGACGACCTTGAAGCTGTTGACGGTGCCTTCCATGCAGTTCCTCGCGCAGAGACGGTCACTCGGCCCCCATCGCCTACACCCAGCTTCTCGACGGACACCTACTCTATCGTGAATTGGACGGAGTCAATGGATCCATCCTTGACATGGCCGCGTCCGTCGCTGTCTGACGCGGCTCCAGCTTGTTCATTTCTCCCCGGTCCATCAAGGCGTTCTTCACCACAAGGCTACTATACCCCGACTGGATACCCTCAAACTCCGTACAACACAGTCAGATCTTGCAGCTCTAGCTCCTTCAAAGGCTCAAAGAGCTTTGGAATACTTCCGCGTATATGGGAGGTCTTGCGCGAATCCTCTCCTGGGAAGAAGGGCAAGAGGCGCTTTGATCTCTCTGTCGACCTCTGGAACGACTTTGGAGGCGAGGGGTATATTGATTACGCAAATCTCCCCCCACTCGATGGCGAGGAGGGTGAACTTATTGACGACGAGGCTTGCTTCATTGACGTCAAATCAGTGACGGGTATAGGTGAGTTCTCACGGTTCAATCATATCGCTGAACACCTGGTTGGTTACTAGAGAGTACATCACATACCATATGGTGTCAAATTCTGGCATGAGTTCAATGGCAGGATGGGCTCATTGCGAAATATTATGTTTGACTCTTGTTGTTACGAAGCTTACGCGACTTTCAAATCGCAGATATTGTCGCTCATATACCTCAAGAAGTTGCATTGCATCTTTTAACTTTCTTGCATATCCCTGACATCATTTCCTGTCTGCGGGTCTCTAGGTAGGTGAAAATACGCTGAGCTGTCATTATACTCACCGTAGTTATATAGGGTCTGGCACCGGCTCGCATCGGACAACTCTATCTGGCACTCCCTTTTCATGCGTAGACGCGACGATGGCTGGGCCGTTGATTTCAGGCGCATACAACCAGACACCTTATCACCCGCTGCATTATTTGCGTACAGTCATACGCAAGCCTTACCTCGGTCAGCAAATGCGGTTGCGCCTCTCGAATTGGATTGGTATGACCTCTACCGAACCCGGTCCGAGCTCGACCGACGATGGAGCGGTAACGCTCATCTGGTCGGTGACCAGGAAGACAAGGAGAACGCGACGGCGTGGGAACCCCGAGTACGAAGATTGCTAGGACACTCCGACAGGTATGGTTGTTATTGACTGTGAGGAGGCAGAAAGCTTATTGAATCGATCAGTGTCTACTGCGTTGAGTTTGATTCGTCGAAAATCATCACCGGCTCTCGAGATCGTACTATCAAGGTCTGGAGTCTGCAAACTGGTAGATGCCTTGCAACCTTCTCCGGTCACCGTGGCAGCGTATTATGTTTGAAATTCGAGTTGGATTTCGATCTCGACAACGCCCGAGCGCTGTCTGAGCCGGGTCTGCAAGGTTGGTACAAGGGTCTCATGGTCAGCGGATCGAGCGATTGCTCCGTGTGCGTGTGGGACCTGTACTGCCACCCCGGTACAAACGGTGAAGATATGACCGTTACTGCAGAGCTGCGCGGGATACTCAGAGGTCACACTGGCGGTGTGCTTGATTTGCGGATCGAGAAGGACTGGATCATCAGCTGGTGAGTGTAGGAGGTTGCATCGCGAGATCACTTGTTGACGGAAGAGTTCTGTTTTAGCGGCAAGGACGCCAACATCTTCATGTGGGATCGGAACACTCTTCAGTTGCACCGGTCGTTCCGTGGACACGAAGGTCCCGTGAATGCCGTGGGCGTTCAAGGAAACCGCCTCGCAAGTGCCTCCGGTGACGGCAAGATGATTCTGTGGGACATCGTGAAGGGTGAACGTTTACGCACCTTTGAAGCCCATGATCGCGGCCTTGCCTGTATTGAGTTCAAGGTACGTTCTCGTTGCCATTCTTCGACTACGATGGCTTAAGCTAATACGTCGAATAGGGCGATGTCATTATCTCTGGCTCCAATGACTGCAAGATCAAGGTCTGGGATGCGACGACTGGAGAGTGTCTGCGCACCCTCGCCGGTCACGAACTTCTCGTCCGGACTTTATCTTACGAGCCACTGAGTGGACGACTCGTTAGCGGCAGTTATGACCGTACGATCAAGGTCTGGGATGTCAAGACCGGCAAGATGATTCGGGAGTTCAGAAATCTTCACCTTAGCCACATTTTCGACATCAAGTTCGATTGCTCTCGAATCGTTAGGTACGACATACGTTCTTGTCTCCACATGCACCTGGTTGCTCACTTCTGCCGCAGTGTCTCACACGATCAACAAATCGTTGTGCTCGACTTCACAGAAGGCCTCAATGCCTCGCTATTCGCCTCAAGAGCACCTATTTAACAGTCCCCTATACCCTTCATTCATCATGACCTTCCTCTCCTTTATGTTGTCGCATACCTTTGGACATTCGTCGCTTTCTCACCATATCAAGTTATCAGTTTCAGCGATATACGTTGCCTTCGGGACGTCTCCACTCCTTGTATATAGTGTACTACAACCCCGTGTATGTCTGTAGTCTTAGTTATATACCCTAGCCACTGTTATTATCCTTGCCTCCATTGCACGAAGTGAAGGGCGTATCCGATGACATGCCCCCAGCTAACTCCGACGTATGGCACAGTGATCACTCGTTTACGGAACAGCACGTGAAGTAGAAGTTTATCGTCAGTTTTCTACATTAACACAGCCTAAGCTGTAAGACCCATCTGGCCTGAGTGTTATGCCTTGTGGCCGTCGCATCGCCCCGCTCGAGAGGATGGTCATTAAGCGCCATCGATAACAAGAATACCGATATTCGCTCGGGTGGGCACGTCATTTAATTACTAACGCCAGTGACCCTTTCTTCCTTTGTCTTTCATTGACGCCGGTTTCACCTACCTAACTGCCCCTTTGGGACGGTTTACTGATGCCGATCACGATCTCACATGCACTAACTGCCCCTTTGGGGATGTACGGTCTATGCCGAGCGCGTGCCGGCTTGAACTCGAACAGCCATCACTCACTCATCAAAAGGCCAACCTATTATCCCGGCCTATAATACCCAGATATAACTCTTGTAAGTCTCTCTTTCGCCACTTCTCCCTCCTGTTCCACCACCACCACCACCACCACCACCACCACCAATCATGACTGTCATCAACACTGACTCTACTCCTATGCGTCCTTCTCTCGCAGGACATAGAGATTACCAACAGCAGCGAGCAGACGCGGACAGGGCCAAAAAAGACCATAGTCGCGACATGGACGGAAGTTGGATTGGGCCGCAGACACCTCAGGAGATGATGAAGAAGTTAATGCCCATCAGCGACGATGACCTTGCATTGCTCCCCAAGAACGTCAAGTTCAATCTCCCGAAACGCAAGGGAATGAGACCACTCGAGAAACACCTTTATCAGCTATTTGTGCGTACTAATGCTAGCTACTTTGGTTGTGTCATAGCCCGCTGATTGAGCTGTGGATTGCATATCACAGGAGAAGACTATCAGGAAGTTCAAGATCTCTCCGAAGTTCAAGTTTTTCATCGGTGCGGACGGGAGACCCAAGGCCGGCGACGTCCAGGTACCTTATCGTCCTGATGGAGGGCTGAGGGAGATGGCGACTTCCGCCACTCAACGTCCCGATCATGGCCGTACATTACGGCCCCGCAAGGACAAGGGTGCCGCATCGACGAGTAGCAAGCCGATACCAGCTGAGGTACCGGCGTATAAGGCGTTCAACTGGTTTGAGGATGGACTTGTGGTTGAGTTCAAGAAGTCCTCGAAAATGGATCCTTTCCTCACCATGGACCAGCTGAAGAAGGAAGGAGCGGCCTCGGAAGGCGCTGATAGACCTAGGGTCCCTTTCGTGAAGTTGACAGAGAGAGAGGTCAAAACTCGTGGTCAACTCGCGATATACGCGAAAGAGGTTTTTGATCATCAACACCGCACGCATACCTTCCAGCTACTCGTCTGTGGCCGATTCGCTCGGTTCATCTTCTGGGATCACTCCGGCGCCATCGTCTCCGACTCTTTCAACTACGTGAAAAGCCCGCAACTGTTGGCAGAGTTCTTTTGGCGGTACAACTATATGGATCGGCAGACGAGAGGCTGGGACGCGAGTGTCAAGATAGCGGATGGTAAGGAGAGGAGGATGTTCAAGGAAAAGCTGGAGGAGTTCATCAAGAACATGAACGACGAGAATCACAAGCAGCGTCGATTGCCTCACGCGGAAGACACACTAGATCCCGCTTTTCCGGTATACAAGGTTAACGTCGTCGACGACTCAAGTGGGCTCGCCGAGGATGTTCTCATTCAGCGCCCCTTCTTCCACGTCCACACTGCCCTGGGACGCGCCACCCGCGGTCATATTGCCTTCCTCCTCAGTGATCACACGCTCAAGTTCTTGAAGGATACATGGCGTGTCAAACATGAACGGCTTGTTCCTGAACGCACGCTGTATAGCCAACTCGAAGCATCCGGTGTCCCGAATGTGCCGAGGGACGTGTCTGGAGGAGACGTTACTGCCAATGGAGAGAACGAGACAACGCGTTGTCTGCAATGGGCGACGGAGCAGAAGTTATCCGTCCTGTATACGACCGTGAGAGACTTCCGCCACCACAGGTTGCTTCAAGAATTGGCGTATCCTGTGCAGAGTGCTGCGAGCTCGTACGAATTCGTATTTGCGCTTCGTGATTGCCTTACAGGTGAGTTCTCATTACTATCTCGCTCATCGGGTGGCTCATACCATCCTGGAATTTCTAAGCAATGGAGGCCGCGGGCAGATTGCGCAATCTACTCCACCGCGACATGAGTATTGGAAACGTGATGTTCAGTGACGTAGAGGGAATTATAAGAGGCATTTTGGCAGACTGGGATCATGCAGCGGAAGTGCTTACGTCTAAAGGCACGGTATACCAGAACTTCCGTACGGTAAGTCTTGGCCATACATCCCTGAGTTTCTCGTGTCTGACGTAGGTGCAGGGGACTTGGCAGTTTATGTCGATCGCGCTGCTTCAAGAGATTAACAAGGCGCACGATGTGCTAGACGACTTCGAATCCCTCTTCTGGGTCCTTCTGTACGGCTCGCTGCATTATTTCAAGCACACACAGACGAAAGACAGCCTCTTGGACATGAAGATGTTCGATGAATACGACGACTTGCACCGTGAAGATCGTGTCGTGCGTGTAGGCGGCGGGAAGAAGCTCATCGCACTGGGGAAAATATGTAACTGGGTCACTTTTGCCTCTCCTGCTCTGCACGAACTTATCGAGAGGGTGGCTGGGGAGTTCGACAACTACTACGATCTCAAGTCCAAATGTGGCCCGGATGCCGCTAGTACCCCTGCTTCCGATGCACAATTACCGCAAGGCGAAGAAGGCGTGTTCATTAAGAAGATGCGCGCACCGCCAGCCCTTTCATATCCTCTGCCTCCAGCGCCGAAGAAGAAGAGCAAGGATGAATACCGAAAGGAATACGACGAATTACGCGAAAAGCTGAGCAAAGCTTCTTACTGGATGTCTTTGTTCGACGAGGCCCTCAACAGCGCACAATGGAAGCCCGACGCCGCTGGCAAGGACCAATACCCCCCTCAAACCGAGAAGCAGAGGGATAAGGAAATTGCGATAAGGAACACACGCTCTCTCGCGACGGGAGAAGAACTCGCATCTCAGGATGTGCAAACGGCCCTGTATCTCAGGATGGTTGAAGAGGCCCGGGCGCTGGACGAGGCTAATAGGGCTTCCGACGAAGATGACGGGCTGGAGAGTTGCACATACGAGGACGACGAGGATGATGACGAGGATTCCGACGAGGACGTCGATGAACACCGGGAAGATTCCTGGGATAGAGAATTCCCTCCTATATCACCTTCCGTTGGGCCGTCACATCCTCCGCTCTCTCGATCTGCTTCACCAGCATCGATATTAACTTCTGATGCTCTTCCCCTCCCGCTTGTCCCACAACGCTCGTATAACCTCCCGACTTCATCGCATACCGTGTACTCGTTGCGCTCTGAGGGCTCCAGTCGTCTTAAGCGCAGTATTCATGAAGTCACTGCTGCCAGTCCTGTCGAGGAGCCAGGCGAGGCAGGCTTACCCCCGCCAAAGAAATCAAGGTCAAGGTCGAGGGCTAAGGTTCAGGCTGCACCAACGGATCGGAGAACCAGGTCTTCGTCTAAGAAATCGACCGTCACCACCCGGAAGGACCACGACGAGGAAGACAATGCTGCAGACGCTGACACAGAGGATACGAAGGAAGCTCGTCCTAAGCGTGGACTGAGGGCTGCTCGCAGTGGTGAGCTGAACACAGTTCAGCCGAGGCGTGAGGGTCTTCGACCGAGGCCATCGAGGCGCACGTTGTTTCGTTCTACATAGAGCCTTGTCCGTTGATTCATACCTCTCTAGTATATTCTTGCCTTGACGTTTCAATCTTCACATACCCCTGCGCATCTGCTTCGCTCATCTATATTGATAGCTCTGTATCTATATCTTCTTCGAGTTCCTTTGTGATTAGAAGTAATCGTGGTCTGCTCTAAAATTCTAAATACACTCCGATATGCTTGGCTGGATGAATATGAAGCTGTGGATAGTAGCGACATCCGCGACGCTCTCAACTGCTCGTTGCAAATCGCGGTATACTTGTGCAGTCGGGACTACATGGGTAGGGACTACTTTATTCAGGAAACCTATGGGTGTAATACAAATAACCGTATTTCACAAAGAAGACCTATCATACTAAACTCCTTACACAGAGCGCAGACTTCCACTCCGTTAGCGTTACTTCACGCTGCCACGTCTCTCGACAATGCACGCTGGTCACAAACTCTTGCATATCATCTTTCCCCTCCTCGCCTGCGCATTACACAGCTCGACCTCTGTCGGCACCGCAAGGATAGAAGCGAGCAATATCCCCGTCGAGTCCGCAAACCCGATCGAGCCAATCTTGAACTCTCTCTCTTGCTTGGCGCGTTCGGGGTTCTCGTCAGCTTCTCCACCAGGATGCGGGTGGGATTGTTCTTGGTTAATGCGGTAGAATACGTTAACGCTGAGAAGATGAGAATGGCAGAGTGTGAGTCGAAGTGTTGTTAGACAGCCGTTAAATGGAAAGAAAAACTAGAAGACTATACGTACTAAGCGAGGCCACCGCATATGCCTTCGATGCTGATGAGCAGGAAGACGAAGGAGAAACTGAGCCCTTGCGAGTTCTCGTTGAAGATGCCTACGGCTGATTCAATGGCCAGGAGAGTGAGGATGAACGCTTGAGCGAAGGCCGGTGCGGACAGGAACTTTGCGGGAAGCGGAGGGAGGCCGAAGGAAATGGACGAGCGGGAGAGGAATACGGTGGTTTGATATACGAGCTAAGGTTAGTATGAGATCAGCGCAATCAAGTATAGTAGACGAAGATCTGTCTAACCTGCCATAGTGGGTAATAATCGCGGATAGACTTGATGATCTTGCTCAGAAGCCAATATCTATCAGGTGATGGGACCGGGTACACTAGTGTCGGTGCAATACCCTGAGAGCAGTTAGTGTTAGGACCGTCAAGCTATGTAAGTCAGTTACCTGGTTTATAGTATACTCGAGCTTGGGGAAAAAAGGTCAATCGTGATAACCTCCACGAAGCACTACACGCACATACCGTATAAACAGCGACTACGACCCAACATGATGAGAGATGAAATCAAAATGCAGTAAGAGGTACATACACAAAGGAAGCATATACTTCAGCAGTTGCGGCTTAACCAGCTGCCATTTGTCTTCGAATGACAACGCAATAGATGCCTTTGGCGCCTCGACCGCGCTATCATCCGTAGGCAGGGGCGTGTACGGTGCATCTACCTCCTCCTCTTCATAAGACGAGGGAATAGGCACGGCAGCAAATACCTCTGGGTGCGGTAAAATGAAGTAATATGCCACAGGTATGACGAGTGGCATCACCTATCAACCCAAGGATGTGAGAATGATGCTGTCGCTGTTACCACCATACTTACTGATGAGAGTCCCACACCCGTGCGTACTCCGAGGCCTCTGAGCATCCACCACATGGACGCTCCTACGAGCCCTGCGGCGCCTGTCCCGGAAGCAAAGTAGCTGCAACAACTGCCTCAGAGTAGTTCCAATCAGGATCGGGCAGGAAAACCAACCCAACACTATGCCCGGCCACTGAAGATGGATGGTATCTCGTAGAGAGTTGTAAGAAGGTTAATTCCCCCAGACCTCAATAAGTATCATCGTCAGTCTGATGTCTCTGAGTTCAATGATAGTCAATGATGCAAACACACCCGACGAGAATGATGCAAGGCAGATGCCCAATAGTCTCATCAGTAAGGAGTCAAACAGAGCAACGACCTGCGCCACAGATGTTTTAGAATGGCCGTGTTGACCAATGTGCGAGATGTGCAGGAAGAGGAAGCTCACAATCATTCCGCTGACGCTGACTGCACAGCATCCCGTGAGCCTCTTTGCGTATCTTATCCGACCTTTGAGGATGTAGGGCCAGCCAACCTTTGCGACAAGTGCCGGGAATATGTTGCAGAATGCTATTATGCCCTTCGGCGTGGATGGTGGTACCAAGTCCAACGCTGCGGATAGGATTATAACGTAGAGTACTGGGGGCTAGTTCGGCGGAGGTGATGTACTGTAAGAGCATTGGGTACGCACCATTGTTGATCAGCCCAAAAAGAAAGAATGATAGACCGAGTTTGAAGAAGAGCTTCTTTGCTTCTGCTAAGTATTAGAGTATCAGTTAGTAGACCAAGCCAGTAAGTGACACAGGACGTGCGGACCCCTTCTATACGGTCATATCCTTCATGCGGTATGTCCTGACCGACGCTTCTTAGGTTTAAACTTACAATGAGTAGGTCCTAACGGTGACTCTGGAAGAAGGTGATCCTCTGGCCCAGCTTCTGTTGGACTTGCAGGTCTATCATGCACAGACGTAACGTTCATGTGTGGGCTGGAGTCGAGTTCGTATGCTTCCTGAACTTCACCTTGCGAAAGATTTACCATGCGCTTGAGCTAACGTTCATGTGGTTTTCTGGGTGAAAGCGTACTCGACGTGGAAGACGGCAAGGGCAGCGAGCAGAGACTCTGGCACAGTCCAAGAGCTTACAGAAGTCCCGCTCCGAGCGATTCGACCGTGCCTGATGTAATTGATCCGTTTCCACGTGGGTAAGATCACCCGAGTTGCTAGAACGACGAGCGTGCGAACCTCCGGTTGGCCGCCCGATCGAACCAAGCGCCTTCGCCACCAACTCAAGTGTAGCTCGCGCTCAATTGTAGCCTTACAACCTAGAAACACAACTCACCCAGGTCAGACTAGAAGGTAACCCCCACAATTGTAGAAACATGAGGCTTACACATTGTTTGCTACCCGCAGTCACAGAATTTTCTTGCACATTGCTGTGCGTGGCACGTTGGAGTATAACCGAGCACATATCGTTGATCTCGTCAGAACAGATGTAGAAACATCTACAGATATACATAGCATCAATTGATTGCATCCGGAATACAGCACATATCGCGCTCTGACAACTGGAACTTCTCGTCGCGATGGTCCTGGGCCAGTCCACACAGGAGAGTAAATGACGGTTGCCATCTTGTCCAGATAGCCAGCTGGGCCCGAGGAAACCGTAGTTCGGTAAAGACATGGTGTTGGACGCCCCCGCTCGCGATCCTCCTTACTTACTCTCTTCTTCCTCCGACGTTCTGCCCATTCAGGTGCTGGTCCCACCAATCCATAGCAGCCAGTCTGCGTTCCACTCCTTTTCGTCGAGGCCGGCTTCCTCGACTCTGTCCTTCCTTTCGCTGGCCGTTGCCTCTCCTCTTCTGGGAATGAGCTTGTCGCTGCTACTCTTCACAAGGAAGTCATCGGTGCTCTCTGACCTTTCATGACTCCGACCTGTTTTTCTCTGGCACCTAACCTCCGCTGCCAGACTCTCACTCACTTGGAGTCAGCCCTGGTCATCATTCCTCCGGCTTTAGAGATTATTTTCTGTGTTATCCTGTGCATCATCAAGCGGGGTAGTGGTGACAGGTGCGTAATATATCATGGGATCGAGTGCGTGCACTGACAATGTCTGCAGGAGGTACTTTCTGCTGGCGGGCGATGGCCTCCTCTACTTTGTGCTCGCACTATTCGACGTGCTTGCACATGTTGTCGTGGATAACTCCTTCATCGCGTTTAAAGCATTTGACATCACCACTGGTATGTCATTCTAAAATGATAATGACCATCAATAATGACATATTTTCTAGGTGCTCTCTCTGCCGGTCCCCTATTTCTGTTCACCCTGTACCTCACTCTCCTCACCACACACGAGTTCCAGGCCATCCTGCCCCGCAGAATCCGTTGGATCACCAAATATACCCTTTTCACCTGTATACCGCTTGTTGTCATTTCAAATGCAATAGGCTCATTTTTCTCTCTTCGATACGGCAAGTGACATCCTTCTATGACGAATTCAATAAATTAACTAAGGGACGTCCAGCTCGCTTCCCTGTCCGCAAGGGTGCACCCCCAGCAATCTCAATTGGGTTTGCTAGCCCCGACACCATCACATTCATGGACAGCCTAGCCCTAGTCCTCCTAATTCTTATGCATGCCGTCGCTTTCCTTTCTAGCATCGCGCGGGTGGTCAAGATTGTCCTCGAAAAGCGGAGAATCGAGGTGGCAAAGAATCAAGACAACGAGGCAGCTATGATTAACGGGTTGGGATGGATGGCTGTGGGAATCAAGCTGGGGTTTGTGGAGGCTATCATAGGATTTGTGGATGGCTCGTTTGCCACAATAATCGTACGGAGAGGGCTGAGGTTCTTGTCTCGGGCATTCTTGATAATCGGCGTCGTCAAGGGGTGAGTGCGTCATTTCGAGGACTCATAATTTGTTGCTGAGGCATATCGCTACGCCCTAGCATGGACACCGTTGAAGACTTCACTATGTTCACTGTACGAGGACAGCGAAGGCTGGACGCGAGGCGATCGCGCGCAGCAGCTCTGTCTGGTATCTTCACTCCGAATCCACGACGGAGCTTCCGGCCTGTGAGCGACAGGTTTGATCAAGAGTCCAAGATCGAACCTCCTGCGTCTGCAATCAGCTCGGAGTCCTTCACCATCCAACACGTTATTACCCCCTCCCCTCTCATCTTCGCTACCTCTCTACCAGGCTCAGCATCAGCAGCTTTACCTATGTCACACCCGATCAAACGACAACCCACTGTTCATTCTCTCGAAAGCGCTCGAAGTGAAGTATCGTTGTACGGAAAGCAGGTCGTGGTGACATATCGGCATGGCCGCGCACCGACCTTGGATCTACGGCGGTTCTCTAAGCTCCTGGTTCCACTTCCGGAAACTCCAGAGAGTACGGAGCCAAAGGGCCCTCCACGGCCTGCTACAGCGCAAGCCATGTCGAGGATGCCCAACCCGCACTCCCCACCGGAATCACCAGCTTTATCAAAACCGCCTCGCGCACTCTCGCTGCCACCCAGTAGGAGCGAACGGTCGCCACTGCAAGACCTCACAAGACTATCCGTGCGCCCCGCACCGAGTCCGAAGGATCGCAACTTCGAGGCTCTTCAGAGCGAGCCGATGCCGTTACTGCCCACGCCAAGCGTTGCAACCAGTGGCGGCACAGAATCCCGCTACAGCACACGCACCGTTGCCAGCCACGCTTCTGATTCACTGGAAGTCGTGCACGCACTCGCTATGCAGTTCCCTGGCGTCCCCGCTTGGAAACTCGCAGCGATGCGACAGGAGAGGATGTCCTCCGCCATGACCGAGAGCGACATTATGTCCCGCCTGGGAGACATCTCTCGGTCCAACAGTGGACGGAGCGTTGTCAGCGCCACCGGACTCGTACGACGTAGCAGCTCGGTCAAACGCAAGCCGGTACCGAAGTTACACGACTTGGAGGAAGAGATCGAAGCAGAAAACGGTGACGATGCAGCGGTCCCCACCAGACGGGCACGTCCGCAAACGTACACTGCCGGCGAGTCGAAGTCTAATTCGACTTCCCCCGCGTCCCCTTCTCCCATGCAAAGAACGAAGCCTCGACCCGTCACACATACCCCGTCGGCCTCGCAACCGGGGGCTTCCACCAGTCCCCGACGCCGGCGTGGTAGTGCCAGTCGCTCGCGTTCGGCGGGGCGGTCTCGGTCCTCTTCGTACTCACGCGGAAGACCGCTTGACCCTGCGTTCGAGTTTCCTGGAAAGCTCGGGCTGGCGGACGTGATGGCGCAGGACCAGGCCGAGCTGGAAGCAGCATGGAAGCAGCTGGGAGAAAAGGACAAGGAAGTAGAGAAGAAGGCGCGACGGCCGAGGGCGAGCAGTATCAAGAGCATTGGGAGCGTTGCCACGCGACGCACGCCGACGCCGTCGATCAGCTCGTCGTCTCAGAGGAGCAGTATCGTTCCAGAGTGGCATGGGGTGCCGGACGAGGCTGGATCGATGAGTTTCCCGCAGGCTGGTATACCGCAGAGTGTGTACCGACGGGATCTCAAGGTTAGCAGGTTCTCGGCAGATTCGAGTGCTTATACAGCCAGTGCTATTGGAAGGCCAGTTTGAAGGATTTTTGAATTGGATTGGATTTGGGTTTAGTTCTGTTGTAGCGTATACTTTACCATTTTCTGTTGCGCTAGAGCAATGGCTGTAGGACGGTCACTGTTTTAGTAAAGGCATTTGTTGGAATAAAGAGTAATAGCCTTTTGCGTCGAGACTCTCGCGCCGCGAATGGGGAGGCTGCAGAGCCAAATTTCCATTAGTACGGCCAGTACGTCCGACGTGAGATACTCCAACAAAGTAGTGATACATGAATAAATACGGTGGGAATCAGTTCTGGGCAAGAAGTCGTGGTTACTAAATAGACTTGGCGGATGAGTCCAGAAGCGTACCTCTGGTATCCTAAAGATCGTAATCTCCTGCTGCTTAAAGTATCGCCGGTTCTCCTCGTCAATGAGAACAAGATTCAAGTAGTAGCGTACGCTGAACTTCTTGTTCACTTCACGGAAGGTTGGTGTGAGGTCGAAGCCGCCGAGGAAGAGGCGAATGGGTATGGTTTCTCCTGCAATGGTGTTAGACTTCATCTAGACAGTAAAAATAAGTGCTTACCTCGTACAGGAGCACCGTCCATGATCTCAAATTTCGTGATTGTCTCGCTCTCGTTGTACTGGTTAGGCGGTGATCCAGTCGTTTCTCTCCGTATAATAGATAGTTCCATGTGCTTGATCTTGATTCGTACTAGCAGAAAGTATATCTTGCCCACAATGACGTCTTTCAAATGGTATCTATTATCTGCTTAGTGCGCTAATAGGGCAAGAGTAACGTTCAACTTACTTTGACTTATTGTATTCGAACTCAATATGCAAGCAGTCTTCAATACCAACCTCCATCTTGATGGAGTTATTGCTGTCTGGAGGCATACGATACGAGTGTACCCAGACGTCCTTCTCCTTTACCACGTCTGCCATTCTACGAGATATAGTGACCCGGACGAAGTATCTGCACAACCAGGAATGTGAATAAGTACAGGTTTAGGCCAATTCTGCTGCTACACGCACCGTAGTTTCACGTTGATACCCTGATAACTTTCGTATTGTTTCTCCACATTCTTGAAGAAGAACTCGAATGTCTGAGCTTGCCTCATCTCTGACGGTGCAGCCAGCTCTTGCGATAGTGATAGGAACTCATGATGATGTCCTCTGTCATAGAAGAGCTCTAGAACATAACTTCAGATAATAGGGACAGTTTGTAGTTATATAAGCACTGACCTATACTTCCAACAAACTCCACTTTAATACCATCATGTGCAAGCTTCTTGCCATCCCGAACGCGCACTGTAACCTATTTCCCAATGCAACTGGTCAGAGTCGGTCCTTCGTCTCAGCCAGTGACACACATACCTGGCCAGACACAGGGTCTCCATCGTAGTATACAGGGCTAGTTACCACCTTCTCCTTCTCAGTCTTCAAGTCAACCTTCTTCCTCTCATCCTCGTTGTCCAACTTGATTTCAACGTCCACTGGCGAGGCGAAGAAGTATGCAGCCATAGCGAACGTACAGGTGCCGTTTCAGACAAGATATACAACTGTTCGTGCTGGAACGACGTGATGTGGGCCTTGCTGAAGTCGCAAGGGGAGATGGACGTGAAGCTCAAAGAGTATCTCAATCTGTCTACCGCAGCGGCGCAGTTACCGTGCCGCGGGCGCTTCAATTCATGACATCCGTCCCCGATTCAGCTTTACTACTCAACGTCGGACACAACTAAATCCTGCACTCGCAAAGGTTAAACGTTAAACGTTGAACGTTTCTACTCTACCTCAGGGAGACCATACTCAACCTGAATGGGCCTGTTATGCTCGCGTAACGTTCTTCACTTATCCATTCCGGGCATCATATCATGCGTGCCCATCTTCTTTTTGAACTGGTAAGTACTTACAGCTGTGTTCTTGAACCGACTGCGCACTGGCTTACTTGCTAGCAGCAGGCAATGCTCTACTCAACCTGTCCGTTATGCTCGCGTGCAGCTCTTCACTCAATCAGTCCGGTCGTCATATCAAAGGTAGAGGCGAGGCGTATACTTATAATGACCTGTCATTGGTCGGGAACCTGGTTTCACTCAACTAGTATTATGCCTTTCCCAAGCTGGGCACCGGTTATCTGTCTTTTAGAACTGCCATTGAGCAGTGTTGTGCTCTCGTTTAGTGTAAACCATACGCTTACGCATATTCAGGTATGTTGCTTTCGGTGCTGTTCCGGAGGTAATTGTTGACAGTCTTCAGTGTACAAATGGGGCAACATTCATGCGCACCGCCTCCGATAGTTTATCTACAGAAGATACAGCATGGCTGGAAAAACGTCGACCGAATGTTGTTCGTGCCTTGCAAACCTATCTTACCAATGTCGGGATCGAAGGGTTCAACGTCTCCGAATACGTTTCTGCTCTCAACAGCACACCACATGCGATACCAACTATTGGTTTAACCTGGTCTGGAGGCGCAGTGTGAGTATAGTACCAACATAATATGTCTAAAACTTACTAAACGATTTGCAGCCGCGTTCAGAGTTCTGATTACGGTCAGATGTACTTTTTCGACGGACGAATCTCTGCAGCGGTCAACGTGTGCACAGGAGGTTTACTTCAGGCGACAACCTACGTTCTGGGTGAGCGTCGAAATTTTGCCTCTATTCTCTGTGTGCCTTAACGAAATTTCTAGTAGGCGGTGGTGCCACCGGTCTTGGACCAGTATCGATGGCCGACTTCCAGAACATTGAGGACATGTTACAAGAGAGCCTGCTCTCAGTCCACTACGGCGATAGTGTATTCAACGTAAAGCCAGTTAAGGGTTCAACCTTTCTGTATCGAATGTCTTGGGATTGTAAGTTTCACTTCTCACGGTGAATATCAGTATTCACGTTGACTCACCGTCGCAACTGCACTGCTTTTCTGGCTCTCAGTGCCAACACGCTGAAAATTCCAGGGAACGATACACTCAATCCCTTGGCCCGTCTATGGAGCGACATCACTACATTTTCCAACTTCTCCGCTGGGTCGTCTCCGATGCCTATCTTGTTGTTAACCGAAGTTATACCAGCGGGCATGGCTGGGCATAATGCTTATAATGGGGTTATTATCCAGGCAGATAACGCAAGGCTCAACGGCACGTACTATGAGGCCACACCGTTTGAGGTATGCAATATCATCTTCTCGTCCAAGACGTGAGTGAACACTGACAACTTCTATTCAGGTCGGCAGCTGGCAAGGACGTGCCACGGCATTCGTCAGAACCTCGTTTCTCGGTACAAGATTCGACAACGGCCAACCTCTGAACAACACATGCGTGAATGGCTTCGACACCACTGCGTACATGGTCAGCGCTGCTGACTCAACCATGAACTTCTGTACGTGTCTCCGTGAGTGTGATTGTGCCCTATGACGATGCTTACTGTGCCGTGGCTGGCTCTAGGGATTGCATTGGTCCAGACAAACGGGGCTGTAGGTCAATTTTCCAAACGTTCTAGTGGAACCAAGACGAAGGCCCCCTACCCTCCTAAAGAAGATAAGATCGAGCAAGAGAGGTTTGCGGCA
Organism: Irpex sp. Y119-03; assembly: GCA_037042295.1. Taxonomy (NCBI): domain Eukaryota; kingdom Fungi; phylum Basidiomycota; class Agaricomycetes; order Polyporales; family Irpicaceae; genus Irpex; species Irpex sp. Y119-03. Next base: position 239,845 of record JAXQKB010000951.1, on the reverse strand, counting down.
TCGTTGGCCGATATGGTGGAAGAACTTTCCGACTATCTACAGATCATTGGCAACCCGCCAATGGAAGGGGCCGTATGTAAGTGCAGTCTGAGCTTATGCTTCAAGTGACGGAGCCAGGGCATTTGTGCTCACGATTAACTTGGTGTAGATACCTTATGGCCTAACCCCTTCCATAACTCTTCATCTGCGGACATCCAACTTCGTACGCAAGAGCTGCTCTGAGTCACCGATGGTAGCTAATATGGCCAGATAAAGTTCAAAGTAATCACCTGCACGCTGGTCAGTTACAACTGCTCTTGTAGAAAAACCCTATAGTCCCGCTGATGCAGATAGCTCGAACGCCCGGCTTCATCGTTGTCAATGATGCTGGTGGTAGCGAGTCGAGTGTATGTCCCTTTCACCTTATGTACATCCAGCTGGCTTGCTTACTATGGATTGTTCACACCTTGAGTTCAATCATAGTATGTCATTGAAATTACTCCGGTTCTCCGTCGCAATTCATTATCATGGTCCGTACAGCCCTTCACTTTCTTCACTCTTGCTTTCTTCGCTGCGACTACCTATATCGCTCTGGATGTCGGCTTCACATTCACATCCGCTCTCGGCCCTTCCAATCCTCCGGAAGCGCTTCACAGTATACCTCTGTTCGTCTTGACGACGATATGGCCTGGCGCGTGAGTATCCCCTTTAGCGCATCCGAAAATCCACTCACTGTATTTGATATCCAGCGCCGCCTTGTTGTATTTTGTTTTCATGCTGTACATTGTACTGGGTATCCTCAATGAGGTCCGCCCCATGTGGTTCTACGTCCTATCCGCCATTCTGTTTGTCCTCAGTCAACTCGACTACTTCCTGTTGAACAAGGTTATCTGCAAGGTATGTGTGAAGTCCGTCTCATCCGGCGTGTTGATAACACGGGATTACAGGGAGTATCGACTCACAGATTAGATGGCTCTTTCGTCGCTACCATTCTCGAAACCGCAGCTGTAGGTGTACTCTATCTTGCGTGGACAAGTATAACGGAGGGTACGTGTTTGCCTATACTCAATGAGAGTTTTGTCGCTGATCACCTCATTCAAACAGAGGACTGGGATGACACTTATTACCCTCGTTGAGTGTCGGGGTTCGATCAATTGTTTTTCTGCTCTACATAACTATAGATTTGTGACCAAGTACGTTGTTTTCGACGCTACTCGCCATCGTTAGCTCCGACAGCTACATTCCGCTAGGATAGATCAACATCGCAAATCACGTCGTTTGTATCTACGCGGTATTGTTGCAAGTTTCGTAGCTGATGGTGTATACAGCTTCAGCATGGTGAACAATTTTATCTATGTATGTAGATTACAAGAATGTAGCTGCAGGGACATTCGGTTCGCCGAGTATAAGTGTCGATCTGACGTAATAGTGCCAAGCATGTATTGGAAGTTTTGAACCTAATCTACCAGGATTCCATGAGTCTTTGGAGTCTACTTGCACGCGCGAGCATGTTTGACAGATTCCCATGATATGCTGCATACAGCACTCGTATGCAGTTAGTCTGTCATCGGGAGACTGCGCGAGACATCGTGAAAGGTTGAGGCGGCCTTTCTCCGTCATCGGAAGGGGAGGGCGAGTTGGGTACCTGGTGAAGTGAGTGATCGGGCAATTGGACGACCAATGAGCCATCGCGTCGGTAGTAAGACGTAACACTAATCGTTCAGGGTCCTGAGGTGCAGGTTGCGACGACCTGTATGGAGATCGTATCGTACCACTGTCCTTCTGGTCTCAGTTCTGGACGAAGATTAAGATTGAGAGATTGTCCTACAAGTGAAACAGATACTCTCCCAGAGGTATGGGACAGTTTGCACTTACTTGAGTTTGGTATTGAAAGGTTCATGTTATATGCGGCCCGACGTCTAATACGAGAGGATAATTCAGCTGATGCAGGAAAGACTTCCTGTTATGGCTGACAAAACACTTCCACATAGACCGTTGCGGCCTATAATACCAGATATCTGAGAGTACCTTACGAATGTCTTGTGAAATGCTTCTAAGCAGAACGACACAGCAAGGAAGCCACTAACGTCGCTAACATGAGAGCCAATCCAACGTCATTTTTGCTATTGTTCGGCGACCTTGTCTTCCGATTCCTCTTCTGGTCAAAGTTGGCCAGTACAGAGTCAGACAGTCGATACATGGATTCAGCTCATAGGTTTATCCGTGCTTCTCGGGTGCGTTACACCTTGACAACCTCAAGGGAGCTTTCCACTGACAGTAGCAGTTGGACTGAGTCCGACACCTACTTTATTCACGATGAACCTAAACGCCACAAAGCGTATGCCAAATAGAGCCAAATAAGTAATGAGCGCAGTGTTTACGGAACCTGGAGAAATACAAATTCTCAACCGAACTGAGACTGCGTACAGTGGTGTATCGAGTGCTAGTTCTGATGAGACAATTTACATCCCTGAAGCAGCATGTCAACCCATGTATGTCGAGGAACTGTTCACCGTACGACGCAAGAGTCAGAAAACGCACATAGGCAACCCGACAAGCACCGGTATCGTAAAAGTAGAGAGGCCATCAGTCTATTCCATGTCCAGAGTAACAGCAACTCTCAAACTGAGGCAATCGTGACGGGGGTTACCTACCGGTCAACAAGCAAATTGGTGCCAATGAGAGCTCATCTACAAACTTTGACATACCATGCACCCAATCTGGTCGTCCGGTGATACCGTCTCCGACTGGCGTATGGACGCGTCGCCATGTTTCCCTGTCTTCATGTTTTCCAGCAACGCTCCATCGAGTCTCAGTTCCCTGCATAGATTTCAGGCTCACGTAGCGATCGAGGCAACGTCTGATGTTTCCTATCACACGAGTTGCACCCCTAAAACAGTATGTGAGCGTACGTCTAGTAATTGTTCATGATCACAAACCAGAGAACCCATGCAATGAATCACATAGGCAACCCGACAAGCAATCCGACGCGCTCAATGAAACTTGATCAGTCTACGCAACCCAGAGAGAGGGAGTACAGAAAGTGTCAAAGCGAGTTAGACAGCAATAGGGGGTGTCTGGCTTGTCGACAAGTAAAGCGTTTCCAACGAAAGTTCGCCACGAATTTGCTGAACGAGACCTGACAGGTACAACGAGACACGGTCATGTGGTATGGATATGTCGAGCGTTGTGATCGTCATTATCAACGTATTTGGACGTCTCAAGTTTTCCTGCGACGCCGAGGAATGTTGTTACCTGGGTAAGCTTGAATAGAGAAAAGAGACTTGCTTACTCTATATGCGTGAGATACAGGAATATTGTGAACTTCAGGAGATGATCGAAACTGACGGTATATGAGAATGTGCTATGGGGTTCTCCGACTTGTAGGCAGGAAGTCGAGCGGTAAGACCAGCTGAGCCGCGAGGAATCCAGATGAGAGTGACATATAGAGAAGAATGGCGGGTTTATAAGGTGGGATGGGAGGGGTGACACCCATTCCAGTGTGCCGGTGTGATGATCACCGGAGCGTGAATGAGGATGAGCAAGTCAACTGCAACGGGGTCGCTGTAGTCGATGCCCCGACGTCTTTATTCGATGCAAATTCCTACATATGTGCTGGTTAAATTGAAAAGAGCCGAATAGTATCTGGGAGATGATGTACTCGCATCGACGTTACTCAGTACTCAGGACTCGGCTTGGATTAGGGTACTGGCAGTGCTTTGTAGGTGGTAGATGAGAACGCTATTATCTTCAGATCCGCAGGCCCATTCTGAGTCCAGCGGTGCATGACTCATCAACTTGAAGATCCAGGTGCGCGGTGATGACTCTGTGTGCAAGAACCAGGATCCACATCGGCAGCTCGACAGCGGCAGACAACCCGACGCATCGTAGAGCTCGAGGTCAACGATCTATTCCATGCCTGGAGTGATAGAGACTGAGTCAAACCGCAAGACAGGGATGTTCATAATCACAGTGGTACCAATGAGAACTCGCACGCAGCCTGTTCGTTCGGAGACACTTGTATGTGGCCTAGGTACTGTGGCCAACAAAGCACCGACACGTCGTTGTGTTTGAACGCTTACCGCAACGCTCCTTCGAATCTCGATTCCCTGCACCGTGACGATCGAAGTAACGTTGCTATTTCTGAAGAAACGACTGCTGGTTCTGAAGAAACGAGTTGCATCCCTGGAATAGTATGTATGTGAGTGTACACCTAGCAATCGCCAATCGCTCGAGAGCCAAGAAACTCACCCGATAAACAATCTAGCGCTCTTGGGAGGTACTCCTGGGCCTCGCGGTCCAATGGCGGCGAGGCCATCGTCTATTCCATGTCCAGAAAGTGGCAGTAACTGTGAAACAGGGTTCAAATTTGGCAGTGGAAATGACTACAGTGCCCTGTCAGCAAGCGATGATCGATGAGTGGTACCGACTCAGCGATGAAAGCGCGACCGAGTGTCCAAGACCTTGTGAGCGGCATCGGCGACGGAGGCCCAACGGTGGAATTCTGGGGATTGGAATAAAGCGGGTTACCGAGCGGGGCGGCATGGGATAGCAGTGGTGTTGGTAGGCATTGTGCAATTCCAGTTCTGATGATTGCGAGAGGGCGAGACGAACGGCGGGACGTCGATCCATATACCGTGACTTTGTCGTCTGGGTCCAGCAGCTTGCATTGCAGCATCTGTCTTCGACTGTCAGCACGTAGTCGTCAAATATAGCACACGTACACACCTTGAACGTGCTCTCGCATAATATGCACCAGCACGTCTCTTAGGTACACGTCACTGTAAATACTGTCCAGCCTATCGCACGGACGAGGTCATGGGAAGTAACCACACCGATGTCACTTCGGTGTGGCCGACACCTGCACACCAGCGACGCCAAGTCCACTCGCAGACGGGGTTCGCTGGTGCACGTACGATGTCACGAGGTCAGAAGACGAGAAGTGCGGGACGACTCACCGGGAACAGGCGCCCATTTATACCACCACGACGCGACCACGCAAATACGAGCAAAGAATTAAACAAACACGAGCAAAGAATTAAACAAACCCTCGTGACGGTGAGACTTTCGCACTCGGATCAGACAGTCAGGCGGATCAGTTGAATTGATAATCATAGATCAAAGTACGTCGGCGCGCTAATAAAAGTGCATTTGGAACGCCATAGTACAGATTCAACAGCATACTAAGCGATCTTACTTTCCCAAAGGTCCCTTCTGTAAACACGATGCTCAACCTCAACCATACGCTGTTCCCAACTTTCTAAGACTGCCACGAGAAAGATGTTCCTCTCATCCTGTCTGTCATGAACCTGCTACACCTCATAATAACTCACTAACACTCCATCTCATCTTTCACCTAGACAGATGCGCTGCAGACGCGCCATACACGGAGTACTCCCACATCACGGTCATTGACATGTAAGCTTAGAACAGCAGGTTAGGCTCTGGAATAGCACACTAAACATTTACTCCCAGCCACGAAACCTACGCCCTCACATAACCACCGACCTTCCCACTTGCATCGCAAACGGCTCCATCCTGCGCTCCCTTCAACGCCTCCAGAAGCCTGTACAGGACGCATGCAAGAAGTGCTTCAGCGAGCATTGTTGGGATGGGGACAAGGACCATAGTCAGCCTGAGTTCTTGGCTCCGACGTTGCTTTATGATCCCCAGGTGTCGTTCGCTGAGTGGAATTCTTCCTTCTACGCTAGTGCGACTACCAACTATACCGACAACTCCTCGAGCGGCGGATTGTGACGTACTTCTTACTTCATGTGCTCGAAGTGGCATTTATTCGAAACGAAAGAATATCTGTTGTATCATTATTTAACGTTCAAACGTTTGCACAGTACAAGTAGCAGGCTTAGCAGCTGCCAGTGGCCATGATTCTCTAGCCGCACGGTCGGCCTCCAGTTGTACATGGAGTTCACTATAGCACTGGAAGCAGCTCAGCTCGTTATGACGTGCACATTCTACAACGAGTTGAAGGTAGCATTGCGTAGAGAGGACATACCGTCGTGGGATTAAATCATATAAGGCGACTCAAGCGTAGTATACACTGGCAGGTCAATTAAACACATAAAAAATCATGTATCGCGAACATCAATATTAATATTCATCTTCGGGCCAGACTCTGCATTTTCATCACAATACGAGGTTTTCGCAGCCTCGTGTTGTGTAAGTTCCCGGTTCGATACTGGTTACACAATAGCTTTAGACTAGTCCCAAGGAATTGATTCAAGGGTTAACCATGGATGATACTTCGAGCGATACACAAGGTGAGTCTTTCAGGACGATTGTGCTTTGGTACACGACAAGCTTCAGCTCCCCGAGATCTAAGAACGGTATACGTGTCCTTTACTCACTCCTTCTCGGACGTGTTCTTCAGAGACTCAGCAGAGAAAGCTTGACCGATTCTCCAACCCCTCGTTCCAGGAACATTCTCTTGCTCGGCGAGTGAGAAACCATTTCCAAGCCAGTAAAGCCCATTGACGTGAGCCGGGTCACCATCCCCATAGAGATACTTATAATCGTAGTCTTCAAAGCGAGGCTGCTGTAAAGCCTGGTACTGATGAAGAGACGAGCCTAACATATCCGTCAATTCAGCATCTCGCGGAGAGTATGCATAACTATTACCTGGCCACAGTGCAGTCACTTTTCCGTCCTCCCGACCAGCTTTGTACCATGTTCGGCACTGCAATGGAGGATTAACAAGTTATAATAGCTGAGAATGGCTGCAAGAGAAAGCTCACTTTTCGTGCCCATACGGTCTTCGGGAAATACGAGTCGAGATAAGCCTGAAAATCGTTCACGGCCTTTTGTTTTGGAACCATGTACTTGATACGTTCACGTTGAAGTTTCCGGACGCATGAGACGACGTAGTCACTCTGAGCCTCAATAGTCATGATCAAAGAACCAGTAGCGACGCCGCTGTTGGGTCCGGATATCTGGAACCTAGGCGATGTTCAGTAATACGCGGATATGAGAGCGATAGAACTACTTTACCAGTTGGGGAAGCTGTCTTGACACAGACCAATATAGGTTACCGGGTGTTCCTTCCACTTCACCCTAAGATCTTCGTCATGCTGGCCGATTACTGGGAACCGAGGAATGTATGTCGTGTCGAAACCCGTCGCTGTGATGATAACATCATAGGGGCGATGATTTCGGTCGGCTGTCTCAATCCCGTCGGACGTAACCCGCGCGATCGGTTTAGGGATAAAAGTCACCTACAACTTACTACTCAATAACACCATCTGGGGAGTAAAAAGAGGGTTACATACGTTTTCAGCACACTTCCATAGTATGTCCTTGGTTAGAAATCGATGCGCACAACAGTAAGTAGAGAGCCTACCAATGCCTCTAAGTATCCCACACCAGGAGTCATGCGCCGGCAGATGAGAGGGAAATCAGGCTGATACAGAATGAGTTCTACGTTAGGTAGTACACCAAAAGGAGTGACTTACGATCAAAGTTTCGGCGATATCGGGCCTGTTGGCAAGCTTCTCACGCATCTTCCCCTCGTATACAGACCGAAGGAAATTCTGCATTTTAGTTCCCACATGTGTGGCAGAATGAACGCTGTGATTGAAGTCTTCGAGATGCATGAGCATCTCTTTGTAAACCTCGGGCTGTTCTCTAAATGTGCGTTTTTCGTCCTCGGTAAAGACATCTGGAACGGTTAGAATGAGTGAAGTACAGCGGAATGTACGGCAAAGCTTACGATTTCCACTTTCCCAGTCGGGATACTTCTGCAAAACTCCTAGAGCAAATGGCTGAGAAATCCACGTCCTTCCTCGAACGTAGTTATCCAAGTGTTCCACATATGGTTGAAGCTCAGGGACAACTTGTGTTCCGCTCTAGATGAGGATATCATTAAGTGTTGCCCCACTTCAGTTTAGGATACGGACGTACAGATCCCTGTACAGTGAAGTTTTCAGTTTTGTATAGAGGAGTTGACGACAAAAGAGATACATACACAACCAATAACTGCAACCTTACGAGTTTTCCAGACCGGATCGCTCAAGGGCTCAAGAGTCCAATGAGCTGTATGAACACTAGGCAGTAATATCAATATAAACGCAAAATGATTATGGAGTAGCAAGCTATACGTACACTTGCCCCTTGAAGGTATCGAGCCCGGCAATATCCGGCCACTTCCAATTATTCAAAAATCCTGTAGCTGTCAGCACAACATCAACCGTGTCAACGAACTCGGTGTTGCGGGCGTGTTCGCGAATGTCTAGCTTCCAACGGCCTTGCTCCTCGTCCCATACGGCTTTAAGGATTTCATGTCCAAACTAATTCAATTCAAAGTCATCAACGCTGGGTACGGTTCATAGATAGAGGATGTCACCTTAGCAAGAGGGCGGACGCCTAACTTGTCAGCACAGTTTTGCAGATATTGCAGCAATTCCGGCCCCTCGCAGTAAAACTTCGACCAACCGGGCTTCACAAATGAATGTGTGAGGCTACAAACAGAATCGATCAGGGCAGGACTCACATTCGGTGCGAATGAGTATTGGTAGGCATGCGCCGGGCTACGATAAAGACGTTACAACTTCGTCTATACGACTCGGAATTGTGCTGAGAGTACTCACATATCACAGCTAACTCCTGGGTATGTGTTCTCGATCCTGTGGGACGAACTGTGAGAAAGTACGGACACATCGCATAGCAAATACAGACCAGGTTCCCCCGAAGTCAGGGTTTTTGTCATAGAGCACAACATCTACATTCGTGAGCTTGGTAGAGAGCTTGTATGCAGCGCATATCCCAGAATATCCTCCTCCAACTAGGCAGTGCATAAGAAAACGTGTTTTTCTCGGTAATGATAGTCAAGAAGACATACTGATGGCGACCTTTAAAGGGCGGTTGAGATCGATGGGTTCATCGAGGAGGGAGAAAACTTGACTAGACTTGTACGTATCGACGATATCAGAGGAGGTAGACATAGTCGACTTGTCGGGCTATCGCAGAGGTTATGGACACGTCCATCTTTATGGAGTTGGTCCACGCGTCAGCCGCGAACAGCGCAGCTGACATGTCACACAAACTAAGGAGGGTCGTTCCGGGGAACGCAAGAGTGGGATCCATCGCCGGAGAACTCGAAGAACTGTCCAAAATGTGGCGTTCATCAGCGAAGTAAAAGGGGGGAGAATCGAGTCAGGCAAGAACCACTGAAATACGTTCCGTCGAGTTAGCTGTGATCATCTTGCGACAGCATGGGCAAGAAGGTTACGAACTCACGAACCTATATGCAATACTAGATCAGAATGATACTACCGTAACTTCGCCGCCCGTAACGGAGAAGAGAAGTCGTTGTCTGATAAGTATTCGTCCAATCCGAGTCGTCCCAACCAGGCGGCCACGCAGTAGTTGAACGTTGAAGTGCTGAGCGCTAGATATTTAACTTCGAAATTTGAGCGGCTAACGAGCGGCGTCGACATCGACGCCACTCTTGGATCCGACGTCAGACACCAGATCGAGCCCCGAAGGTTGAACTTGTTTACTTTACTCTGCCTCATAGAGACTAGATCCGACCGCAGCGGGACTTCAAGAAGCTCCAAATTTCAAGCTGCAGGCTTCAACATCCTGGACTTACAGATTGAGACCTGTATTGAAGGACCGCTCGGGCTGATATATGATAATATCACGATGCAGATCACCTTAAGCTTGCGAGAGCAGGTGTGAGTACTTACTGCATAAGTTCTGGACTTCCATTTTGATGGTACTATTCCAATTGAATATCGAACGCTGGTGGTACGGGTATACTTGATGGTCGAACCTACTACAAGACAAATAGATAGGGAAGCTAGTATAGGGCAATGCAGAATGAATCACTGGCATCGGTTAACATCGTTGCCGAGCGGTGGTTAGACATTGAACTCCGGATGCAGAAAAAAACACCTGCGTCATAACTAACTATACTACTATGTACCAGGTGTGTGCGTGTGCTGACAAATAATCCCTACAAGCACCGCCCGGCGTGAGTTAGATCTCAGAAATTCGTCTCATTCCCCCGCCTGGCTCCCGCGAGCCTGAGAGTACTAGTGACTCGGACATACCGTTATCTTAAGATCCTCAGTTACTTACTCCGAGTCCAGTAACTCGGACTCTCAGGGTTCTTCCGGTCGGGCCCCGCTGGCATGACAAGAATACGTTCAATTTCCCTCAGTAATATGCCAGCATAGTATATGTTCCTGATACTTGCCTGATGTAAGTACTTCGAGGGGCGCAAGGTGGTGACGTGGGGAGATTTAACTTTATTAACAAGAACATGCCGAGCGCACAGGCCCACGAGCTCAGTAACAACGCAGGCGCTGCGCACAGAAAATAACGAGGACACTGGCTAGCGTTAATACTGAACAATAGGAGCAGTAGATACTATCTAGTACTTATGCGTATACAACAACTGACAGATTCAATTGGAAAAAGAACATAATTTACGGTAGAAATCAATATGGACTGCGTGCGTCGTCCTAAGTCTGCGAAGGTTTCCTGACCATCTTTCCATGCTCTGATGAAGCCGCTCGCGAGAAGTAAAATACCCGCCAACGAGGAAACGCACTGATTTGACAGTGCGTAACGCAGAGTGTTGAGACAGGCTATTCTCCAGTCTATGTAGGCCTGCTTGCTCAATATCGCTGGCGTCAACATGCAACACTAGTTCTCTGAATGAAGCCCTCGAGAGTCCTCGGAGAATCTCGCCGTATACGTCCCAGACAGTGTTCAGCGAGTACGGCTTGACATGGCACGGCGACACCATCGATATCATCGCGAGTAGTTGCTGACGTCGGAGTGAAAGGCGCAGCACTTCTAAACGCTCGCAAACCTCGATCCATTGGGATGCTACATGTTAGAATGTGTCATTAACGTAGCAAGACATAGGATTTGTGGCGACTGACCTCTTTGCAGTGTTTCTGAGATCAGGTTGGATCGAAATTCAGGAATCTCGGCTTGCTCCTGAACTACAATATGAAGGTCGCGAAGCGAAACAGCTGCCCGCATTGAGGCCTCTAGCGGCGCACTTTCATCAACGGAGAGGGTTGTGTGTAGTTGAAGAGTCTGTAGCGCTATTTGGGCGTGCTGTGCCGAGTCCAAATGGGAAAGGAGGATGTCGGCGATGAACTTGTCGTGGCAGTGCTCGAAGCGAATTGACTGGGGAGCCAAGTTGAGAGTCGAAAAAGAGTCGGAAGGGTGGAGATGCATGGTGATACTGTCGGGGGAGCTTGCGAAGCGAGCCTTAGATTCCACTCCGGCTGATGCAAGCTGACCGACAGTATCAAAATCCAGGGTTCGTAGGCCGCGAAATGACGATGCTAAGCGGAGGATGTCACGGGCACTTGCAACTGTGGCACCACGGAGAGAAAGGGACTCGACTGCTGGAAATAATGTGTCCCAGCAGCTACCTCCCAGAGATATGGATGAGCCACACAGCTCCGTACCGATAATGGTGAGCTTGCGAATGTGGCGTAGACGTCGGACAGTATCCCAGAACTGGAAGCAACAGCGGCCTATGTCTCTGTTCTCCGCACCAGAGACACTCTCCAGCGTGACTTCATCTGCATACTCTAGGATGCATGGAAGATCGCGCAACAAGATGTGCCGACGAACCTCACTATCGGAGAACAACGCCACGCCGGTGTGTTTAATAACGAAGGTGCGATGAAGGTGAGTCCGACTACGGTGAACCCACGACCTGCAGGTTAGAGCGCATGCTTGGAGAGCGTTGTGGTCATATCGTAAGCTGTCGATAATAGACTCGGCTACATCAAGGGGGATGTGTAGCGCCTCGCTCCTCAGCGTGCAGCAACGACATTGTAGTGGCATAGTAAAAGATTTACAATCTAAAGGGGAAAGCTGGGGGTTATGTATGTCATTTCGCAAGATCGTGAAAGCAGTAAAACATACCCGGCCTCATTGCACTCAGCTCGCAGAGTGGGTATGCAAAGCACAAGGTCACGGCGGGGCCGCCTGTACGGCATAACTTGAACGACGAAAATAAGGGAGTTGCGAATCGGGTTTGTCCTCTAGCCATCTTTCTGTGGTGAGAGGCAGTTATGATGATGAGCCACTTCGGCGGCGGCCCTTGACATCCTATCAGAGGGATGTTGATTGCTGGAAACAATAGAGCATCTGCGGTAAGCCGTAACGGAAGATGATCAGTGGCTGGTAAGAAGAAGAATCAACCCGAAGTATACACAGTCAGAGTGTCGTACTTCGCGATCCTAGACGTCCATAGTCGGGGCTATCGAATAACCAGTGTTCTCATCTATCACCAAAACTTGTGCGAGACTGATGAGAACGATCTCCGCCCCTAACGTCCTCAGGCTTGCATTACCCCGACCGAAAGTTGTAGGTGAGGACCACAAAAGGTAGAGTAGATCCTTCGAACTCAGTATGCCGTTCGGCCTGCATCGGGGGGCTAGATTGGAAGCACCGTCAGCATGTTTTCGCCTGTTTTCGCCTGTTTCGCGTCAAGGGAATATGACCATATAGTTGTGCGCACCGATAGCAGTGATCCATAGGTAAACATGCGCGGCATGACGGTGCCCTAGTTCAAGTTAGTGATGAAGAATCGCCGCTTGTTCAAGGTCAGCGCTCAGCGGCTGAAGCTGTATTATTAGGTTGTTGCCATGAGGTATGGACAAGCACAGTGGTGTTTGTTCCCATTTTGGATACGAACATGAACGAGTTCAACCATGTACCTTACTCGGGAAGAAGTAAATCACGCCGAGAACTCCTGAAGGTTCAAAGGTCCGGGATGATGGTGCTCATCTCTTTGCGCAGAGATCGTGCCAGTTGCCGGCGTGGGATGACTGAATGTGAATGTTGATTAGCGCCAGATAAGCCACGTCCCTCCGAGCGGAGAATCTACATGTGGTAATCTTGTCACTTGGGCACGAACTTCCCAAGTTGCCAACAATCGTCCAAGCTCGCCACAGTACCCCGCCTTCCATGGCCACGGCTTGTTCTGTCGATGAAGACAAAACACCCCGGTAGGCACTCGGATCGCTATACATGCCAGTGGTGCGCGCACTTACATATCAGACTGACTCGGATCGCGCCGATAATTTAACAAGGAAGTGCAGTGCCCACAGAATGAAACACGTACTCTGGCCCGGGCTTTCCCAGCTGTACCCAGACGAACAAGCACATGTACAACTTGAGGTCGGAACACTCTGAGTAGACAGTTGCCCCACAACAGCCTAGATACTTCCGATAAAACACTGTCAACTTAGACTCAACTACGAATTCAGATACGCCTGATTGTACGCCGGCGGTGTTGGTGCTGAGGCTGATTCTACGAACATTCCATTTTCACATTTCCTGCGGACCTCAGAGCCCAATATCAACTTTAAGTTTCTTCATCTGATACGTACGTGGCCAATGGCAGTGGTGACGAAAGGAACTCTTGGGGGTTTTCCTTAGAATCAAGTTCCAAGCACCGTCTGTTTTTGCAAAGACATAGTTATTTGACAGGTCAGCATGCTATCAGCACGTGAGATACCCCTGCTCTGTCGGGGGATGATCACTGCAACTTGAACAGGCAGCCTATACTACTCTCGTTACAGGCGCACATTGTTTGAGTCTGAGCACCAACGTGGATTTAAACCCTTCATCTCATATTCCTCATCTCTTCCGGATTGCTGTATTTCTGGGCTCTTGTAGATCACTACCCGTCGGTCGACTGGGTCTGGAACGCCGGCTCTGAACGGCGTGGTAGATACCATGGTCTCGCCTGAGGAGAAGGAAGTAGCGTTGGACCATTGATTATGGGAGGCAACGTCCTTTAAATTTAGGAGTAGTCTGAAGAGGGGGGGGCAATCATTTAATATTGCTGTTCAAACACGATAATGTAGCACGACCTGCCTTGTAAAGGTCAGCGTGCCAATGGTAAACCCGACATGCACACCCAGTACTTCGAGCGATTCCTATAAGATTTCGTCAAATAGCCTGCTCGTCATAATATGCCACTGGCATATCCCTCACATACCGGCATCACTAGCCATATGAATATGTTGAAGAAGCGGGATAAAAACAAAATCTGTGATACAATAATTAGAAACACTTGCAGCGGTAGATGGAGAAAAATCATACGGTGAAATAGACGAGACCTGCAGGATGATATGCTGAGCATCACTGGGATACCACCGAAGAAGATACGCATTTACTGACCGTCACGAAAGATCAAATGAATCAGCGGCGTGGTGACTTCTACTGCTCGAAGCTGCCATGTCTTAGCAGCTGTGAGAAATACCACCAGCAAGTCAAAGAGTACCTGTCGCAGATAATCAGTCGCATTCAACTCACGAGAGCTGAAGACAACAGAAGCAATGCTTACCAGTGGAGGCCAAGTGTATCCGATTAGTTTTGGTAGCGTGACTCTGCAAATGTTGAGCGGCTCGTAGTAAATATCTGTTTATTTAATGAGTGAGTATGTCCATGTACTTAGCCACAAACATTAAAAACTCACATGTCCCCTCAGAGGCCGATACCATTACTAGAACGGCTCCAGCGCAATTCACCAGAACAAGTGTGACAAACAAAAGAATGACGACCCATTTGGTCCTATTCCATAAGGCATAGACACGCATAGCAGTAAGGACTACAAGCCGGGCTGAATCAATGTCATGAGTGCACCCATAGTTATGGATGGCTTACCGTTGACGCAAGCGAAAGTGTTGAAAATTTGAAGACCGAGGTGCACTATCGTAGACGTCAGTACGTATACTGACTGTAAAGTACGTTGTTCTCTTACTATATGTCCAATCCTTGCAGCTTATTGAGCATGCGGTGAGAACCAGTTGAAGGTTGAGCCTCGATAGACATTTTACTTACAACTGTAATCACGTTAAAAAAGGATTGATCCCCATTTTAGCTGTGACTCACTTTGCGAGATAGCTGAGCAGCAGAACCGGACAGAGCTGCGGCGACATATAGTTAATTCTACTCGCTCTCGGGATGAAACACGACCACTTACAATATATGCTAATGCTGTACATGAGAATAAGGGTTACAAGGTCGTTTCGTAGTGAAGGGTATTGTCTACTTACGAAATGGCAATCGGAACACTAGTCATGGAGGGCCTTGATTGAGTCATTCGAGACTGTGATGTAACATACCATACTAACCTGTATCGAACCTGTAAACGATACTCTTCATCAAACATTGCAACGTAGTAGTGACAACTTAGCACTTACCCATAGAAACATCACTTTAGGAATGGAGAGCCTGGCTCGCCATATCAGCGCATACTAGATGTCATACGGGCTGTATGTTAAATGCTCCTGAACGAACTCGTGACAATGAATTGCTACAAACCTCTTTGCTAAACGTTAAACCTACGAGCCGTTTAGAACGAAGGATATATCACACGATACTCCACCTCTTACAATGATCATAAATTAGCAGCACGAACACCGCCAACGATGTGTACTGGGAAGCCTTGAGGTTTGTAAGGGTGGTTTCGAGTGATTCTGGCATGGGGCTGATAGCGTGGGTCCAGGGCGCAATGGTTCAAATGACTGGGATTGGGAGCGAGTTTTTGAAGATGCATACACATACCGAAACGGGGTCCTCTGCAATTGGCCATTACATGTTCCTGCATCTCAACGAATAGCAGCGAAACACATGGTGGCGCTGGCCGGCAAAGACTACGGCAGATGCGATGATTGAATGCCAGCGTATTCCTAAGAATGATGTATCGGGACATCGACGCAGGCGGTGCGATTAGCTTGTGACCTGCACTCACCGGGGGCAAAAGGCGATCAGCGAGCGCCGGATATCCGCAGAAAAGGGATCGATTGAGTCACCTAATAAGGCTTTTTCTAGCGGTTATTCATGCGGCGGAGATCCAAATTATTATCCACTTATGTAGCTATTTTTGTCTGCTTTGTGACATAGCCAGTTCCTGCGGGTTGAAAGCAGATCTAAAGCACAGATTTGTTTACCTTTTAGCTGATGAATCCGACGTCGAAAAACCGTCGAAAAGTGGGACATTTCGAACGAATGAAAACCATTGTTTTGTTTAACAATGCGTTCATTTTGCCTCGCGCAATGAGGCCACCAAAAAGACATCTTTTCGATGCGGACTGAATCTCCGAACACGCGACAGATCTACCGGTTCCTCGGCGCGCACAAAGGAAACCTCATCAGCGCTTTTTAACCCGGCGGATAGGTAAACTCGCGGGGGGTTTTGTGACAATCGCAAAAACGCAAAAACAATGTGATAATCAGCGCTTTTTGCCTTTCAGGTAAAAGGGTGCCTAGGTAACCAAATCGATCGTCCGAAGGTACCGAGACAAACGCAGCCTCAGGATGGCGCATCACAGCTCTGCGCATCACAGATTTTATCTCGGAGCACATGGAGTGGCCGCAACATGTGGGAAAACAACGGAGTTTAAATGTGCAAGATAAGATTAAAATGGACGAGATAAGATCAAGCCAACAAATGGACGACGGAGCACTCACAGAGTGGCCAGATAAGATTAAATGAACAAATGGACGACAGAGCACTCACAGAGTGGCCAGATAAGATCAAACGAACAAATGGACAAGATAAGATCAAACGAGATAAGATTAAGTCAGCGAAGTTGATAAGATATGGAGGAGTTGCATTTGGAAGCTTTTGGGAGGGAGCGATCGGTGGCGAATCTAGGTGGACTGCGAAGTGCAAACGGCCGCTATAACGTCTAAAGCTCTTCGTCTGAATCGCCAGACGCTGCACTCTCCTGTACTTGCGCATCTATATCGGCCGGGATTGAGAGGTCTACAGTGTGATATTGAATGTCCAAAGCAGCTTTCTGGTGTTGCTTGAGTTTCGCGACGTATTTCTGGTCGTAGCAGTTGATGGGAAGTCCAGCGGGCGCCTGGGTGCGTACGCGTTCTCCCTTCGGGTGTGGCACGATCGTGCGAGGAGGGTTTCCGGCTCGACGTCCTCCTGCCCAATCCTCCCGATGGAGCTCGTCTACGCGGACAAAGCACTCGTCCAACTCGAGGCTCATCCACAAAGGGCGGCGTGACTGGTAGACGGGGGGGTGGACAGGCCCAATGATCTCATCCTCGCCCAAGTGGTAAGGCTTGATCAGATCTAGGAGGGCAAGGATGTGTTGAAGGGAAGGACGGATGGACAGCGTCATAGCACGAGAGTCATAGAGCTGACCATGAATAAGATCAGCTTGGACTCCAAGTGGGAAGGAATGTTGCTAACTTACCGTCCGCTTTCTGCCTTGTATAGCATTCTTCTTCTTCTTCTGCAACTCTAAACGGTCGGTGTTGCTTTTCAGGCTGTCACGATATTTTCCCCTGAGCGACTTCATGTGACTATCTAAGACGGTGCCAATGGAGTGAGGTGTAAGGTGGTGATGCGGGACACAAAGCTTAGGGATTTCTCCCTTCTTCGCGGCCTCGATGAAGTCCTCCACTATCACTCCGCGAACCTCTACATTCCATGGAAAGTGGACCCAGGGGTGTTCGAAGTCGACACGAAGCTTTTTCGGGTTGATGACAGGGGCATCTGGCGCGTCGCACGCGAAGGCTTCGATTTCTTCGTCCGTCAGCGGTGGACAGGCAAGAGCCAACTTGGAATAGTCCTTGACCGCTATCATGGATTTCACATGGGAACGAACCGCACTCTGGATGCTATTCTTGTGCATGCCTTCCTCATCGGCAAGGGCTTGGACACGCATGGCGTTGGAAGTCGTGTCGGCGCCTTCGTCCTCGTTCTCGCCCTCGTCCTCGCCCTCTTCTACAAGGTCGCCAGGCAGGGCTCTACCTTTTCCTTTGGCAGAAGAAGCTGATGAGGAGGCAGATGCTAAAGCGGCTTTTATAGCACCGCGACGAGTGCGCTCTGCTGCACGTTTGCGACGCATGGACTCAGCTACAGCCTCGCCAGCAGTGAAAGCAGCCAGCCCTGTGTGTATGGACTCGACTGCCTTCTGTACCGCGTTGCTCACCAAGGCCCTGACAGAAGCTTTGTGAGAAAGGTTGCGGTTTGAAGGCAAGGGCACTTACTCTTCAGCGTTAATTCTGGCCTTCATATCTCTGGCTAGCTGGTCGTTGTTGTTTTTCACCTCCTGGAGCATGTTGAGCAATCTGGCCTGAAAGGCTGCGTCGGCTGAACCGTGGCTAGAGGGTATGTTGGGTGGCTATACAGACGAAAGAGGTGCATTCAGCGAAAGGCGTCTCGATTATTTGCAAGGCCCGAAGGGCTAGCATACCTGTGTAGCAGATCCTGTACTACCAGCGGTCTCTGCGCTGGTAGATGGATCACTCTGAGGCTGGTAGGGGCGGTTGGTCTGAGGGGCGTGGGGTGGAAGGGTGTTGCCATCCGGAGTGTAGGAGGAAGTTGCAACGGGTAGCGTAGGGGTGCGAGTTAGGGTGGGTTGGAAAGGCGGGCGAGTTGTGGGTGTATTGCCGTTAGGAGCGCTGTAGTGGGATGGAACAGGCGGAGGTTGAGGGGCCCCTTCAAACTGCGATCCAGATGGCCCTGCCTGAGGCCCTTCAAGGTCTTCACTAGTCTGACTGAGTTGACGACTGAGAGAGGGCGCCGGCCGATAATTAGAGTTAGCGACCTTCTGTTTCTTGCTACTAGTAGAGGACTGAAAAAGGAGGCGACGTTAAGAAAGCCCATTCGCGATGGAGGGAGCTACTTACTCCCGTATTTCTCCCGGTTCTCCGGCCTGGTTTGGGCTTGGACGGCCGCGAAGGGTCAGCAGGCTGCAAAGTTCTGTGAGCTTAGAAGGCTTGCCAGCTAAGATAACTAATTACCTGGCTTGCAGGGTCTGTACGGGGGAGGGTAGCTTCTGGCACAGTCGGAGCCCGTGTGGGTGCACTATGTGGAAGGAACTGATTGGGATTGGGACCTTGGTCGGGGCTCCATCCGGGCGGAGGCAAAGCAGACGGTGTCTGTTGCGGTCCCATGTTGTAGCCCATGAGCTGTGGGGGCTGCGGCAAGGAGTAGGGACCCTGAGGCTGACCATACTGGCTGGGCTGAGGCGTGTATGGATAGGGATAAGGCGACTGGGGATGCGTGTACGTCTGTTGCTGCGTATTGTACTGAGTGAGTGCCTGTTGTCCACCCTGTTGCCAAGGCGCATGCTGGCCGCCCTGTAGCCAAGGTCCCTGCTGGCCTCCCTGGACCCAAGATCCCTGCTGGCCGCCCTGGACCCAAGGTCCCTGCTGGCCGCCCTGAACCCAAGGGCCCTGCTGGCCTCCCTGAGCCCAAGGTCCCTGCTGGCTACCTTGCTGCATAGGCACATGAGGAGCCTGGAGCTGCGTATGAGCCTGCGGAACGTGAGGGGGGGCACCCGTGTGCCCGAGGTGTGACGCGCCGGTTTGGTGGTGGTGGCCATGCTGGTCACCTTGAGACCCGGATGGCACCATCGAATTCTTTTGCCTCACAATTAAATCGCGAACATCTGGCAACGCTATGGAACTCACCTGCGTTGGTGTATGTGAACGCTCATACATATCCTCATCCTCGTCATACGGCGTTTGCGTACCCTGACAGTAAAAAGGAAGCCGTGAGTAACGAAGAGCTTGCTTGCGTTGATATAGAACGTACATCCTCCATATCGCGATCCACATCCTGTCGATAGAAGACCCAACGGCATCGCCAATGAGTAATTATAATGAGGGATGCCAGGCAAGATTAGTGCGTACCTCCTGGGCCTCGTCAGGGTGCCCATTTACGTCACCATCTGGATTCAGCCTATCCGATGCTCCCGTCGTGGTTTGAGAGCTATCAAGGGGCTGCTGGTAGTGCACAGGAAAGTCCGAAGCAGGAGGGTCGCTGTTGGGGGTTTGCTCTTCAGCACCGCTACCACCCGCGTTTTGGAAAACAACCTAACCGCGTCTGTCAACGACATTGAACGCATATTTTTGCCCAAGTGAGACTCACCGTGGCTGGGTCACTCGCTGAGGCTTCCCCTCCACCTCCTTCGCCACCAAAGTGCGTATTCTGAGTAGTTTCCTGAGGATAATCATCAATGAGAGAGAAGCACACTCTCAGTTAGACAAAGACTTACTGTATCTGAACTGCTCTCCGGGGGTTCTTCAGCAGCAGGCGATCCCTCCTTGTGAGGCTCGGACTCAGAGGAGTCATCGCTTCCATACGCTGCATCTTCCTCCTCTCGATTTCTGCGAATCTTAACCTGGACATCGTCTTTCCTGGCTTTATCGTGCCGAATCTGCAGATATGGTGCATTTGCCTGCTACGACTGAGGACTTTTCGACTCGATAAAGTACGCAGCCACTTACCTGTCCCTCCTTCCTTCTAGCCTTGCCTCCATCCGGCTCTTGCAACTCCCCCCTGATATTCCGTTTTGCACCTAGTACGCTTGGCGTGTCTGGAGGCGGGATTGGTCCCTGTGGCACATGGCCTTCAGGTCGATTCAGTGGTTCAGGTGGCTGCCAGGTGGGTAAGAGGTTGTCATATTCGTAGCGCTCAAAATCTGGCGGCCGAGGAATGGGCATCTCAACACTTCTCTGTCTACGAGCGTGGTACGAAGCTGCAAAGGGCGTCGGGTAGCAAGGCTGGGGTGTATTATCGTGACTCTAGTCGCCAACCATAGCATTGATATACGTGAGGATCGCAAACAAAGGCGCATTTATAGGATAGGATTTTCTTTGACAAAGCATATACAACACATGGCAGAGAGTAGCAACTGAGAGCGGCTGGGAGAGATTAGCCCACATCGCTTTTGAGCGTATCAAAGAGCTATTATTTCATCCTATATGGCTCTGGTACTGGGCGCTGCTTGAGAAGAGTCTCAGAAAGAAGCCAAATGTGACCTATGGCGACAGTACTTACTTTCTGCATAACCTCTGAGCTTATACAGGAGACGGATCGCCATGAACCCGTACCCGATACAAGCAGGTGTCCTCCGACGCCCAGTTGCTATTTATTTGCAACACAAGGGTAGTGAAATCCATACCAGATGAACGAACCACGTCTTGCACGGAGAAGGTTTGAGGAGAAGGCCTTCCAACTTGATACTCAAAGGCAGCGAGGGGTAGGAATGTCCGCGATTGCCTGGTATGGAGACTGAGTAGAACTCCCCATGGTGCCTCCCTCAGACCCGTTCGATGATACAGATCAAAGTTCTTCGCGCCGTCCACTTCTCCCCACAGGGTCATAGATCGAGGAGCTGTGCTTGATCCGGATTCATCTGGAACAGAAGCGTCTTCTATAACGACGTATGTCAGATGAATTGGTCTTGCTAGCACGATGCCAATTTGCCCGGCCTGAGCGTGGAGTTGCCAACATTCTCCACTACGGACCCCCTCTCGAATAGCGAGAGCGGGTCCTCCTGCCCATGCACTCAGCGGCCATGAGGGACAGCCACCCGTAGTGAGACTACACTCAATGGCACCGCCTTCCGTTTCCAGCGCGAAGTCCTTCAGTAACCCAGATAAGTGGATGGGCTGAGGCGTCTTCTCTTCGCTGAGCTGCGAGCCTGTTATGGGCTTCTGATATCTAGTTGAGTGGCCGCAGCTAAGAGAAGTTCATAGACGGACCTGTGTACTCCTGACCAGGTATCTCTGTAAATGGGTAACGTAGCTTCCCAAATCCGCTTTCCAGTCCGGGGCGCGAAGCATGGTAGATAGGGCCTGAGGGGTGCGGAGCGATATCCAGGCGATTGATAGGGCGAGTAGTGCGCATAGTGTAAGCGACCAACTCTTGAAGTTAGATTTCCCGACTGAGTCGTTTCCTGCTAGGGCGTCGTATTCGCCGTCTGATGAATCAGAGAATGCGCCATCGACGTCTTCCTCAGACGTCGGATAGCGAGCCTCTGAAAGACGTGAATTGATCTCAGCACAATACTCAGCGGAGAGTGCAGAGTATACGTACTAGAAACTACCTCTGGAGGCGCAGTGAACCCAAACCTAGATGGACGAGACCCCTTGAGCTCTTTGGTCCGAGGTCGTGTCATGGTGTGAGTTCTGAACGAGTCGGGGATAGTACGGCAGGGTTGGGTCGCTAATAAGCGCTACTCAACCCGCACGTGGGCGACCTCTATCTCTGCCTCATCCAACTACTTACGACGACAAAGCAGCCTCACTTGAATTCTCTCAACTTGCGCTCCAATGGATTTGGCCTTGAGTTATTCAGTTCAACATCGAAGCTTTATGGAGCCCCCTCCAGAGGTGTAAGTAGTTAATCTTATTCAACGGGGTAGGTCGTCAACCTCATACAAGGCCGCATAAGGGTGCGAAAGCTAGACAGCCTCAGGATTGGCATCAATCAGCAAACAAATACTGCGGATAGCTCTTCGCAACGGCGGGGTGCGACCTCCACCCGCGAAGGGCAGCTTGCAGCAGTTCACGGTTGCAAAGAGGCAGTCCGTCATAAGAAGCCAACCTCTTGTCCCTTCCCGCAACTCCACCGCCGCTCCGTCAAGAAAGTAGCTGTCAAAGCATCTAGGGCGTAAACGACCATCTCAGGCCTGAAGCTGCTTCCCGGTGAGTAAGCTCCGCTGGCATAGGTAAATCCTCGAGCTAAATGGCCCTACACAAAGCGCAGGGCAAGTCCTTCCACCCCACCTATCAGTTCCGACTCCAGTTGGAAGCGTTATGGTCTTTATCTCCAGGACTAGCTTTTTGTCACCTATGTACGATCTGTGGAAAGAAATTCAGTCTATGCAGACACCTTGGAGAGGGCGTGAGCTGACCGTAGGCGTGCGAAACGCTATAACGCACTCCCCCTGCACGTTCTCAAGCGATAACTTGCGAGACATGAAGTGGGAGACGATTTCGTTCTGGCGGCATATGTAGATGTGCGCATCTAGTTTATTGAGAAACGCCTTGGCTTGGAGACCTTCCCACACTCGGTATAAATCGCCTTCCACGCCCTTCTCAGGTAAGGGCAAGAACCTTTGTACCACGAAAAACGTCTCAACAACGTCAACGGTGCCTTCCTTGCGAGCGTGGTGAAATATGCTGTGGATTTTCCCTGCAAGATCTGGGGTCTGGACGCCGCCGGGAGCAGGGCTAGGCTCCTTGAATGCGACGTAGGAGTTGGATTCCCCTCTTCTTGCTCCGCCACAAGTAAAATCCATGCCCGCGATAGTGGCTTTCTGCACTGACTGGGCATGTCGCGCAAGGGTAGGTAGATTCGTCGGGCGTGAGTCATAGGCAGATGAGTAAATTGGGTTTGGGGAGTTAAGCTTCAGTAGCAGTGCGTTGTAAACCTCCTTGGGAAGCTCGGTGGCCTCTTGCGGGTTATACGTAGAAGCGGTATTGGACGCGGGCGATATGCCTGGAAGACCCCGTAGAGCGTCACCAATTATTTCGTTGAAGCTTTTCACGAACTCGCGAAATATAGTATGCTTCGGCCAGGGAACGCGAGACATCAGAGCGCGCAGATTGGCTCCGATACAGAAGTTGCGAAGGAAGGTGACTGGCATGTCAGCTACAAAGGTGGTCAGATACGGCAGGGGTCTAGCGCTTCAACTGGTGCATACCGCTCTTATTGTTGGTGTTTATCTTGGCTATAATTCCGTTGTATCTCTCGAACGGAAAGGCCCACCAGCTCTGCACAGGCCCGAACCGCTCCAGACATTCTCCCAGGTGCAAAGCCATGTGGTGGTTGGGGACGAGGTCGTGGTCATACAGCTCGCGAAGGGTTGAAAGATACTCGTGCATGTTGCTGTCGTAGAAGCGGGCCCGATCCTTCGACATGGTCTTCGAGGTCGCCGCCAATACTGCTGTCACAAGGAGCATGTAGTTCTTCAGCATGTTGCGGTGCCCTGCGCTGACAGTTGAAGAACTCCAACTTCTTACTAGGGAGATTACCATGCAAGTTGTCGCAACGGTGCGCCACTGGTCAGCGGTCAGCTTCCCGGCAGCGGGGCTCCCAAAATTGCGGGGAGGGCGGTTGATCCAGGAGGGGAACGTGGTCTCTGAGATGTCTTCGCGAATCCGAGCAAGTAAGTCGCCTCGAATGAAAGAAAACCTGGAAAGCTCTTCTGCGCTATTGAGCAACTTGAAATCGGACGTGTTCCAGGCCAGTGGTTCAGGTATGGAGACTTGTACGTCGAGGGGCTTAGCCTTATACTTAACAGAAGGCGTCAGATGTATCTTCCTAATGAAATTCAAAACGTTGAACTCACCCATTGGTGAAGGGCTATGGCGTAGTCTTCCTTGGTTTCCCCATGAACGGCGACGCTGTTTAGAGTGGCGAACGCAACCAGATACCCCTTCCGCGCCTTTACCAGTGGCTTGTGAGTCTCCTGCGAAAGCCCCTCTGCGACTTTCTTCAGCCACTCCCTCTGCTCTTGCGGAGTGTGAGGCCGGTTCTTCTTATCTTCGTCCAGGGGTTCACCGTCTAGAATGCCAAAGACCTTCTCGCAGTGGTGTTTGAGCTCGCCTAGGTACAGGTTGTGCATTGCATCCACCACAGTGTACCGTGTGGGATCCCAGTAGGGCAGACGCAGCATCTCACTCCATCTAATACCAAATTCCTCGAAGATGAGCTCTCGAGTGTGCTGGTCCGGCGCGTCCCTCCATCCGCGAGCAATTACAACGTGTTCTTCGTAATTTTTCCGCCTCCAACCTTCGCGATCCAGGTCGTTGAGCTCATCCTTACGAATGTCGCAGAATGAGCACACGTTCATGGAGCTATGCCCGGAGAACCCAGCGGTTTTACGAGCAGCGGGTAGGTCGCATATGAGAGGTATTACAGCTGCAAGTACGTTGTAGCCATAAGGTCGCTTGGCTGTCTTTGAGACGTGCACCCCTCGCTCCCAGAAGACCAATAGCTCGTCGATAAGTGGGCGGAGTAGATGGTTGATTTCCTCCTGACTAGGCTCGCGTGGCCCGGGTATGATGCCGACAAGGAATATGTTCTCCGTGAGGTATCTCATTTCGGGGGGAAGGTTGAGGCAGACCATGTAAATAGCTCCGATAGAATGCGATTTTCCCGCTGCTTTATTGCCAAAGGGGTTGAACCAGTCGATGAAGAGGCTGAAGACTAGGTGATAGGTACCGTCCGGTTGCACAGAGAAGAGCGTGTTGCGATCTGGTCCTTTGAACTCCCTGACCCCAGGTGCGTGCATAATATCAGCCCATTCCTCCTCGCATCCAGGAGGCACGTCCCAGGCTTTATCGAGAAGGTCCTCAACGCCTTCTCGAGCCAGCAATTGGCTGAGCCAGTGTCGTAAGCTGTGGAGGGGGAATTGCTTCTTGGGCGCCGAGCCCTGTCCTTTGTCCCCCCCTGGTTTAAGGAGATCTGCACCGCAAGGCTGGTCTGCTGGAGTCGGTCGATGAGTGCAGAGCTTCGGCCACGTCTGTGCCTTTCCTTCACCGATGGGAGCGTATGTGGCAAAACATTCAGGGCAGCATGCGTATAGAGTGTATTCGGGCTCTAATCCAAGGCGTTTCGTAACGGTCCTGACGTCGACCGGTACGGAGTTAACCACAGAACGTTGATCAGGACTGAGCTCTGGAACGGAAGCATCCCACCGACTCCAACCTACGAGCTGCGTTTGTTGCCAGGTCAAGGCTCCAAATATGAGAAGGCGTATCACTTTCAGAAGTAAATTCGCGTTGTCTCTGGGAAATGAAGACAGGGTACTCAACGCCGTGATCGATATCAACACGGCAAAGATCCAAGGCTGCTGGATGGGTAGCGTGAGCAGCGGGCCTATGGGTCCAGAAGGCGTAAGTTCGGAATTGCGAAATTCGATCAAACAAGGACTTACCAGGGGACACCTCTAAGGGAGCAGACGAGTGAACTTGTGGGCTCACCCCTCCATACAGGCCTGCTAAAGCCCTTTGCTCATCCCACTGCGCAGCCTTCCAATCCGCGACCCTCCGCAACTCGTCCAGCAGCTCTTCCTCCACTTCTGATTGCAAGCCGTGCTCCACAGCTGCACTAAGCTTCCTAACCTCAACTAGACTGCTTTCTAGCCAGCCTAGGTACGCGTCGACTTGCTGGCTGGCATAATCCGACCAATCGAGGGCCGCGGGCGGATCTTCGAGCTTTGCAGGGGGGCTCTGGAACTTAAGGCGAGAGTACTGGGACACGCGACTTTTCTTCACAGCAATCAATCCACGAATCTGCGTGAGTACTCGCGATACGCCCGCACTGTCCTCGTCCTGATGCGCAAACGAATGAAGGCGAGTATAGAGTCAAAGTGCCATGTACTCACCATAGGCCCTCCTATCTCGCTCTGAGAATCCATTATGCTAACATTCTAGCAGGTTGTTAGTAACAAGGTTTCATATCTCGTCCTGGTATGTCCCTCACCGTTTTCTGTCGCTTTTCCGAGCTTTGCCCTGTAGGAGGTTCGGCAGCAAGCTTACGCTTCTGAGAAGGCGCGTCCTGACGTTTACTACTAGTAGCTGCGCGTGATTCAACTGATTGGCTCTAAGCAAATGGTATGAGTGTGCATATTTGCGTTGATGTTAATATCTACTTACATTGGCCAGGTTATGAGAAGCGGCATTGCCACTTGTGCGAAGCTTGGATCTACTGGGAGCAAACTCCCCCGGCGGGGGAGGGGTGTCCGTCATGGTAGACAGAAGTATCGCATCCGCGATGTGGCTCTCGTCGGGTTCCTCCGCGCTGGCAAGACCTTTCCCGCCGCTACCAGCTTGCGTTCTCAGAGCGTCGCGTTTGTCTTTCATGAGGTGCATTCTGATTACGCCCTTCTTCTGGAACGATCCACGGTGAATTCGTCCCTCTTGATCTTTCCATGTGAGTTTGGAGCAGACACTACAAGAACAGAGCTCTAACGTTTGAGAGGGAGCCATCGCAGGCAGCAAGCTTAAGTCTGAAGAACTCGGTCAAAGCGTGCAGAAGCATCGGTATGCGCCACAACGCCAGCGTCAATCCTAATCGGGAGGGAGTGGTCGCCTCTTAACGCGACACATCAGCGTTTCGACGTCACTTCCTCTGAACTCTGAGTTTTGTGCAGACTTAGGAAGGTTATGAGCAGACCACTGAATTGTATAATTTACAACTGTTTTATCGCAGAATACATGAATCAAAAAACTACATCCACCATTCGCCCGAACTCGTCCAAGATCTTATCCCATCCAAAGGTTTCCTTCATCCAGACAGTCATTACCTGAGAGGAGGGACGTCCACGTCCATATAAAATCGAAATTCTGTAGAGATTGGGGTGGTGGTAGATGCGGCTCCCTGGCATCAGCCAAGCCTTGCGGCGCCCGGTCAGCCAGCCATGAACAAGCTCGCGCTCCTGTAAGTACTCAGACCCGTTCCGTACTACGACGTCGTGGGTACAGTCGAGCATGAACTCCTCCAGATATTGGAGCTTCTTCAGAGCCTTGGCTACCTGAGCAATCGGCTTCCATACCCGACGGCCAGAGACC
This sequence comes from Irpex sp. Y119-03, assembly GCA_037042295.1. Taxonomy (NCBI): domain Eukaryota; kingdom Fungi; phylum Basidiomycota; class Agaricomycetes; order Polyporales; family Irpicaceae; genus Irpex; species Irpex sp. Y119-03. The sequence goes on along the minus strand of JAXQKB010000951.1, from coordinate 212,521 downwards.
CTGCCATGGCGCTGAATAAAGGCATTGATGAGCAGTGCGATGGCTTTATGTGATTCACACTCACCGAGATCCCTACTCGCTCAATAAGGCGAAGCTTCCGGAGGTTGGGAGCAAATATCACTAGCTTCTCCAGGATATCCAAGTCCCCGGAGAAGAACTCGACGGTAAGGTGGGTAAGGTGCGTGCGCGGGGATACTCGACCAAGGATAAAGGAAGTAGAGTGTAGGACGTTGTCGTTTCTGAGGCTCAGGCGACTGACATATGGGGCATGAATCGTTGGGAAGCAGCGGATCGAGCAGTCGAGGTCTCGAACGTGGTCGAGGCTGATCTTCTGAAGTCGACAATTCTCCCCGACCCCGCAGTCCTCCAAGATCATAGCCTTGACTTGTCGGTGTCTGGCATTCCGCAGGAAGGGGGTAAGGGCTGAATGGGGCATGTTCGTCTTCAGTAACTCCAGCTTCTGAAGCTCAACCGCCTCAAGTACTTCAAGGAGTAAAGTCGGAGGGGTGGGAGGGAGGTCAATGTGTAGGTCGGTTAGATTGGGCATATGAGTGAGGCAGCCGCGAAGGGTGGACAAATCCTCCAGGTAGAGTTGGTATTGCCGCCCGATGGTCACCTCAAAGGTATCCACCGACAGCCCTCGAGAGACATTGCCCGATAATTGGTTTGCCAAATCCTCTAAGGCGGTGAGTCCGGTGATGCGTACCACGGGCTGGGAGGAGATGGAGCGGTGAGCGAGAAAATGAACAAAGACGAGGTCAGAAACTTACTGGAAGGACGGTGTGCGCGGTGGCACCGGGGTTGAGCTATGGATACCATAGATACTATAGTCAGCATGAGCCCTCAAAAGCAGCAAGTAACTCACAAGGAAGTGGGCAGACATAATGCGCTTCGCAAGTGGGCGTGAAAGGTTGGGGAGATGGTCGAGGAGAAGCGTCCTTTGCTGAATCAAGGCATTTATGAGAGGGAGGACCTACGCATAAACGTGCTGTTTGCAGCTCCGTTTTGCCACTCGGAGCGAAAAGTAGCAGCATGATGGATTTCTTTGTTATGTTGTGGGCGTCACTTACCATCGTGTCTTTCGACGACTGTAGCCGTTCGGCGCAATCGTTCGCGTCTATCAGCTCTAGGCAAGTGAGTTGCCGACTGTGATCTCTGGAGATGTGATCAGCGCAGGACTACCTTCCTTTCTGCATTCACGCACCTTCACAATGGCACATTTGTTCAGCAATATCTCCTCCTCATGCTGGCAGCCCTTTCCCTTCCCTTCACCCTCCTCTGTTCTCTCTCTCGTACACAGAAGAGCTGCGTCTTGTACCTAAGAAGTTTCGATAAATTCCAATGAATGCCCTCTCAGCAGGACGAGGAGGCGGCGCAGATGGTAAGGGAGGCGACACGGATGGTAAGGCTGAGGTTCTTGCGCAAGGTGAGTGATTTCAGCGCGTTTCGTTTGGTCCCTAACGTTCAAGTTCGCAGATAATGGTGCGTCCCTTGGGGACAACAGCAATGAGTCCAGCACTGCCTTGGTTTTGAAGAAGACAACCGAACTCGACAGACAAATAGCGACCACAGCGAGGAAGTCGTGGCTTAGGCCACATCCCCCTGGCAGGAAAACTCCTTTACGGGTCAGGTTTGTCGCCTCTTAGAGCCTCAGAGAAGCGTCATAAGAATAGCTGACCTGGTTGTTCACAGCGAGCCCGAGCTAGTTTATACTTCTGGCCGTTTGAAGGACGATGTGCTGGATTTTAAGCAGGAAATATCAGACGATATTGCCAGTATACAGAAGAAAGTGGCAGAGCTGTAAGTGTTTTCCCAACCTGCCACAGTTCGCCCGCCAACCTTTCGCGTTAGGGGAGGCCTCGTGGACTCTTATCGGGACCAGTCCGACGATAGAATCTCCGGGCTATTCAACGACATCTCATCCCTCCAAACGGATGTGGAATCGCTGACAGTTTCCCTCAACAAGGAGCGGCGCAAGAAGGTAAGCTTTGTCTCATGTTCAGACGCCGCGCGCGTTGAGCTCTGCCCCAAGGAATCCGAGAACAAACGCATCAAGAAGTTAGAGGAAGACCTGGAGGCTTCAAAGCAGTCCTGGAATGACCTCGTCGGCAACCTCAAAGACGTAGTTTCTCGCGCACAGCGTGAGTAGCTTGACCCCTGGCGTTGAAATCAGCTCTCAGCTTCCGGTACTCATCCCCACCCCTTCAGTATCTTTGCAGAACCGTCGCACCGAACTGGAGCGGGCTATGACCGAGTTTCCGGAAAAGCAGGCAGCCATTCAGAACGACCTTACCAGCATTGGCCTTGTGGTTGAACGCCTCCAGAACAGGATTCGGAGTCTAGATGGCCGGATGGCAATCGTAGAGACAGAAGGCGAGATCAATGCAAGAGCTTGGGAGGAGGCGTCGGCAAACTTAGATGTGGTTAAACGAGAGCTTCCCGGCACTAGGGGTCCATTTTCGGTCTCTGACAAACACCGCAACAGCGCCATAAGCGAAGTTGAACAGCAATTCACAGGAGATAGCGCTCTTCTTGGAGCTCAAGACGGGGAGGAGTCAACCTCAGTAAGTGCTTTTTTGCTACGCAACAGCGAAATCCCATCTGACTCGCCCCAAACCTTTGGCAGCCGCCTCTCGCACCCTTATCCGACTCCTTGGCTACCGACGGCTCGAGATCTTCCACTCCGCCCACTGTAGGCTCAGACTCTGACTCTTCCTTGGGTATATCTGTCCGCGGTGAAGATACTTCTTCTGGCCTGTCTTCCGACTGGGTAGAGGTGCGCTTTTTTAGCCACTTACGCCGTGCGTGTTGCTAACTCACCTAGGCATCTGACGCTGATTCTCGTGCCGACGTGGAAACCATGCCGTCTGACTCTGGGAGTCCTCAGCTGCAATTTGTGGACCCGACAACCGTTGCATCCGCACCGGATCTTGTTGAAGCCAGCCATTCCGCCGTCTCAACCTCCGACGAAGGCCTTCTACCAAGTATCTACTCCCAGTCGGTTCCCATCAAGTATTCGCTGCCTCACCTCCCCCGCGACCACGAGGTTGTTGCGAAGGTCGTTCGCTTCCTCTCGCAGCTTTGGGCCACTAAGGTAGACACGTGGAAGTGGGCTTCGCGCTTGGTAGCTTTCAATAGAGGTGAAGCTTTATTGTGGCTGATTGCATTCCTTGCGGCGTGGCTCCTATTACTGGACCCCTTCCAAACCCGCGGCCTGCAAGAGCGGCCTGCGTACCGCTCATTTAGACTTAGACAGGGCCTTCTTCCCCCTTCTCTTCCGGACACTTTGGAGTGGATTTTAGTGTCTTACCTTAGCGTCTTCATGTATCTCTCTTGAAAGGGGCCCTACACGGCCTGTTAATGACTTATATTACTCGCAACCGGTGTGAGGGCGTTACAGCATTGTACGCAGTTACATTATTTCGCAACGAATGGACAGGGCTTCTATTCGCAAGGCACCGCGCTTCACATTGTCAGAAATAGCCTACCTCATGTAAAGGGAAGAAGATTGCCCAAGGAGTTCCCTCTACGACCTCAACATCCTCCTCCTCCTTTGCCCACTCCGCCAGTTCCGCCACCATCCCCTTTGCCCACGTGCATTGATGGGGCGGCATCGTCACCTCACACCGGCACTGAGGACAGGTATAGCTAGGCTTGGGTGAAGCGACGTACAAATCGCGAAGTTCGTGAATCATCAGGCGCCTTTCTTCTGCCAACAGATCCGGACGGCGAAGGTTTGCAAGGAAGCTTTCGAGTAAGGGGGTGCGAGGATCGAAGTCTTCATTCTCTTGACAGTAGTTGACCAGGATGGAGGCGAACCAGCCCTTCACACAAGGCTCGCAAAGGCAATGGCCGCAGGGCATCCTGCAGGGAATAAGTTATCAGTGGCCTATATCTGACAAGAAGCGTACGCACATCACTGGCTTCCACATGACCTCCTGGCATATGGTGCAGTTTGCATCTTCGCTGAGCCTCTGAAGGAGCCCCTCTGCTGTCTTGGATGCCTGGACGGCCTCGTTAAGTTCCTTCTTACCCTTCTCGGATGCTCGGAGAGCTTCCTCAAGCTCCTTCTTGAGCTGCGTGTTTTGCTGAGAAGTATTGAGCAGGGGTGACAATGCGGTTAGAGGGGAGAGCATTCTCACCTGGGAAAGCTGTGTGGCCTCGGTCCTCAGCTCATCGTTCTCCTGAGAAAAGGAGTCAGCAAATGTGAGTGGGATTGAGTCTCTCATCGTACCTTCCGCAGGTTACGAACCGTGCCTCGAAGCGTTTGGGAGGACATGCAAGAGACTGACTTCTCTAGATCTTCTTCCGAGGACATTTCGATGGTGTCGAGCACGATGGGTCTGGTTTGACCATTCTGCCTTGCTCGGCGTGGCTGCTTGGGGTAGCTACCTGGCATGGACATGGTTGAGGTTTGGTGTGTATGCAGCAATACCTACGCACCTTAAAGCACTCAACTCGACGGCCTCCCTAGTACAACGCCCTTTCTTTTCACCTCACAAAGGAGGCTTTGTGACTCTACATCAGCCCCGATTCCGAATTTCAGGCGTCCAGTGAGACAGAGGGCTTGAGCGAGCCAGTAGGAGAGGAAGGAAGCAGGGAGCAGCTCACTGGTAGGAACGTTCGATCGACTTGACCACGGTTATGGTGAGCGAGCTTGGAAGGAAAGAACATGTGCTGACTCAGGTGGATTATGAGGTACCTGTCAATCTCAAGATCTGCGAAGTTCCGAGAGATGAGGGCAATCAGGCGCTCGCATATCGCTCTTCTTGCAATTATCTGCTACCTGGGGTGTCTTTACGAGTTTACTCAGCAGACAAACGGGAATATGACGCAACGTTGTCAACGAATGGAAGGATGTTCAGTTAGTAGCCTCTCCGCTTCCGCTTGGATCTCGCGTGGCGTTCACCGCGTGCGGCGACTTAGCTTCACGGACTCAAGGAGATTGTCAGTGGCACCCTCGCATTGTTTCTCACTTCCTCGACTATAGGTCGTCCTCAGGCCAAACCGGACAGCGAATTCTAATGAAGCGTTCTGGGAGCAATCAGGAGCAGTGGGAGAGTAGTGCAGGTATGTGAGAGCCGCCTTGTAGGCCTTCAGCGAATCTTACAGCCTCGGTTTTAGCTTCGAAGCGGCTTAAGTCTGCGAGCTCCTCCTCAGATAGCGAGCTGACGAGGCTGAAGAAACTCGTTGACGAGCTGAAAGAGACCGTGGCTAGGAAAGACGAGGAGGCTCGCATGACCTCTTTGATTCAGCGAACGCAGCATGCGGGAGAGGTCCTGGAGAACATGAAGGCGCTCCTCGTCTGTCCATTGTGCGTGTTCTTTGCCTCTCTTCTCACAAACTAGCTTCATTGATCAGGTATCTACTTAACAGGTGCACTGAAATTACGTGAGCAATTCTCCGGAGGGTCTCCAGGTATTGGTGCTGACACAGGGCTTGCGTCTGCACCTCAGCGCCTGCCCCTACTCCATTCCTCTTGCTTCCTGCGGCCACAGTTTCTGTGCAATCTGTGCCCTGAGGTGGTTCTTCTACTACCTGGAAGGCGATGGAACCGTCATATACCACAAGAGCTTAGACTGCCCTGTGTGTGGAGGCCCCCTTGCTGAGTTTACCATTCTCGAGGAGTGGAGGGAGCGCTCGACGTTCCCCTTCATTCCAAACCGTTTAGCAGACGACGCTCTAGATTCTCACTTCCTCCTCTTTGACAAAGCCCTAAAGTCTGACAGTGACGAACAGGAAGCCGCTGAGAGGGGCAACGGAGGGGAAGGCCAAGAGGACGCTGGCCTGCCAGACCTGGCGGGTTTGGACTTGAAGGAGATTCTCCTTTGGAAAAAGGGCGGTGAGGATCGACTTAGATGGGAAGAGCGTGCTAGGTCAACAGCTCTCTCTCCTAGGTAATGCGATGTATACTAATTCTATGCCTCAGCCTAGGCAAAGAGAAGATGGGCGACCTGGAGAACATGTGGGAGCTCTCCCCGCCACAAGCGTTCTTGGGGTTCAAGGAGGGCCTGGGGCTGTTAGGATCCTGATTTACGGAGCCGGCGAGAAGCTTTTAGCCAAGAAGTTTAGGAAATGCGAATGCAAAGCTTCAATTTTTCTCTGCGAAAATCCTATACTATGAGTGAATCTTGGCGAATGTCTGAGAGCAGGGCCTCGGGGCGTTGCTTCCTTTGACACAGCTGACGTGGGTATATTATTCGATGGCTATACTAAATACATGTACGTCTGAGACTGGGTGGGGGACCCGCCAAGGCCTCGGTGGAGGTTTCAGCACCGGTGTGGGCTGGATTCGCAGCATGCCCCGCGTACGCCGAGTCCTCAGACGTGCCGCGTAGCTTACTGGATGGAGGGCGTATTCAGCGCAAGGCGTAGGTGCGTGAAGGCGCGTTTCTCATGCGGAGGTGGGTTGTTCGGGGTGTTGCAGGAGCGGTTGTGTACGCCGAGTTCTCAGACGTGCCACATAGCTCACTAGACGGGGTACGGGGTAAGGAGAGGGAGGGGGCGCGTGGGGGAGTCGTTAGGAGGAATTTGTGGTGCGAAGGCGGGCGGCTAGTTGCATCGCAGGAAGGATTGTGTACGCCGAGTCTTCAGACGTGCCACGTATCCTGCGGTGAAGGAGGGAGAGGAAGGGGGAAGGAGTCTGGGGAGGAATGAGAAGGGGGAGGAATGAGAAATTTGCTTCGAGAGAGGAGCCTCTTATATACTTTTCCTGGACGCGACGCGTCTGTGACGAAGAAAATGTGACCAGTCGCGTCTGTGACGACGACGCACGAGGTTGTCTGATGGAGCGTCCGGTCGCGACAACTGCAATCGCTTCTGATTGGCTGTCGCTATTTGGTCGCTATTGCGCCGCGGGCAGGAGCGGCTTGGTGCTTCGAGTTCGCATTACACCACGTCCACCAACGTTAACGTTTTGCACCGCTCAGCCATGGCCATGCACAGACTTTCGGTTTCTGGTATCAAGACTCTTTTTCCGCCCCCGCAGGATCAAGACGTAACCAGGTTCGCTATGCATGTGAGCTTGGCGGAAAACCTTCCCGACGATTTGGAGATTCCGGAAGGCGGAGTGGTACGTGCTTTCTCTTTCTTTCAAACCCCAATCCTAACGCACCGCAAGCCTTACGGCTTTGCTTTTTACCCAGCCCACGGCGCCCTCTTACCGGGGGAGCTATTGGTCGTCGAGTACTTGGTGCCAGGCCGGTTCGAACCGCACGTATCCGCCTCCCTTGTGAGCCCTGCCACCTACGGAAACGTGCCCTACGTCCAGGTCGTTCAGCAGCCTGCGTTATGCTACCGAGTACGTACGTCCAATTGGTTGTAAGTGGGCGCACCTAATGAAGAGCTCCAGTGCGGCAAGGCCTGTAGCGGGCCCTCTCCGAGCTCGAAGATTGCGACTTCACTGCGTGCATGGCTTACACGCAGCCGTCGGCGCCGCAACGAACGCCCCCTCTAAGCCTTGGCTTTGGCCCCGCTCGCGTTTCTTGGAGACCAAACCGGTCCCAGCTCTCTCCCCATTTCCCTTCCGTGCTGCTACCCCAGCGTGACTCCTCTATTTAGCCGCACCTTGCTTTTGTCTTCCATGCTATCCCCCTCGCCTTTGCTGTTCCCATTAAAACCCTAAGTCCTACCTCAGCTTGCTCTTTGTGCCTCCTCTCCTTGAGATTTGCTCTACTCCCTACTCTTACGTTGTTGTCGCTTTGCCGTTTAGTATTTTACCTGTTCTCTATGTCAACTGCAATTGTCAATTTAATTAGCTTTGGCTGCATGCTTTGCCTGGCTGAGTGAAGAGCTGAACGGCACTCTGTGCAATTGCGGCGAGTAAAGCGTGCCGAGTTTGACGCGCAGAATCAACGCCCTTCAGACACTCCCATTACGGCCTGGTACACGCACTCCGGACCCCCCCTTTCATCCTAGCTTTAAACTGCTTCTTTCTGACCATGAACCCTGACAAGGATTGCTCCGAAGATACCTTGGTGCGTGGTAGGTTGAACTTCTATGAGGACTCACACGTACCCATACGCTTCAAGGTACATGCCTCTGATGCCAGTCTTCTCAAAATCGCCATGCAGGAGACCTTGAGTCAGCTGTAAGTTAAGAAAACCTAGTCTTGCTTGATACCGTTGTTCTTAGAGACACTATAGCCTTCCTGTCACCTCACACTTCACCGAAGAAAGCGATTTGTCGCTTGCCACTCTCAGCATGAGTCGCCTCTTGAAGACTGAAGCTACTGAACGCTGTGAGGACCCCCTAATCGAAGCCAGAAGGTTAGAACTTTTGCGTAGTACATGGAAGGGCATCACTCCGAAGAGGTTCCAGCGGCCGTCCGACCGCTTGGATCCGTCCACTACCTCTATAGTGGGGTACAAATTGCATAGGTCGGTACCCGCACAGCTCCAGCTCTTTCTTTGACGACGACTCAACTCCACAACACCCAGGAATCCGGCAAAAAGAGAGGCCTCTAGTCCACCGCCTGAAGAGTTGGACCGCCAGTTGCTGATCATGGACAAATTCCAGTAAGTAGAACCCCCTCCCATTGCTGCTGAGGTTTGACTTCGCAAAAGGTCCCCACGCATGGCACGTAGGGCCCTGAGGTCTTACTGGAACAAACAGGCGCGGTACGCTCCCAATAATTCTGAGGTCTATCAGGCGGGCGCGTTGGCCCTGGAGCAGTCCCCCATAACTCCCAAGGGATGGCAAGGGTCAGACGCCATTAGGTGGGAGCGCGACAGAATTCGCAACCTGCTGTCGAGTAGAAGCCCCTTGCTGATGGAGGTGCTTGCTGGCTTCACAAGAATACCTTACTCGTCGTCGTGAGTTCATCCCTACCCTCTATTGTCTGATCGTTGACCTTAGGTGCCACTGCAGCGACCAGCCCCCAACTCGCGTTGTAGACCGAGAAGGGCGGCTATTCATATATCGTTCTAAGCGTAGCAAATGGCAGGAAGACCTGCTTCCTGAGCTTGCCACTTTGGTCAAGCAGTTTGCGGAGCGCACGGCCGCGAGCAAAGACGATCGGGCGAACAATAACCGTGGCTCCCACAACTTCTGCATAGCTGGCGAGGATCGCCAATCTAAAGGGGTCGGTCCCCAACGTCGCCGCCGCTGCCTTTGACGACTCACGAGCCTTTCCAGAAACCCAAAGCCTCCAGCTGGCACTCAATTGGCAGCAATTCCGAGGAACTGGATGTCCTCTTCAACAGCCCTCCCATGCAGAGGATAAGGTTAGCGCTTGAAATCTAGAACTGCTCGGTACTCATTTGACTATTTAGTGAATGCGCTAGCGGTTTGGTGCGTGAACACTTCCCAAGAATGGCGACACGCATGGAACGCGGACAGGCTGCCATCAGCGAAAAGTATAGCCTTCCCCTTGGCCGTTTCGGGCTATTTCACAACTTCTGTATCAACTCCCCGGTTTTTGAAGAAGGCCTCTGTGACGTCTTCTGCGACCCGCATACCGACGCGAAAAACGCCGCCATCCTAGTCTGCGTGGTCTTTGTTTATTACTACGGCAACTGTAAGTAACCCTTCCTCCTTCCAAATCTCGTCTCACGCCCCGAAAGGTGAGACTACCGCCGACGAAAGGATCTGGCTGGCGTTCTGGGAAGCCGGCATCATCATGCAGGTTCCAGCAGGAGTATTCGTGATTTATCCCAGCGCCTTGCTTCTGCACTTCAACTTGCATATCGAAGGTGCGCTTTCTAATCGTTTGCAACGCGCCGCGATTGTGTATTGAGCAGAGACAGACGTCCTGGTGGTTACCAAAGACGGGTCCGCTCCCACCCGCGAAAATGCTACCCCATTCCGCGACTCGAACAGCCAGAATGGAGGGAGGGGAAGTATGGTTTGGTTCACCCAAGCATCCATGCTCATCAGCGCGGAGTTGCCCACCGATTCTATCAAGCAAGCGGAGGCGCTAAACGAGGAGGCAAGTGCAACTGGGGGCGCACTCATTGACACTACCTTCAATGCTGCAGGTGCTCTAAAGGAGGGTTTTTTCCCATACGATGTGGCCCCCCTCGCGCCTCAGACCACGCCATAAATATTTAGTCAGTTATATCGTGATTCGTGTAGGAAAATGTAGTGGCGGCGGTTATTAAATGCAGATAGCGCAGAGTTCATTCGTGTGCGTCTCAGTCAGCCCGATATAGCACTTGAGCGCATCAATACGTGCCTAGATATGAATCTCCGAAGATCTCAATCCGCGTCCGTGGCCATGGGCGACTTTCAACTCTCACTGTCAACATCTCGCCGTCAACGTGAATTCTTCAATATTCAGAGTCTTCTCTACTGCGCAAGCACTTAAGCACACAGCTCCTCCGTTGCCTGTTGCTTCCAAATACGACCAGCTGCTTCCATCACCGTTAGGATGCTTTGTCTTCTGACCCACGCAGAATGGAGGCTCTAAACGTTCATGGAAGCCAAAGTAAGTTGTCATGGTGCTTCTTCCAGCAATACTTCATTGACCCCTTTGTCTCTCGCATCTTATAATCCCTCCTACGGCGGCGTGATAGCTCGTAAACCCACCTCGTCGCAACCCCCCATGTCACTCCCCCAAAGTTTATCGTCCGAGTGGCGCGCTCTCTTCGAGCTCGTCACGGCCGCTCTGCTCGTTGCTGTAGTATACCCTCAAACTCAAAGCATCTATCAACGAGTCTCCCAGCCATCCAATGAAGCACCTTCCTTTTCCTCACCCGACTATGCGTACGCTGCCAGTGCCGTTCTTCGGCCTGGTCAAACTTCTACCCTTCGATATGGCGAGGATACTCAGGAGTTGGCCACTGATGCCGTGCCCACAATGTTGCGGCAATTTCAGGAGCTTCGGTGCGTACTCCATCCCTGTTGTATCAGGAAGTTTCGCCAATGCTAGCAGTCTCAGCGACAGTGAAGAAGAATCCACCGAAGATTCCTCACCATCCCTATCTGAGGCGGAGCATCCTCAGATGGACTCTTCTCCGAGGCGTCCTGCGATCAAGAAGCATGCCCCTGCTATGGCTTCCTCAGCCTCAATCTCTAACGTGGGCAGCACGTCTGCGAGTCCTGGCACCGTCCGTTTCTCGTCTCCACCCATTAACGTCGCCAGGGCCTCTACACCCGCCCGGCTTGTTTTCAATGGCGAAGTCAAAGACGCACCTCTGACGCCTCCTCGCACGGCTGAACTGACCTTCACTGTTCCCCTCAACGACATGGTGGCAGCAATGCAGACGTCAGGGAATTCAGCATCGATGGCCGCCGTCGCTCGTGGTGCCTCTGCCCCTCCCGAATTCTTACCTGCGCCCAAACCTTTCAACACACCGGCTTCCAATAAGGGAAAGGGAAAGGGAAAGGCTACCCCCTCCTCTGCAAGTCGAGCTATCTCCACCCACGAACTCCGCCCTGTTACTCGTTCCAGGTCGGCTGCTCCTGGCGGGAGCGCCTCTGCTGGTGGCGTTGTTCTGGGTGATGGAGAGATTCCGCCTGCAGAGAGCTACATACGGCGCAGCAACAAGCACGCCAGTTGGTTTGAGTCCAGCTCCAGAACTGCGATTGCCTACCCTCCGGACTTCTCGATTCGAAAAGATGTGGAGTTGGAGGACGTCTTTATCCACTGGGCGAACGATGCTTATCAGCTCTGGGTATGGGAGGAAGATAGGGAGGGTAATGCGGTGTGGAAGCGTGTGTGGTTGGGATATGCGCGCCCTAGCGATGGAAGGCAACTGTCTGTCACCCCAGCCAGGAAGCAGCCTTCTTGGATCAGCGAGCAATGGTCCTTGAAGACTGCGAAGAAGCGCGCTGCATAGATTAGAACTTCGCTAGCCAATTACTCTGCTGTATCTGATTCTGTTAATCTGAATATGTGCGTTGTACAAATTCGCTTTCCGGCGCTCTTCGGTACAGCGCAGCTTTGAACATTTGAACGCCCGCCACTCACAACATTGTACTACTAGAGATAGCGAAAGACGCATCGTTTCTTGCTCGCAACCAAGTCTGTTCATCCAACTTCTCTCCCGATTGCTTACGCCTATGGATGTGGAATACAAGGAGTCATTTCGTCTCACGAACGGCCACCCTTTGGGTGTATCTTGCCTCGCCTTCAGTCCGGATAGAAGCCTTCTCGCAAGTGGCGGATTGGAGGGCAATATTTGTGTTTGGGAAGTACGAACGCAGAAGCTAATCGCTTCTTCAACTCCTAAAGGTGAAGTTAATGTCAGCGTATTACGCTGTGTGTGGAAGCCGAATCGCAACGACTCCTTTATCTGCGGTATTCAGGATGGTAGTATCGCGGAGGTCACTCTGACACCGGTATGTTCATCTTCCCATCCTCAGAACCCCGTGCTCTAACCCGCCTTTCTGCAGAGTAAGATCTCGCTTGTTGGTATCCGAGCCCACGAGTACCCCGTCGAAAGATTAGCTGTACAAGACGACCTAGTAGTTTCCGGTGCCCAAAAACAAGTCCGGGTTTGGAAAAGGGAGGCAGACGGTGCGGATCTCCAGACTCGCCGTTGGAGAAGACAACTTCTGACGATACAATGCAGAGAAATGGGTCCAGATAGCTGATCTGGACATTCCCTCTCAGTCGCTTCATGACACCGCAGAGGTACTGGTTACTGGAGTCTTCTTCACCACCATCGAAGGAGGTCGCAACGCTCTTCTTGTAGCTTACATGCACCACGGGCTTATGTAAGGATTTAGTCAACGTCTGAAGCCACCAGCTACTAAGACGCTCCCCTTCCTGCGGCAGCTTATACGACAGGAGCACCTTCGCTTTGGTCCGGAATGTACCCTATAGCGGTCTAATGTAACTATAACCGTCCCCTTCAAAGCTGTTCAAACTGATGCTTGGCCCCAGCGGTGACTGCGACCTACATCCAGACGGCTCTACGCTCGCCATCTCCAATTGTAGGGGAGCCTTTGAGATCTACCGCTTTCAGTCAGGGAAAAGGAAGACCCTCTATCCGCCGAAGGAGGAGCACCGACCTCTACCGCTTGTGTTTGTGCAAGCCGGATCTTCTCTTCTAACTGGGAGCGCCACAGGGAAGGCCAGACTTTGGGACTTAGCCTCGAAACGCGTGCACAACAACTTGTCCAGTGGGAGTAAGTGTGCAAACTTCTCGGGTATCTGAGCACTGACCAAAGCGTGTGCTTTCTCAGAGGACACACAGGTATTTGCCGTCGCCGCTTGCCAAGACCAGGACTTGGAGAAAAAGGGCCAGGTACTGCTTCTTGCCACTGGCGTTATCTCCTCCACTTCGGCCTGCGATATCATTGTTTGGGCTGCTAAGCGTGAGTATGGTACTTTACCTGGTGTTAAATCCTTGTCTGATCCATATTTGCAGCAGCTTCATCTAAGTCAGCGCTGAAACGCGTTCGTTCTACGACTACGACTACCAGCAATCCGTCTATCCTGGTGAGAATTTATCGCTGCCGTTTTGTGCACGTAGTTGCTGACATAGCTTTGAAGTCTTACCTATACCACTATGCCGGCTGGGCGGTCACGATACTTCTTGCAGCCGCTCTCATTCATCTGGTCTTATCTCCAGGTATCTACGGTCTGGGTTTCTACGCGTAATTATGTACATCTGAAGAGTGGCTCAATTCAAGTATTGCGATTTTGAACTTCCAAGCGCTGTCGAAATAAAGGCGCATCAAGGTATACGGCCTGCCTACACGACGCGCATTGACTTGCCCAATAGCTTCCGAGCGGGATTCAATCCGTGCCGATGCGTCAAAGGATCCCTTTGTTAGTGCCACTCGAGCCTCATGGTGAGCACTTTAAGTAGCAACTCAACGCACCTCTCCACTCCCCGTCTCTTTCCTCCCTACTTCATCCTCACTCACTTCTAGGCGATCTAACCCTCCTCCACCTTCCCATACCCACCATGTCTGCCCACCAACGCGATTCTCGCACTCCTGATGCTTCTTCACCCGAAGTAGAAGTAGTACGAGCAGTGAAGCAAGAGGAGGTTGAGTGGCGTGAGTGGCACTTCTTTATAGCCTGTCGAATACCAACTTACCCCTTCACGGAAGTGCCAGTCGCTCGGGGAACCCCGCCCACCATACGCATACGTCCTGACCACGCGGACAGTGAGTTTCTTTCTTGTATCCTTTGCAACGATACTGATCGCGTACATCTACACCCCTCTCACCTTGGTAGCTAATGGGACCTTCAAACGGCTCCTTTCCTACTGCTACTGTGCAGTCACCTTCGCCCTCAAATACCTCAAGCCCGCTGTGAAGTACTCTTGGGTTCTCATCCTTGGGTGCTGGCTCCTATTGGTGGCTGCAGCCGAAGCCTCTCATGGCGTAGCCTCTATGCAGGGAGCCCTGTACGCCCACGTGCCGTTGGCGTGCGAACTCCCTCTCATCCCAACCGGACTTCTCTGCGTGCCTTCCAACGTTTCCAGCGGCAATCGCCCCCAGGCCGTCGACTTCTCGCAACTAATGAGGATCGAGGCAGAGTTCCTCCAAGCTGTCTTCGACGAGGCTGCGGGTATTTCAGCCGGTGTCTGGGATATGAGCCGTGCGCAGATCGCGGCTGGAAGCCTCCTCCGTCTCATCAAGGCCAGCGACTTCCCCAGCAAGGGCCGGCTATCCTCTCTCATAGAGGAGTGGGAGGTGCAGTCGGACAACACCGGCGTTGCATTGGTGGGCCTCTATCAACAGTTTGAGTCCTGTGTGCAGACGTGAGTGCCTCTTAAACGCCTTTAGCTTCTCTGACTAACTGAGAACTTTCAGCACCATCAACGTTAACGACTTCGCGTTACGTACTATCGCAGCCGATCGCGGAACCTTCCTAGAACGATATCTGCCTGGTTACAACGGGCGCGTGAGGCCCATCGTGCGGGAGAGCTTCGCTCTCTCTCTTGACGTCTTTTCCGACTGCTTGGGAGGGGTCTTCGTCGCCGCTCAAGACGCCGCTGTGCACTTGAGTGGCATGAATGGGACCCTTAGCGCCATCCACCACCTCAACTCACTCCATGACGCAAGCTTCGTTCAGCGACGAGAGGACCTCACTCACGGGCTGTGGTCTTCTGCTGGAGGGAACGGAGGAGCCATCCGCAACCTCGACGACCACCTTATGCTCGTGGGCCAGGTTTCTAACTACCGCATGAAGTCGACCTTACACGTTGATCGCACTACCATCGCTGTCGTCGCTATTAAGCAGAAGCTGGCCGTCCTCCGCGATACTCTCGCAACCGCCGACGATCCCTACCCCGACATGACCTCCGAGAACATCCAGGCTCAGCTCTACCACATCCGCGCCACCATAGCTCTCGTTCTGGATCTGCTGAAGGTTAGTCGCACTGAAGGCGAGCGGCTCAGAACCGAGGCTCTTCGTGAAGCGGGAGTCTGCCAGTAGATAAAGCCCAACCGCGTTTCGCTCGATGAGCTCTTAGATGTTCTTTTTCACTCCGTTGTATGAGATTATTCAAATTTCCCTTCTATAAACACTAACTACACATGTATCTTTTCGTTCCTCACTTACTTGCGCCAATAATCACCTTATTTCCCACATCCGTCCGACGTGTCCGCCAAGGCGCCAGAATCCTCTTCAGCTTCCAGCCGGAATTCGGTGCGATGCGCGTGGCAGGTGAATTCAGAGACGCTTGGGGAAGCTCCGGTGCCGCAGGAAGCAACGGGAGAGGTAGAGGCGAATCCTTCGTAGCGTGCCTATATAGCATGATTATTAGGCATTGGCCGCAGCGCTACGTGCACGTAGACTCACCTCTTGTTCGGGCCTGCGGACGTTTGCTGCTGTGTAGCATACAGGTCGGGAATCTTGGCAGCACCCGCACCCAGGGGTGGGACTTTGGCACGTGGCTCGGATGAGAGCTGGGAGATCTTTAGGCACGGATCAATCCCGATCAAATTGTACTCGCGATCGTCCGTGCTGGTAAGAGGGACGGCTTTAGGTGGACTGGGGATGAGAGGAACTATTTTGGGTGCCTTGAGACTACTAATAGAAGCGATGGGTTAGCGAGGTCAGTTCGACAATACAAGGATCAAGTGCGTTACCTGGCCGGCGGAGGAGAAAACTCCTTGCAACGTGTACGGCTGCGTGCCTGATTTGCTCTATAATCAATCTAAGGTGAGATATCATTGGTATGACGTCAAGGGATGTACCCTGCTTCGGGCCGTGTTTGATGATCATGCTTGACGATCGATTCGACGTTCGAGACCACTGATTTAAGTTTCAGAGAAACATTCGCTAAGTTGTCGAGATGCTGTATGAGCAATCTGACGTCGTTCACGAGTCCAGGCCCATCGACGCGACGATCGTACTCGGTGGGCGTGGTTTTATCCAGAGTAGCTACTATCTGCACGATCGGGGCGGCTATGGATGCTAAAGTTTTGATTTCGGTGTACAGCAAGGGATGCCCGATGAAATTGGAAAGTCTATCAAGAGGAAGAGGCTGCATAGTGCAATGAGAAGTCAAGTCGTGGGTGTTGTTTGCGTTGAGTTACCAAAACGGGTAAGTGTCGGGCGATACCACTAATTTGGCTCCCCGTCGGGAGCGCACTGGCGGCAACAACAAGCGCTCACCGCATCCAGATCTAAAGCACAGATTTGTTTACCTTTTAGCTGATGAATCCGACGTCGAAAAACCGTCGAAAAGTGGGACATTTCGAACGAATGAAAACCATTGTTTTGTTTAACAATGCGTTCATTTTGCCTCGCGCAATGAGGCCACCAAAAAGACATCTTTTCGATGCGGACTGAATCTCCGAACACGCGACAGATCTACCGGTTCCTCGGCGCGCACAAAGGAAACCTCATCAGCGCTTTTTAACCCGGCGGATAGGTAAACTCGCGGGGGGTTTTGTGACAATCGCAAAAACGCAAAAACAATGTGATAATCAGCGCTTTTTGCCTTTCAGGTAAAAGGGTGCCTAGGTAACCAAATCGATCTTCTAACAAGAGTCTATTACTATTGGTTTCAGACCGTCCAAAAATGGTCATTTAACCGGATCTTTTCTTAAAACACAAGCCTTTATCTGCTGACACAAAAACCGCTCATTAGGTGACTCAATCGATCCCTTTTCTGCGGATATCCGGCGCTCGCTGATCGCCTTTTGCCCCCGGTGACTACAGCAAGACGACGGTCCGCCACAAGGAGCTGATCTCACGAGTAAGGCGGACAATCTTAATCTTGGATCGGGTCTTTCCAGTGAGCCCGCAGGCGCTATAAAAATGGCAATTGTGCACAACTTACGTCCGAGATCACCATCTATAGCGTATAAATACATCCTGTTCGCGAATGAGAGATGGGCGCTGAGCGTTCAGATGGAAGTAGCAATCCAAGTTTGGTAAATATCAAGCGCTAAATACGCACATTCTAAGAATGCTCGTCGTTTAGACGCTTGAACGTTTGTTGGAACTTAGCCCGCTCCGAGTCTATCGTGGCACCACAATACTGTACCTCCGGGTCCTTGAGGTACTGTGCACACAGTATTCTGAGCATCAATCAAACACTCACAATCCGAAGGTCCTTCTGAAACTCGGCCGCCACTCCATACGGCCCTGTGACACTGTCTAATCCATTCTACGAAGTCTCCACTGGGCCTTTGCAAGGTTTCATCGCGACTTCATGGTGGGTTCTTGACAGCTATTGAAGTAAGCTATCAACATATATCAGAATACCGCGCAGCTCACTGATTCTGGAGACAGATAGGTTCACAGCCGGGCTTACATTCGACGACTCGGATGCGCTGTAAGTATCCGAGTGGGCGTATCAGTGTTCTCAGCCTTTCGAAAGCCCGGAGTTTACGGATTGCACATGTCGAAGTCAGTACGGTGTGCGGTGTCGAAGTTACTCCAAATACAGGAGGAATCGTGGGTGATCCAGCAGGCGCAGCGCAAATACTACGGCTGGCCAATAGGAATGCGCAAACGACGTGCACGGTATATCACAAACTCTGAAGAGAGCATAGAATCTATCTATGTTATTTTGGGTGCTTACAACGAGATCCGGAACATCATGCTGGCGATGGGAGCAATTGGCTTCCATTTCAAGCACGGGCGATGAGCCGGACATGTTGGTAACTGCTCAAGATGTAAGCTGTTCCCTCCTGGTCTGAAAGGTGTATAAGACGGTCCAAGCTGCTAGCCTTTCAGCTTTTCTGTAGCCGAACTCGCCATGGAATCCAACCCAGCTCCCCCATCCTACCAAAACCCCAATTCGCGGGCGGTTGCTATCGTCGGTATGTACCCATTCCATGGCCTCACTAAAATACTTATAGCCCCTAGGTATGGCGATTCAAGCACCTGGTGGTACTCGCGGCACCATGGATACCCCGGATTTATTTGAATTTCTGAAAATGAGAGGGTCTGGCATTGTCACAGTCCCTTCTGACCGCTGGAATGCTCAGGCATACCTGGGCGAAAGCCCGGGGAAGATCGTGACCGTACGTTCTGTCTGACTGGATTGTTATCACGGGTTGCATTGAAGTTAAGAAAAATGTTAATCCATAGGACAAAGGCGCTTATCTTTCCGATGTTGGAATCGGTGACTTGCAAGAGTTTGGTATCTCAACTCGAGAGGTAAGCGTGATCGCAGCAAAACAATTTGCCCAAGCTAATGGGAATCAAAGGCCTCACAGATATCTCCTCATCAGCTCCATTCTCTGCATGTTGCATTTGACGCGTTACAACGCAGTGGAATTGACTTTCGAGGCACGAACACTGGTGTTTTCATCGGGTGTGCAAGCTCTGACCTCGGGCTTGACCAAGACGAGGCTGGAATCCAAGAATATTACTGCACTGGTTCTGCAACAAGGTGCGACATATGTCTCACCGTTTTATACCGCTACTAAATTAAGTACAGCATTGTCGCAAATCGTATATCATATGTTTTCGATCTCACTGGCCCCTCATTGCCTGTCGACACTGCTTGCTCTTCTGCGCTGACAGCTATGCATCTTGCAGTGCAAGCCATTCGTAACGGCGATTGTGACCAAGCCGTTGTCGGTGGTGTCAGCTTTGTGCTGTCGCTACTGGATGCAGTATCATTTTCTCGCCTCGGAGTGCTTTCCCCCGATGGCATTTCGAAGAGCTTTGATGCTGACGCAAATGGCTATGCCCGCGGAGAAGTCGGTATGTGACGTACTTCATGCTTTTGATGCTCTACTGAAGCTTTGTAGCGGGTGCTGTCGTTATCAAGCGACACGACTTGGCTGTTCGCGATGGGGACCATATTCATGGAACCCTTGTTGGAACAGCCTTAACCACTTGCGGGTCTGCTATGGGATCACTTACCACCCCGAATCCTGTGGCACAGACGGAAGCTATTCGTCGCGCCTATGCAGATGCTGGACTCCAACCTTGTGAAGCGGATTTTGTGGAGCTTCATGGCACGGGAACAAAAGTATGTGCAAATCATCTGCTGCTATATCACACCACTGTGTCAGATCTATTAATATTTATATCAAGGTCGGTGACCGTATTGAGGCCAATGCAGCAGGTGAGATATTCGCACGTGGCAGAAATGGCTTGCCTCTCCCCATCGGCTCTATCAAGTCCAATCTAGGCCATGGTGAAATGGGGTAAGTGCATGGTCGTATGCTTGGTATATAGGCCTCATTGCTTACCTGATGATAGGGCCTATATCTCCTCTCTCATCAAGGTATGACGGGTTACATCTATCGTAGATGTATTTTGACTGTATTTACTAGGTCCTTATGATGCTCGAAAGGAGGATAATGCTCCCCAATGGCTACTTCAAGAAGCCGTCGCCAGAAATAGAGTTCACAAAATATAATCTACGCGTGCCTGTAGTTGCCGAAGATTTCGTACCCCAAAACGAGAGAACTGGTTTGGTCGCCTCAATATCTAGCTACGGCTTCGGTGGTGAGTAACAAAGTATCAATACGTGCGTTCCTACTGACAGCATCATTTTCTTTAGGTTCTTGTGGACACACCGTCCTCCGCGAACACGAGGCTCGGCCTGAACGACCGACCGAATTAGCAGACATAGATCTCCATCTCTTTGCCATCGGCGCACTTTCTCCAAGGGCTTGTAACTCCTTGGTTGGTACGTACACTACTGCTTATTCCGATGCTCCAGCACGCCCACTGTCCGAGCACACTGGCACAAGAGCGCGCCAGATGCCCTGGAGAACTTTTGTTGTCGCCTCTAAAATTGCGCATCTATCTCAAGCCTTCCCCGAACCAACACTCGTCACCAACTCTGCACCATCCGTGGTATTTTGTTTCTCAGGGCAGGGCCCTCAGCATATTGCGATGGGCAGGGGCCTTTTCTACCATTATTCCGTCTTCAGGGACAGCATCTTAGCCTCTGATCAAGTTTATTGTCAACAAGTCGGAGAGTCTTTTCTGGAGGTGACTGGGCTTTTCATATCTGACCAGAGAAATACGTCGTCTCCTATATCCGATCAGCATACTATCTGGCCTGCATTTGTCATCTCTGTGGCCCTCACCATGTTTCAAGTTGCTTTGCATGATCTTCTGCTTTCCCTGGGGGTGTGTCCGACAGTAGTCATCGGGCACTCTATTGGCGAGACTGCTGCGTTTTATGCATCTGGTGCTATGTCTCGAGAGGTATGCATCTCATTTACTGAAGTCGCTGTGCTGAGCGTTGCTTTAGATGGTGATCCGCATTGCCATTGCCAGGGGACGTGCTTTATCCCTTGTTGATGGCGAGGGATCCATGTTGGCTGTATCTGGCTGTACCGAAGAAGAGCTCGTCAGTTGCTTCCCGACAGACGGACACAAGGCTCTTCACATCGCATCAATCAATACTATCAAGGACTTCGGTGTATCTGGTGCATCCGGCGACATCGACCACCTGAAGGCTACTCTGGAGGAACATTTTTCCGGAGTCAAGGCTGTCAAGCTACGTGTCAGTACCGCAGTTCATAGCCCCTTTGTCGACCCAATCCAAGTCTCTTATCGACATGACCTGGACGCAATTTTCTCCTCGTTTCCCGGGCCACACGTTCCCACCATACCAATCGTGTCCAGTGTCACTGCGCAGGTTGTCCTAGAGCCATACGATGCTAACTATATGTGGAACAATCTTCGGCAACCTGTCCGCTTTCATGACGCCATGTCCACTGTCAGAAACACCATTGGGAATAATTTCGTGGCGATAGAACTTTCATCACACCCCGTACTCGCACAAGTAAGGATCTTTCTCTGCTGAGTGATCTTCTTATGGCTAACTATGGGTCCAGTATCTGTACAGTTTCGGTGCAGCGGAGGTTATCACCCCCAGCCGTCGACTCTCTCGAAGCGATGTATCAAATCCGCTCTATGCGCAAGTCAGGACGTTCCTAGAAGCCTTAGGGACCATGCTACTATCAGGAATAAACTCTGTACGTTTCGTAAACATTGTGCATTTATCCCTGTCTAATGCGTTCTTTCGATAAGATCAATTTTCGCCGTCTCAATGGCTGGCCTCGAGGACATATTGACGCCCCTCCTTATCCATTCCAGAAGAAGCCGCATAACATATTTCCTCAAGTTCCTTCGTATCACAAACGACTACAACCACATCCAAGCCCCCTCAATTCTGAGAATCTCAGGGTCAGCCCTTCTCTCCCCGAACCATGGATGGCCGACCATGTGATTAATCACTCGAATATTATCCCCGCTTCTGCATACATCGAGATGGCATTGGAATTTCCAGGCGTAACTTCCGTCTGGGACTTCGAGTTTGCGAAGGCATTCGCGCTGGACGATGATGGCAAGATTGGCACCTTACATGTCAAGAAGATAGGTGGCCAGGTCGAAATCGCCTCATCCACAACGGATCGTTCGCTACATCCAGTTGATGAAGGGATCAGTAGCAATCATCATACTTATGGAGTAGTGCATGCTCGTGGAAGAATCGGATATGGAAAACCTCGCTTAGACGAACGATGTCTGGTAAAGGTGGATGTCAGTGAGGTTGCATCCCGCTGTCCCTTTTACTTTACTGCCGCGGATGTCTACAAGGAACTATCAACTTGGTGTCAGTTTGGACCATCGTAAGCCTGCACATATCTGTCATTTGTAACTTCTCTAACCTCGTGTGTAGGTTTCGTAGGGTGCTCAGGGGCTGTGCCAATGATCAAGAAGTAGTATGCTGGATTCGTGGACCAGTTGATATATCATCAACGGAATACGTTTTCCACCCCGCATTGATGGACGCAGCGTTCCAGGTGAGTACTTTGTCAGTCAGTACACAGATCTATTGATAACGAGCGGGATCTCAGTCTTTTGTAGGATGGCCATTGCAGTGGGCTCACGTAAACACCTCTACGAATAACTCAACCTTTGGACTGCCTCATTCCGTCGAACGTGCGTTCCGCAACGATGGCTCCGTCGGCCCACTTGTTCTACCGGCCGAGTTTTCGGTCTACAGTCGTATTACAGAATGGACGCCTCACTCTCGTAGAATGGATTGCTTTATCATGGATGTGGACGGCCGCGTTCTTTTTACTTTTCTAGGTAAGATGGTCTATTGTTTCGAGAAGCTATAGCGACTAAACACTATATATGTGAAAGGTCTTCAATTTCTCGAGCCAAGGAGGCCGACACCCCCTCCTAGCAGGTACACCGAGTATTGGCAAGAACATTCTTTCCCATCACAAAAGCTAGAGTTTTCACTGCCACGGGCACTATCTCCGTCGGTCCTTGATGAAATAGTGTGTGTTTCGCAAGCGCTGGACGGCCTCGCGCATAAATACACTCGAAGAACCATGGAAGGCCTGCCACCGCTTCCGGAAGTCCTTCCCTACGACAGGCAGAGATACCTTCAATGGGCAACGCAGCTACGGCAAGAAGAAGACTTCAGTCTCGTTCTTCCAGATTCTCTGCAAGACGAGAAGAATCCATTACGGGAGCTGACGGAAAGGGTGGCTCGTGCACAAGCAGGTCTGTGCTTCTGAGATTTGATTATCGCCCTCACATTGCTCACTAATCAAACTCTAGACATCATACTCTCATCTACAGCAGCAGTTCAGGCGTTATTTGTTGACGATCTCATGAGTAAAATCTACGAACTCACTCTTTTCGATGGTGAGGTGTTCCACCAACTGACCGAGGCAGTCGTAAAGGCGATAGTACACGCCTTTTCCTGTGGCAGAAAAGTCGTCCGAATCCTCGAGATTGGGGCCGGTACGGGTCGTGTCACAGCCCTTATTGGCGAGGCTCTTCTCTCGCAGAATTTTCCATCAGACGTATTCGTCGAGTATGTTTGCACCGATGTGTCGATTTCCCTCGCGCAGGAGGCCTCCAAGAAAAGCCCATGGCATACGACCACTGCGAAAGCTTTCGATATCACTCGGCCGGCGGTAGAGCAAAATATAATGGAGGCTAGTTTTGACGTCATCGTAGCGTTTGATGTGCTTCACGCTATAGCTGATCTGCGGAATCTACTGCCTGCTCTGAAACGCCTTTTGGTTCCTGGCGGGTTCCTCGCAACGATCGAACTTGACGGAGAAGCGTTTGAAAACTCGCTGCCTGGCACAAAGTGTAAGCTTATGGTCCATGATCAACCCTTTGCGTCCAACAAGCTTACAACTGCGAACAGGGCTTGATTATATATTCGGCAGTTTTCGCGAATGGTTTGGCGCGTTGGAGAGTCGAGACAATGGTGCGACGCACTGTACTCTCACACAGGAAATGTGGAATCAGCACCTTCGCCGAGCTGGATTCACCGTGGTATCGTGGACAAGAGATATGCGACCCACGGCACGCCATATCGCATTCCTAGCCCAAAATCCCGATTTCACAGAAGACCATGATCAAATTCTCCTCACACCTGACTGTGACTCGCCTTCTCCCACACTTCTATACCACTGGGCGCCACAGGACGAAATTGGGCTTGTCGCTTTTCTTTCTAAACAGGACAGCTCACAATCTACGGCGATCTGGGTTCATACGGAAGACACTGTGCCAGGACGTGCTCTCCTTGGACTCGTAAGATCGTTACAACAGGAGTTCCCACTCTGGTACATCCGCACCGTTCTGTTCAATCCCCACTGGTGCCTTGAAGCGCAAACCCAATTCATACGCCAGCATCTCGTCTCACTATCATCAGCGGACTCGGAGATCCTCGTCAATGCGGATGGCAGTATGCACGTATCCAGGTTAATTCCGTGGCCTGACCCACCGCCGTCCCGAGAATTGAGAGAGTGCGAGGTACTTGCTATTGATAGCTCGAGTGAGGCCTTGTACCCCACATATATCTCTCCTTTAGGCCTCCAGGAAGTGGAGGTGATGGTAGATCATGTCACGCCCATCTCGTGGTTCGATCCTTTTGCAGAATTCACTGGGACTGTGGTCAGGATCGGCGGCACCATCGATACTACTAGCGCGACATCCAAAGTAAGGTTGGGCCAACGGTATGTCATATTACTCGGCATATCCAGGGGATGCTCACTAATACACTAACGGCACAGCGTCTTCGGTATGGCTGAGAAATCTCGGTCACGGCTTGTCACATGTCCTGTTGAATTTGTCCAGCCACTGCCATCTCACTTGGTCAGGCGAGACTCTGTTGCAGCAGCAATTGGTTTTGCGACATTAGCTCGCATCATAGAAGATCTCGTTAGGCCAAACAGACTCACCACGCGCAAGGCCCTGGTGCATTTTGGCGACGCACCCGAGCTAGCTGTTGCAACTTACGAGATTCTTGAATTCATGGACTTGGAACTAGCTATTACCGCCGACGATCCCCACACGATTTCTGGCCAGTATGAGGTTGCCGCATTCGCCACGGACGCCGTCGAACATTGGACGAATTTCGTTAGGACTTGGGCACCGAAAGGCGTGGATATGATCTTCAACTTCCATCCAAGCACGTGCGCATTCGACTGCGTGGCATCTTTACTCAACCCCACGGGGACGATGGTACAGTTTGTTTCAGACAATGTCACGCTCCACGGCAGTGCCCCGCTGCTTACATATGCACAGCGATACATCAACATGGACCTATACAGTCTCGTTAACGCCAGGCCTGCACATCTGCAGACCGCGTTCGCCGAGGTCAGTGGATGCCTGGCAGCTCGTCTGAATATCATTCCCGAGGAATCGCACGAACTACTCCCCCCATTGCGCACCATCTCAGACTGGTATTCTGTCGTCAAGAACAGGCTAATCCGCTTCGATGAGCTTACTGTGACACAGAGACAAGTATCTAACAGTCGACTTTCTTTTGATCCTCGGCGTACGTATGTTATCGTTGGTGGCATAGGAGGTGTCGGCATCGCGTTTGCCCTCTGTCTTGTTGAAAGAGGTGCACAGAATATTATCCTCACTTCTCGGTCTGGTGAAAAGGTTTGCTCTTATCTGACGGTATTACCTTCCGACACTTACATGCATACAGGGACTATTCGCCCCTCATCTCGTACGAGAGCGGCTTATCCTTGCCTATTTGCGGGGCCTGGCAGGAGTCACCATCCAACTTGTAGCCGTTGACTGCACGAAGGAGGCAGAGATGCGCAATCTGTTCTCGACTATAAACTGCGCGGGGATATTCTTCGTGAGTTGGCTCGAGTATTGCAAGTGTTGCATTACTGATGGAAACCGTAGATGCCTGTGCATCTTCAAGACGACCTCGCCTTGAACATGACGCAGCGCGAGGATTGGGATAAAGGTATGTCATTCGCAGCTGTTACACATGCCTATCTCATCATATGTAATGCATGAAGTGTATGAGGTAAAGGTCAAGGGACTGGAAACTCTTTTGAGGGTTGTCGACGCTCGGCAACTGGATTTTCTTTTAGTCGCCTCCAGTATGGCCAGCGTTCTCGGCAGTCCCGGTCAAGCCAATTACACTGCGTGAGTTGCTATGACATTGCAGTGATCGCACTCATTTTTGAAACCTTCACAGTTCACAGACATGGATGGAGGCTGTCGCCGGTGTCGTTCCTAATTGTGTAACTGTAGCTGTTCCACCGATTGTGAGTAATGGGCATCTTCGTGAAAACTTGACCATATTGACACGATTCTTTCCAGCTGGACGGTGGAGTCTTCGTCAAGGGGATGACTGTAAAGCAGACAAGAAACGCAGCACTCGAAAAGGTATATGTACAATGGATGCGAATATCGGAAAGCACTCACAGACACACTACTTCCCCCATTCGCAGTACCTCAGGTTTGGAATGCTTGGCACAGACTTTTGCTTCTACTGCCTTGATGCTATATCGATGGTGTTATCCGGAACTGCCCCCCAATTGTACATTCCCGAAGTAACATGGGAACACACGTTACAACGTACGTGCCATATCAGAGCTTGTGTGACGGAATCTAATATGTTCAGTAGTTGTTCCCTCTTACGCTCAGGGCAGAATCAGCCATTTGATTCGAGCCAGCAGTAGCTTGGAACAAAATGACACGAGAGACATTTTGAGTCTGTCGAACGTCTGCGCATCGGTTCTAGCTCTGGATCCGCATTGCATTGAGGACAACATGCCTCTATCCTTTTACGGATTAGACTCTCTAACCTCTGTTAGGCTCAGCAACATCTTGAAAGGGAAGTTTGGTCTTGTTGTCACCCAAATGCAACTTCTTGCCGCCACGATGACCGGTGCGTGACTTCAATGTTTTGCGCCTTCGATACGCTTATAAGGATACAGTCACTCGATTGCAACAACTCTATGTCGAATCTCACCAAGAAGCAGACCATGTGCCTAGGGATGAAGCATATGCCCCCGATGGCCAGCAAGCTTCGTCTATTCAGGACCTCAGTGACAATCTCAGCTACTCAGCTGATTACGAACTTCTAAGACAGAAGCTCAAGGCGTCATATCCTCCTGTATCACCGAGTTACACTGAACGGCCACTTACGATCCTTCTCACTGGAGCCACAGGTTTTGTCGGTAGCTTCCTACTCAAGGAACTGCTTGCCCATGTCCGGGTCAAGAAAGTGATCTGTTTAGTTAGATCCAATTCCACCACCGATCCTGTAGACAGACTTCGAACAGTTCTTTCTTCCCAAACTATGTGGAACGATGATTGGCTTCGCACGTCGCGTCTGCAGGCTCTCCGCGCCGATTTGTCTCTGGAGCACTTTGGCGTGGACGGGGATGTATGGGATCATCTCGCTATGGACGTTGATTGCATTATACACAACGGTGCTCAGGTGCGTTAACATGTGTTCTATGATACATATAAGTTACTAATGCTCACACAAAGGTTCACTGGATCCATTCCTATGAAACGCTTCGTGCCACTAACGTGCTCAGTGTCCTCGATGCTATCGCCCTCGCTTCCATGGGTCGCCCCAAATTCTTACTCTATGTATCTTCTGTCGCCACTCTGGGCAGTAGCATGGCATCCCAGTTCCTTCCTGATCATACGAGTGCTGGGCATCGAGTAGGGGAAGACTTCAAGTTGGAGGCAACTCGTGAAACCCTTACATTCGGATATGCGCAGAGTAAATGGGTCTCAGAGAATCTCCTCCATGACGCGGCACAAAGAGGATTGACTGGGTACATCGTTAAGCCATCGTTTATCTTGGGAGACAGCATACTTGGCGGTACGTCTATCCCTGGTGACCTTCCTTGCGTGGTAGTATGCTTATCAAAGAATTCAGCCTGTAATTCTGATGACTTCTTCTGGAGATTTGTGAAAGGGTGTGTCCAACTGGGTCACATTCCGAACCTGACCACGTCCCTAAACGCTATCCCTGTGGACCAACTTGCAGCGCTAATCACCCACGGCGCTTTGTACCCCTGCTCCATTCACCTTACCAGGCTCAGAACTCTACATCTTGATCACGATACGAGATTTTCTCTGCCACAACTAGCCGCCGTATTGCGAAGTCGTGGCTATCGTCTTCGGTCGTGCGATCTCTCGTCATGGCTGGCTCAATTAGAGCATGCGATTACCGCGGAAGAGGACAACGCCCTGCTTCCCGTCCTCGACTTCGCCCACAGCCTTGAATACACATTTTCGATATCTCCTCTGGACACTACGAACACGGGGCAACTACTTTCATCCAGAGTTGGATCATCTGTGACCATGCGTATAACTGACGAGATATTTACCAAATATCTCTCTTGGTTAACGGCGAAGGACGAGCTTCCTGCCCCCATACAGCCTGCTTGCGTGTATCTAGGGCAGGGCAGAGTGTAATACTGGCAGGCGCGCATAGTTCATAAACGCACGTCAACAGGATATAAGTGACATTTCAGCTAGACCTCCGATGTGTTTGTACTCGATCGACACCATTTCATTACGACGGAATGCAAGTCCGTTCGACGATTATTGTGGCGAGTGATGAAGTAAGTACCTGTGGGGATATGCTCAGTGAAGGTATGCAACGCATACTTGTGCAGATTGCACTCACAAAATCAACAACCTTCACTCGGTGATCATGCCAGACAATATGCCTTTGAAAACTGCAGGTATCTCGGCAGTATTGGCCACACGAAAGCCAGCACCAGGCAGTTGCCGTGGTATCCTTAATGTCGCAGTATAATGTTAGACCATAAACGCGTTCTTTGTCTTAGAAGATATCCGTACCAAGAAGCTTCCGCCCCTTCCCCGATACATATCATGGCCGTCTTTACTTTCGGCTGAAGCGCCATAGCTCTCTTCAGTGAGTCAGGAGAAATATTGTATCTGCCGAAATTGGCGTCCGTAATAGCGATGACGAACCACTCATCTATACCCTGATATTATATGCCATAAACGTATTAAATACACCTTCGACTCACCAGCATCGAATTTTGCTACATCGTTGACAGCTTGTCGCAATGCTTCAACTGAGGGTACATCAGCGGTCAACCTTGTACTACTATTCATACATTGGACCTCGCTCACCAGTGTAGTCTCCGGCAAACGAGTACTGAGTAGTCAGATCCATCTTCTCCAACACCTTCCATCTGTCGCGAAGCTCTCCTGGTGGATTATGTGCTTCTACTAGCGTAATATCTGGCGAGTCTCCACACTTCATTACCGGTGAGCTTGATAAAGCGCGTGTAAGCACGAATCACGTACATGTCCGATCATCTATAACAATACCCAGTTGAAGCCTCGAATATTAAGAGCATCGAGAAACAACTTACGTCCCACACGTACTTATCCGGTCTTGTTAGCTGAGAAAAAGTCTCCATGAGCATGACAGCCGTTTCCAAGCTTCGAGTAAGTCGGCCATCGTATTGGAAGCGATACCTAATGTATCCGTGAGCCAAACCTAGAATCTAATTCGGCGGGGAGACGTACATAGATGCACTGATGTCGAAGAGAAACCTGATACGTTTAGGTCTGTACAACACAAATTAATTCCCAGAAAAACTGAGCGTATTCAGTGTGCCCACGTACTTGATCTGAGGACGGCCTATTTCTGGCTTTGCCATGCCCCGACGCTTGTATACAGCTGCTTCACCAGTAAGGCCCTCCGTCAAGCGAGTATCGTCCAGCTCTCCATCTGTCTGGCGCTTCACCCAGACCCGTTCTTCTTCTTTAGCAGCAAGGTCTATGATGAACCTTAGTCTATTGACTGTGCACCAGGTGATGCGTGCCACTTACTTTCGAGTAGATCGTGTAATTGAGCGATGTGACCTTGTACTGCCTCCAGATGAATTCCATACGCCTTGGCATCAGCTTCCGACATGTTGAGCTCCTCCAATCTTCGTGCAAGTTCTTGCCGGGCCATCTCGCGCGCCTTCTCCTTGATTTCATTCGGGGCGTCATCCTTTAATTGATCGGAGACCTGCTTGATATTGTGGCCCTTGTATAGACGTTTGTAACCTCCTCTTCCTCCCATCCCTGCCGTGTCCCGACCTCCAGTCTAGGAGAAAGGTGAACAGAAAGCCCTGAGGTAAGTGCCATAATTTGAAGAGTTGGTGTAAAGTAGAAACTGACACCACCAGCCCACGTGTTCCCGCCCTCATGTGGCTTGTTCTTAGGATCCTCCTTCCCATGCTTGGGCTCAGACAGCTCAGTGTTCTTGGGCTCAAACTTCACGTCTAAAACTCGCTTTCGAGTAGCCTCTCGGGCAGCGTCTATACCGAGGTGTTTCACAACCAGGCTAAGATCTATATCAGTACCTTCAGCGGAGGGCAGCACGCACAGGTTACATACCCATGATGATCCAAGATCTCTGCAAGCTTTGTGATCGTGGCAGGTCTATACACATCGAAGTCAAAGATATTCCGGATGGCGATCTCGAGCGGGTCTTCGGGGTATGCTTGTAGATGTCGGACCAGGTTGATGAGCTCTGTCCAATCAGCCGGATACATGAATATACGCAACTTGAATAGTGAGAGATTTCATACCGCGCAGCGAATATGGATACGTCAGCGTGCCCGCCTCGTAAGCGTGCCTCAGGTCATGGAAAGCAGCGACGAGACGCAAGATAAGGTCTTCACTAAGCTCCGGTGCGAGCTGCTCGAGTAGTTTCCTCTCACTCTGCATGTCTGGATTGACAACAGAGTGACAGCTAAAGTTGTCTCCGAGTACTTGCAGGAAGTGGTTTCCCAGGAATGCTGACGGGGCAGAGATGTATTGGTGACTAGCCGACTTATACTGGTTCGAGATGGGACTTACGGTAACCAGGCCTATTGGCCAAGAGAATCAACCTGAAGTTCGGATGGACGACCACGTCCGTCTCCCTCTCCTTCGTTTTCCTGACCCTCCGTCCATCACTCAGAGTCAACTCGCCTTGGCCGGCCAGACTCTTGAAGATAGCCACAACATGCTCAGCAGCTTTGTCCGCCTCGTCAATGATGATGACCCTGCCATACTTGATAGCGCGAAGGAGAGGAGAGTCTGTGTATGTCATGATGCCGCCTTCGAGAGAGGTTGTGTACATGAGCTGGTTGACGGTGGTGTCTCGGTGAAGTTGAATATACTCTCGGGGTCTGTTTAAGAGCTGATAGACGTGAGTAATGATACAGCTCCTAGTATAGAGCACTGCATGACATACCTGACAGAGTCTAGACATGGAGAGTCAGAGACCTGCGCTCAGTCCCTATTTTTGATAAGGTCACTATCGAGAGGAACTCACCGATCCACGACTTTATTCTTGCCCACTCCCTAGTAAAGCCAGAACAATCGAATTCTTTAGTGAACCTGAATTAATTACAGCCTCGTGCATACCTGATTCCCCAATAAAACCAGATGCTCTCGCAATACCTCCAAATCCACAGCTAAATCGCGCATCAAAGCCGTCTGTAGACTGTTATCGTAGAAATGGCTCATATGGGGAACATGAGATGCCACGCCCTCGGGATCCTCCCCAGCATCAAACAAAGGTATGCGGACGGAGGGTGCGTCTGGCGCAGAGGGATCACTCGGAGCAGGGAACTCCAACGCGTTATTGATGACAGCTGGAGGTGAATGATACTGTCACAACAGTCCTTGGGTCAGTACTCTTGTGCAAGCTTAAAATGAGCAATTTACCGGAGGTGTCTTCTTATGTATCTTCAACTCATCGAAGATGACGTCCAAAGTCATCCTTTCCGTCGCAGGCAAGAACTCCGCTAGGACCGCCTGGCTCAACAGAGCGTGCAGATCCACAGTATACCCTTCGGGAAGGCTTGCAAGCCTCTTGGAAATTCGGACGAGCGCCCTTGTGCCTAACTTTCGGTTCTTCTGGACCGCAGAGTCAGAGGTCATGCTGCTCCTGTATCGGTCGGCGAAGTGCAGAAGAGTTTGCACGAGCGAGTCTTGGCAGCCGGTTTGTTCGAGGATAGCGCCTTCCTCGAGGGGAGACATGGGGAGCGAAGAGATGGGGAAGAACATGTTGGCGTGTTCATCTGAGAGCCAGTCTTTGAGTGGAAGGGACTTCGAAGCTGTTACAATTACGCGGAAAGAGGGATGGGTTACCGAGAGTTCTCCGAAGGATATCTTGACGACGGTGTCAGCGATGTAGAAGCATATAAACGAAGAAGTCTT
This sequence comes from Irpex sp. Y119-03, assembly GCA_037042295.1. Lineage (NCBI taxonomy): Eukaryota > Fungi > Basidiomycota > Agaricomycetes > Polyporales > Irpicaceae > Irpex > Irpex sp. Y119-03. The sequence goes on along the minus strand of JAXQKB010000951.1, from coordinate 180,687 downwards.
ACTTCCTCGGAGTCAGCATTCTGAACGATTCGTTTCCCCTCCCACAACTCAGTCTCTCTATCCTGCAAAAGCCTCGCTAACGAGCCTGCAGTAGGTCCTATGACATCGATCCCCGAGAGATGTACAAGTCGCCCCTCCCAGGCACCTTCAATCAGCGGGCTGGATAGAGCATTAGCACACGAGACTTTCAAGGCCAAGGTATACCTTACCTTGGCTCCCAAGATGTTGCCCCGCCATCCTCGATCTTCCTCCTCATGATTAGCTCCCGCCCTCCCAGCTCCTTGTAGACATAGACGGAATCGACTTCATACCCTAACACCGCACCAAATGTTCGCACTAACGTCGTAGTCGAACACGAGGCTGTCGATGGCAACACAGGCGGAACATACGAGATATCCCACCCAAGCGCGTGGGCTTGCAGCAGAGACGTCAGAAGACCTGTGAACCTCTCCGTAGGAATAAAATCAAGTTCTTGTGTATTAGACCATGGGTATGGAAGGAGTGAACGAGGGCCTCCTGGTACACTAAGAGCTACGGTATTTGCGCGGAGAGTATTGGCAAAGGTTACACGCATGGTTCGTTCGGACTCCCGTTCGATAGACGTGAGCTTGTATCCCAATAGCCCGACGCCATCGCCTTCACCAGTGAGAGAGGGACTGCCCAGTGGACCTAGGCCTGCCTCTTCTGTTTGGTGAGAGAGCATAGCCCACACGACGAAAGGTGCATGGAGTAGTCCAGGATGTAGCGCCAAGACAAGTTTTGCGAGCTCGTAAGGCGAGAGGGACGGCGGCGCAGGGAACTGATCGAGTAGCGCACGTAGTTTGGCCAGCGCAGTTTGCGGGAACGCTCGCAGGTTGGATCTTGCAGTCACATCGACAGCGTTGGATGCCTCGCTTGCGTACTGAGTAGCAAGAATGATCTCTCGGAGTTTCGAGTAGAGCTTGCTTGAGTTTGGATCCGAAAGTTCTGGGCCGGAGGAGCTAAGAGAGATAAGAGCACCGACTGGGTCTACGAAGCGAGCCTGGAAGCGACTGCGGAAGGGAGGATCTATGGGATACCCGGTGTAGGGTGGAACGGGTGCAGCTATGGCCACGACTCGGAAGTTCTTGTGTGCGGGGATAAATCGTTTACCAGAGTCGTCTTTGACGGTGGAGTCTAGCAAGAAGAAGCGATCTTGGTGGATGATGTGCGTGCCGTCATCCAAGTTCCTTCATAAATAGGAGTTAGATAAGACTAACGAAGAGTAAATAGAGTTGAACCACGCACATCTCTCGATTTTCAAGAAGATTATTCAATACCTAGCCAAAATTAGATGAGAGTATAAACAGGGAGTATGGATAGTTACCGGCATTATACCCCGCTCTGCTTTCTCGATACCTTCTATAACAAGGATTCTACCGTATTTCGCAGCTCTAACAGTGGCACTATCCACATAACTGAGGTTACCACCGTGTCGGAGTTCTCTGCCTTGCTTGAGTTCTGTTTCGCCTACATCCCTATGTAGCGAGATGAACTCGTACTCCAGGTTTGTCATACTATATGTTACTCGGAGTCAGTGTCCAGAATAATCCGCAACAGATACACTAACCTGCAGAACGTCATAGCAAGTCGTCGGGCATAGGGCCCTGGCTGGGAGAGCAAGAATATGTCCTGTCCGAGCAAGTATTTCTGCAACATAAAGTACAGGTTGTTCGAGTTAAACGTGTCTTCCGCATCTAGAATTGTTCTGTCCGAATGTGCCAGCCTTGTTGGTGTGGCTGAGGCGTGTACGTCGTATGTGATTTCACCTAGCTTGAGCGTACCTATTACTGGCAACGGCTGCGTGAGTTCGTGCAGCAGCCTCGTAAGTCGTCGTCCAGCCATGGTTGCTGCTGGTGCTGATTGTCGCGGTCTAAGTCCAAGGACGAGACCAGTACCGGTAAACCTGGGGAACTCATCTACATTGGACGCTGTATGGATTCAAGTGCAAGTTGACCGTGTCCGGCACCAAACAGCCGGTTCGAATATGCTCGTGAAACTGGACCGATCTGATTGATTCCTCCAGCGTTCCTAGATAACCGATTGGCGCCGGAGTTGATGACAGCATTCACCGCCGTTATCTGGCTCAGATGGCGAATTGTGCCACTTGGACAGAGCCGTATAAACACATTTACTGCGTAACTTGCAACTTCATACTTTGACACTACCACACCACGACGATGGCCCCAGCAGAGTTTTCTCTTCGTCTTCAGAAAGGTGTGGCCTAAGATCCAACTCCATCGCGCTCTTAGATACCGCGTACTGAACGTCTAAAACGACACAGGCATCACGGGTGGCTTCGCTCCCCCAACTCCCAGTGCTATCTACACTGTCACTGGCACACCCGACAAGACAGACCTATTTGTAACAGCAGCAGTGCGCCCCGACGGTACACCCACTCTGCAAGACGCACTGCCCAAGTCTCTCTCCAAGTCTGAGCCAGGCGTAGATGGGCTGGTCAGCGAGTTGCACGAGATCTTGAAGTCTCTCCCTACGGAGCAGCCGCCGGGTAGTGAGGATATCTACGGGCTGGACACGAGTATTGCATTTGGCAGCGATGACTTGGAATGGTTCAATGGAGGGCCGCAGGGATGTGGTGGTGGAAAGAGCTTTGTCAAAGCTTCGGATGAGCAGAAGGCGCAGTTCAAGCGTGCTGTGGAGATCGTTAACAAACTGGTCGGTGACGCGAAGTGATATTCATATAGTTCAGTTCAATGTAAAATGATACTTGGAGAAGATTGTGTATTGTTTAGCGGGTGTGTCCAGAGAAAAAGCATTGACACGACCGTGACGATAAGCATGCCAAGGCTCTAGGTAGTCTTCCACTATGATTATTTAACACCTACAGCATTTGTACAGGGTTGGACGACTAGTATATTCAGTCAGGAGTATCATCAAGTGGCTCAGTGACATGTATTTCGTTCATGATAAGTGCTCATTCAGGACCACCGGTGCATCAAGACGGCAGAGTCATCCAGACGCTCCAAACATAACAATCGCTACTAGTACATTATGCAGAAGAATATATCGAATCAGTTTCTCCGTATCCCTGTGAACTCTCAAATCACCTATCTAGTACGCATCGATTTTCGCAGCAAGCGACTCGTTGGCGTGTTCGGTGCCACGACTAGCACGCCATGTCTCCGGGCCCTGAATAGCACGCCCACTGGCATTAAGCGAACCCAGCAACGGGAGAAGGTCCCAGTAAGGCTTACCGTGCGATTAGCAATGCGCTGGTTCTTGATGCGCCTGGCGAACCAAGCTCCTGCAGTTTGCCCAGTATTGAACTTGCTCGGGTCGGGGCTTCTGGCCACAGCGTCCGCGATAATAGAGCTCTGATCAGTCAGCGCACGTAACTCTGCATCCCTCTGCGGACGGGTAAAGTACACAAGAGACCAACGTTCGTAGTTGCCTTGTTCCTTCGGAGGCGTGCTATGATTTGACATATCAATTAGAGAGCGCATCTGGACCACCAAACGAAGGACTTACACGACACGGTGGAGGTTAGAGCGCAAGATACCTCCACTGAAAACAGAAAGAGCATCTCCGATGTTGCATATCGCATGTCCGGGAAGAGGCTGCACAAATGTTAGCTACTCGGGCGAGTAAAATGCAGAGACGGAGACTTACCTTGACGTACTTCCACTCAGTAGTCCCAGGCGGGAGCACCTGCAGTCCGCCGAGCCTGTTATGGAGGAAAGACTAATAGGAATTTAGCTCAAGAGTTCTATTCATATCTTCTATACGGGAGCCTACCAGTGAACCGAAGTCGCAGTGAGCCCCGATGGCTTGCTTGGTGGGCATAGAAGGGTCCTTGCGAGGTGGATTCTTGATAACCCGAGACTCGCAGCCACTGAGCGCGTTCAAAGTGTGCTTCTCAGCGAGCGCACCCTTAGGCAGCCCTAGCCTCTCGTTGAAAACCTCCATGAGGGTCATATTGATGTCGATAGACTTCTGGATGAAGGGCTTGATGGTAGACTCCATGCGGGCGTTCACAGTGGATGGATAGTCGCGGTGCACCTTCTGCGGCCACGCCAAGGCGTCGTTCTTGGAGACGTTCATGAACTCGGCGGTGTCGAGGGCGCCAGTCTCATCTACGGCATTGGCACCCGCGGCCTTATACCTAAGTTGGAGGGAGGTCAGAAAACTACGAACCGCTCAGTTTTTCCAGACCTTACCCAAAGGAGCTCCCTGCGTCGCCTTGTTCGTACTTCATTTTTTCTTCATACGGGAGACGCATAGTTTCTGCGCCCATCTCGAACATTGCTTCAACGTCTTGGTCGGTTCCATGATTCTTCAAGCTGGTCGATAGTGTCAGAATGTCAACGTGAGCTTTCAGTGCTACCACGAAGTTGACGTACTACCAAAAGCCAAGCTTGGTGGCTGCCTCCCAAAGTCGGTCAATTTCGTGCTGGTCGTGGGCCTTGATGAGCTCATAGTCGATGATCAGGAGATCATGAGTAGGAACATCGTCTGGGAATGGAGGGAGAGTGAGGCCTGGCATTGTGATGGTTGCAGAGTCGTTGGTACCGGTTACTGAGGTATTGGAGTACTTGTCTCAAACACATTTAGGAGCAACACAACTAGCCTAACAAGGTTTGTTGTCGCTTGCACCGTTTAGGTAGCGTGAGGGGCTTCTTACCGAGTAAAGCCACGGAGGTCCAAACTATGGTATCGTGACCACGGGAGATCGGCTTCAGGCTATGTCATTGGAAGATGGAACAGACCGCGGCTTCATGCTTCCAACTTGGGTGCTGATAGTGGTTAGGTGTCTGTAACTCGGGTCGTGAGCGTTCTATTCAGCGTCATCGTTATTTGTTATGGAAGACCATGCCTTTCGGATTCTTGATACGGTGTCAACGGAGCTGACAAATTTGAGTTCCACCTCCGGCGATAGTAGTATTGAGCAAAGGCCCTTTCTTCATGAGTGGTGCACAGCAACAACTGCTTCAAGAGACAAAACTTTGCAGTATCGGTGTGCTCTACATTTGAATAAGCCAAAGTTCGCATTTCAAATCACATCTGTCAAATAGACGTGCTCCAAGACGCATGGTCCACTACAACAGCTGCGGTCAGAACATGAGGCTAGCAACGAGGAATCGGTATCTACCAAATATAAGATGCTTGCCTTATGCTGATACCAATCGGGACCTTTCCACGACTACAAGTTCTAGATCCTTGCAGAGGTTGTTCTGCAATACCCGCTTGACTCTGGCACTGATGTATTGCATTACGTACGAGATATCTTGCGCATTCATTATTCCAGGAAGCCATCTTCAGGCGCCGGTCTGTGCGTCATGAGGTCGTTGTTTCTCTGAGTCGCAGCGACGGCGTAGTGTGGTCACCCAGTTTCCCGGGTCTCAGGCCTCAGGTCCTCCGAGTCAGAATGATGTAACCGGTCATGATCATCGTGTTTTGAAGATCGGTCTGTGGGAGTCACAGTGCTTGCTAGTCATTATAAATACGAGCTACAGGAGACGTATCGCGTGAGTTCTGTGGTAGGTGATTGTAGGAAGACTGACTGGGAGCTTGAGGAAGTGAGTCACGGAGAAACGCGGCAGCGTTAGCGCCTTAAAAGTGCCTTAACGGGTAATTCCATCAATACTACACCGAATATCGACTACACGCCCCAGGAGCACTCGGGAACTTTGAATTGGATCGATCGTTGAATGTCACAATAAGCTGCACTATATTTTATTAATTATAACTAGTAGCATGTGACAAACATACAATAAGTCTACGTCGGTGTTACTACTTAGTCGCAATGCTGAGATGTAGCAGTAGCAGTTTACAATACTAATTTTAGACATCTCTTATGGCCCTACACTTCCATCTTAGAAGTCGGACTATGAATATAGAAGCATATGTACGACTAGCGATATTGCAGCTCCGCACGGAACTCTAAAATCATTCTCCCACAGATCGCAGAAGGCATCGACCGCAGGGGCAACTGTCTGTCTTGCACTGAGTATTGTTAGGATTGTGAACTCACCGTTCTGTGAACGCGTGACATGACACTTAGAGTTCAATCCTACATCAATAAGTTGCATGTCAGGCAAAGGCTAGATAGATAACCGCTTCCAAATACAGTTTCCAGGTCGTAATTAGTCAGCGTAGAGATCTGCCTTATGGGAATATTCAACCTCCACTACGTGAGTGGCCCTGATTCTTCCGAACACGCTAGACCACCTCGTCATAGTCTGCCACAGGCTATGCACTGAAACGAAGTACCCCTCAACAACGAGGGATACAAGGCGTATTTGTCGAAGAGCGTCCCCGTGCAATAGCAGATCCTCCAGCGTCTCAATCCCCTTCTCCTCGAGGTCCCGGGCGTTCACATACAGAACAAGCTCGCGGAACGTAGGTCGAGTAACCCCTTGAAGGACTACCCGATAAATTTCCCAGATTGTGAGAGAACGACATTTGTAGGTTGTGAGCATGGCGAACATGGACAAAGTGAGCTGAGGACGGTAGGATAGGCGTAAAATCTTCAGGCTTTTGCAGACATTGATGCACTGAGAAGCTACGTGATACAATGCCTAGTTCGTAAGTGAACATTGGTATGGGTGTAGTGTGCGACTTGCCTCTCTGTAATACCTGGGGTTGCATGTTAGACTGAAAGCCGGGCAGTTCCGTCTGCTCCTGGAGGATAAGGTGCACTTCGACCAGCGTATTTTTGGCCAGCTTCATCAACGACGTCAATTCATTAGTAGTTTCCATCGACAGCCCTGTGGATAGCTGCAGAGATTCTAGTGTGCAGATATCCAATCCCCCAGTGGACGCCAAATGCTGTGATAGCATTGAGAGTATCTCGACGACGTTGTCGCACTTCTGGAGACGAATCGCACGAGGGTAGAAGCTGGGAGTATTGTGGTTCTCGGAAGGAGGGGCCGGAGACGATAACTTCAAGCCTGAGGACCCATGAGAGAGCTCGATATTCTCCAGCTCCGCGATTCGCAGTTGACGGAACCTGGATGCAAAGGCGAGAAACTCTCGAGGGACAGCGAATGTAACGTCTGTAAGGGACAGCGTGTGAACCGCCGGAAATAGTGTCCCCCAGTCAAGACGGGCAGCATGATTACGCTTCATCGAGTGCTCGATGAAGGACATTCCGACGATCCACAGCTTTCGAACGTGCCGGAGTTGGTGCAGCAGTATCTGAAACTGGGTATTACGCTCGACGTCATCCTCGCTTCCGTTACGATCAGAGGGTATGGTCTGCAGGCAGATTTCTCTTGCATATGCGACAATGCTTGGGAGTTCGCGCAAAGCCTGATATCGATGATATTCTTCGCTGGAAGCAAACCGCATGTCCGCATGTCTGAGGACAAACATACGGTGGAGGTGTGTTCGGCTGCAATGCACCCATACTCGCGCTGTGAGAGCACAGGCTCGAAGGCTGTCCCTGTCGTCACGTAGTTCGTCTATGACTGACTCAACAACGTCGGGTGGGATGTACGACGTGCGGAGAGCTCCAGTAGAGGGCATGGAGTTACTGTCACAAGTAACAATACGTTCAGCTCTCATCAAGCAGAACGTCGCGCAGTAGACATACCGCAAGCTGAGGCTCTGTACCATGAACGAGGTCGCGAACTTTGTGATTCTGGGTGAGTGCTAGTGAGCTGGCGAGGGGCGGATCTTGCGTTGGGCTTCCTCAGACGAGCGTAAGCTTGAGGATACATAGCCTCAATATCCCATTCGCGCGCATGAATTCTGCAAATCACCACATACAACCCACGTTCGGGAGAAGCTGTGTTACGCCGGCCAATGGAGTATCATCCTTACTTGGCTCGGAATGCGGTTGAGCGTGGAGGTTCAGAGCAGCGGTTGATCGGAAATAGAATCGCGCCAGTGTCTGTTCTTCGTGTTTGGTGAAGGATCGAAACACTGAGGTCACAGAAAGCTGCTTCTATCATAATCATGATGAGCAGTGGATAGGCAGGGGTTTACGAGATTCTGGTGTGGATGGATTCGAGCAGATTCATGTCAATAAAGGCGATGAGCTAGCACGACACCGGCGGAGTCCGAGCGATGTAAACGAGTGATCAAGACATATGGACGTACGAAGAGAACGAGTTGGTATATGAACACGACCATAATGCATAGCCTCGGGGCCTCTGAAAGATGAACCAATGTTGGCACAAATACCGTCTGACCGAGTCCGAGTACGAAAGTGACAGCGTGAGATATCCCAGCATGAATGTCACATTTGCGATTTGCGAGACGCCGTGACGCGCAGCAGCAAATTCTTGCCGGTGCCACTTTGGGTACATTCTGAGAACTTGACCATTCGGATATGTTCCAAAAATCAGACTGCTACTGCTCACGTTTCCCACTGGCTACCAACCACTGCTTGCAACGTCCGAATCACCGTGACATCATTAAGTATAAAATGGTACTGTTGCGGGCGCAAGTTACTGGTCATCAGCCTCCCAAACCCCTACTAGTCGCAGTATTCAAGAAGTTTGTTTTCAACTCGAACCGTCCCCTGAGCTTGTAAAGCTTGCCAAGAAAGCTATGGATGTAAACGCGTGAGGAATATTCAGCCTTAGGCTGCGTTACCGAATCAGACTGATTTTCGGCTACTTGCCCCTACTAGGTTCAGAAAGGCCGGACATGAAGCCATTGACAGAATCTGCGACTACCACATCTCCCTCGAGAAACGCTCTGTAGTACCTCACGTACGTCCAGGGTACTTGAAGGAATTAATACCAGGTACTGCATACATAATTCTCTTACAATGTGATCCGTTCACTACCCTAAAATCTATCATACGTAGACAAGGCCCCAGAGAAAGGAGAGGATTTTGAGGCAATCTCCGAAGACTATCAAAGGTGTATAGTACCAGGTGCGTGCCCAGCTGACATCTGAAGCCGGTCATTTGACTGAACAAGTCCGCATCACCAACATGGAACCGTAGGCCTGACACAATGGCAACATCCGAGCTTCTTTGCGTATTATCCTACTCCATGCACCTTCGAGGCCATTCTTGGAGAGCTGTACGCTTCGAGTACAGCTAGTCCAGGCTTTAACGTATGTATTTCCTCTAAAGCGTTTCTAGATACAGTCTGTTAAAGTTGAAGCTATAATAGTGGTCTTGCAGCCCAGCTTGCACTGAGCTCGAGACAATCGTTATGGACTGGGCTGCTAAATTATTTGGTCTTTCCGATAGCTTCCTGAATGCGTCGGGCCCGGGTGGAGGCGTTATTCAGGTATTATATCTCGGACTATATCGGATTGCAACACGTCTCACCGATTGCATCAGTCATCTGCGTCAGATTCCGCGTTGGTAGCAATAGTCGCAGCGCGATCTCTCTACACCAAGAGGAACCCATTAGTGAAATTGGATAACCTACTCATATACACTACGACTCAGACGCACTCCCTCGGGAAGAAGGCGGGAGTTATATTAGGGCTTGAATGTCGCGCTCTCGAGGTGAAGGCCGAGGATAATTTTGCCCTACGTGGAGACACATTGAGGCAGGCTATTGAGGCAGATGTGGCGAATGGAAAATGTCCGTTCGTTATAGGTAGGAATACCATACCTTTACTCGGTACCCACTTTGATTTCTTGCCCCGCACAGTCGCTACAGTGGGAACCACATCCTCCGGTGCGATAGATCGTCTGGATGAGATAGGAGCAGTTGGTGCGTTCTACTCGCTTACTGTCCTTTGAGTGTCTCATTGTACTTGGACTACTTGATAGTGAAAGACTATCCGTCTATATGGGTACACGTCGACGCCGCATGGGCCGGTGTAGCCTTAGCTTGTCCCGAACTGCGAGAAATGACGCAACTCGACTACATCAACGAATTCGCCGACTCGTTCTGCACCAATTTCCATAAAGTAGGTTCTATTCTCCTTTATCTCTGCGCGTATTGACGTTTCAATCATGATCAGTGGGGACTAGTAAACCTAGACGCATCCGCCCTATGGGTCAAGGACAGAACGCACCTCGTAACCACCTTGGACGTTACTCCGGAATTCCTTCGTACCAAAGAAGGAGATATAGGTACGCTACGACGAAGAGCCGGATAACATGTGGCAGGCGACTTATTATGGTACTAGGAGCGGTAACAGATTATCGAAACTGGCACTTAGGTCTCAGTCGTCGTTTCAGGTCGCTCAAGTTGTGGTTCGTATTACGAGGATATGGTGCAGAAGGCTTTAGAAAGCATATACGTCAGGTTCGTCTTTGCCGCTATCCCTCATCATCAGCGTTTTTACAGCTCGTATCGTAGGGCATCGAACTAAACAATTACTTCGTATCTCTGGTACGCTCGTCCGAAGACTTCTCGCTTGTTACGAAGCCTTCCCTCGCGCTTTCTGTTTTCCGGCTCGAGCCCGCCTTAGCGACCTTCCAAAGCAGCAAAGATCGCGACATCATTCTGAATGATCTGAACGAGCTATATTATGCTCGTCTCGCGAAGAGACACGACTTGTTGCTTACGCAGACGAAACTGAACGGGATTTTCTGCATCCGGTTCGCTATTGGGGCGGCGAGGACAAAGAGAGAGCATATTGATCATGCATGGCATATTCTTCAGCACGAGGCTGGGTTAGCCATAACAGAGTGGGAAGAGACTCGGGCGAGGAATAGTCTCGTGTCGGGAGGATGTGAGGTGTTCTGATGGATAGCACTGTTCCAGTATGTTTGTATATCGAAGACATGAATACGGCTGAATATCTCTTCCCCATGTGTCTGCTCAACGTGAAATCGATCCGGATGATCAGGCAGGCGGATTGCGTTCGACACATTTGGATTCACTTCATTGCAATTAGCTGTGTTGGCATGCTGCGGTAGAGCAAGCTACGGCGCTCCGAAGACTCAGGAGACTGATGAAGGCAGAGTTATGTCGCCATTCAGATACCTACACTGATGATTGATACATTACTGCGTGAAGCCCAATGAACTCTCGTAGCCCGTTCATGAATTCCCCGGACGCCCGTCAGGAATGGGGCCCGCCCTAGGAAGTATCTTGATTTGACAGTACAGAAGCGCAAAGAAACTGAATTCACACTACGTCTGTACGAGTACCGTCCATGATATCATGATATCAATATAAGCGGTGAATGTAATGGTACAGGCTGTTACTCTGGAAATTCTGATGTTTCCGTATGAATGCGTGTAATACTCAACTGACCAGTGTCATTGGCCGCTGGTAGTAGACTACCACTCCACCGCGGTCACGGTCAGAAGCAGACATTGACACCTTTGCAATGACAGACGGATTCGTTGACTCGTAAGTATGATATCAGGGTCATGCAAGTGTCACTGTAGTGAATAGATGCGCTTACAATAGCTATTCTTGGTCATCAACGCAGCAAACCTTCATAGGGCCCCAGCTGTTCAAGTTGTATCTTGACGGACATCGATAATTCTTCAGTGAGTCTTCATCAGCCTGCATAGCAGCCTGGGGTATCAAACAGAGCTTAATTCCAAGCAGTGCCAGCCAATCATCTCGGTGTAGTATTGGTGACCACTGTCATGCATGGCGTGCTCCGGTGTCTTCTGACTCTGCCAGTGACTCTGCGTCTGTTTCCGTTGGCGCCTACAAGATACTGAGGTATATCGGCGATGTGCGTGAGTACCGTACGCAAGGTGCTCATCACGAACCTTGTTATCCTGGGTCATGGCTCAGAAACAAGCGGGAGGACTCAATGAAACTCCGAGGGGGCGTCATTGCGGTAACCAGTACGATGATAAACGCATTCCAAGCAACCCCATACCCCGGAGAACATCTGCTCATCAAGTAGCGTCATTTTTAGTGTTCAAGGTGCTTCTTCTCTACTGGAACGGGGCATGTATGAGCATGCACATGGTACCGCGTGAGAGCACAGTGCTGAGTATTGTACATTCGCCTTCCCGTCAGCGTATCCGTCTTCAATTGATGAGAATATATGCTGGGCTTGATTGATCAGTACACGTACCTGTAGAAAAGAACATCATTGAAGTCAGGTACAAAGGGGACAAATGTACCTCTCACGATTGAGATTAACGATCGCTTCCGGGCATATTGCGATCCTAGACAGTCCGGTCACAAACTGAAATGCGCGCAAACAAAAGAGCTTTCGAGAGTGCAGCAACAGACCGACAGGGTACGAGCCTATGGTAGTCCTATGACTCATTTCTCATACATCGACCATGTGCGGCAACCACCCGAACAATGAATTATTTCTTGACAGTCCGAGTGCGGATATATCATTTGCTGTGCTTCAAGTTCTCCTAAGTTCTCCGGGCTCTTCGTCTCGGTCCGTTGAAGGACTAGATAGTATCCAAGTAGCTGGAAGGCCTTCGACAAGTTCTACGCACGTACCAAGTTGTTCGCCTCAGCTTGAGACTGTGATACTATTCGTCCATTCGTCGCGCAGCTGCTCTACTTGTCTCCTCCGAGTCCTCTGTCTCTTGTGCCAGTGACAGACTCTCTTGCATGCTACGAGCCCACACGTTCATTGACCTTCATTGTTGAACTCGTCATGATTAAGGTCAAATCGCAAGAATTATGATGGAATGCCCTTGCGACAGTGGCGATATACGAACGGTGACAGAGATCGATGTTCCTGCTCGTTCTTGCTCGTTGCAGACTAAAGTTCTATCTTCCAGCGCCTGTTCGATCAATATCCCGGAACTCGGAGACGGCCCCGGCGGCCCCGAGCCAGTCAGAGAATGAAAGTTAATGACGTCTCACTAGTCACTATTGGCAGATGACCTCAGTACTGTAATGAAGTCCTCAAGCACAAGGCACTGTTGAAACCGTAGTGAAGCCTGAGCACAGTACGATTAGTCACAGTAGGCTATGGTCCCAGGGACTAAGTACCAGCCAATAGTAAGCAAGTTCGAGTGGCAGATTCGATACGCCGACATGCGAGAAGATCATGGTTTCTACACTCAGCACGTCAACGAAGTTGTGTCGAGTCGTAAATTTCGTGGCCGCATCTGAGTCTGCTTAGGCCTCCCTCTCATCTCAACTGGCTGTAACTGGAACCAGTGGACCTCGCCTGCTTGCGTGCTAATTGCGGCTTGACGCGGGGGGTAAGTTCCCCATAGCAGACTATGTGTCTATGAAGATGAATATTTCCCTAATTGAACGCCTTCATATTCCATGTGTTCATGAACGACACACGAAGCTTTCAAGTTTGGAGTGCTAGTGGGTGACTTGATACATATTCGTGGCGACGACTTGCTGAAAACTCGAGTGTGAGCAGGTAAACGCGTCGATGGCGATCTGCGGCGTGGTTCCATGTTAACCTAGGTAGTAGTGATCAACTCATGAAATCGTCGACGCGGCGTCATACGCGATCCAAAGCTGCAAAATCATGTCATATAGTACAAAGACCAAATCAACAAAAGCTCTCGATGTAGTTCTGAGTTACATATATCGCGAATAATCACACTTTCGAACAGTAGTAGTCTTCTCCATTTACCACACCAGTAGAGCATCAAACGCCAGTGATGCCCAGCTCAGCGGCAATGATGAGAGCAGCTTTTTCAGCTACACCCAGGGTGGTAGAGTATGTATTCTAGAGCAATGAATTAGTGAATTATTTTTGGTGACATATATGTACGAATAAATAGAGACATACCGCCGCAACGTTGGAAGGAGGGATAGATAAATCGGCCACTTTGAGGTTCTGCACGCCGTATACGTTCAGCTGCGGGTCAACAACGCCACCTTCCTCGCGAGGTTTCATGGCACATGTACCAAGCTAGAGATTATGTGAGTTATGAAGTTCAAGGGCAAGACGGTGCAAGGCTCACAGAGTGCCATGCTGTGCCAACTAATCACAACGCTCGTTAGTATTTCGTCCATTGCGCTTGGGCAGATTTTACATTACCAGCTTTGCGTGTGTATTCTTCTATCGCCTTTTCATCGCTCTCGGTGTAAGGAATATCGGGGGCGTTGAACGCAACGGGACCAACTTCACCCTTGCAGACGGCCACACTGGATTCCGCGAATTGAGGATGGTTGGGGACATACTCGCCCCTGTAGCTCGGCATACGCCGGGCGTATTCACGAGCGCGTTTGTAGCCGTAATTCAGGAGCTCCAGATCGTCCTTTTGCTTCAGGTAACCTGTCTCGAACTCGGGAGCCACAGTGGGATCCGTTCCGGAACGAATGTGGACGAATCCAAGAGACGATGGATGCTCGACGTAGTACCCGACGCTGAAGTACTTACGGGAGGGAGTGCTCGAAGGATCGCCGACAAACCTGAAAAAAATGCATGAGTTTGGAATTCTAGTGAATAACTATAGCCACCGTACATAGAGACGGGACCAATCCACATCGCCGGGCTGTCATTCCTTGGGGCATAGTAGGACTGCCACTTCTTGGTGAACTCAGGTCCTATAGCCTTGAGTTCTTTCTCTGTGAAACGAAGTTTCACCCCTGCATCAAGAGCGCTATGTACGATCATGAGCACCCCATTCACAGTATCAACAAGAACAGTACGTACTTGGACGCCATCAGACCCTTTCCAGTCTGCTTCCACTGCTCGGAGTAGGTATCGAACGAAGGTTGCTCGTTGCGAACGATGGCATCAATGGTATCGGACTCCTCACTTGCGAGGAAAGGAGCAAATATAACCTGATGATCTAGACGCAACATGTCAAATGAAGCCCTCAGTACATATAGCTATCGCCTACCTTGATAGTTTTCACCGACTCCGGGAAGATCAACGATCTGCTCTACCCCGTATTTATCGAGAACCTTCTTCGCACCAATACCGGAGCGCTCTAGAATAGCGGGCGACCCAAATGCGCCGCCAGAAACAACAACAAGACGCCTTGCTTTCGCAATAGTGATATCCAAGGCAGAGGCTGTGGGATGGAAACGGGGATTCTGAACGTACTCTACCCCAACTGCTCGCTTCCCCCTATGATGAAAATTAGCATAACGGACGTTGGGAGCAATTCAGAACCAAAAACTGACTCGAAAATCACGCGCTTTACCAAGTGTCCCACGGCTATGGTAATGTTGTCGCGTTTCTTGTCGTATATGAAGTGGTGCACAACGTCTGAGCGTTTGCCATCCTCCCCGACCCACTTTTGCCATCTCTGTCAAACGAATATATATGTGAGAGCTGGTTTTGTGTACAATAAGTATAAGACATACACCGTGGACATTCACGTTGAAAAGGTCGTTCGGGTCGTCGGTGGTGCCACGCGAGGGGTCGTATTGTTCTCCCACTGCAAGAAATTCCTTGCCGATATTGGTGAAAATACCGCCATAAGATACTTTAAGGCGACCTGTATAGCCATGGACGGAATGTTTTCCGGGAGCAACTTGATAGTTCTCAGTCTGTAGATACTTGTTAGCACAGAGTAGAGACTGAAGGAGTGTTTAAAACCAACCTTTTTCAACAAGGGGATGATATCCTTCGATCCCCATCCTGGGTTCTTGTACTTCTGTTCCCATTCGTCATAGTCCGAGGCCACAGCTCGGGTGTACATCATGACTGTCGATCACATAGCACACGTCAGTATACTGGCTAGAGACTAATACTAGTGACAGGAAGTTGCGTACAGTTGATGCTGGATCCGCCACCCAAGCATGCTCCAACAGGCACAATAGTCTGACGGCCAGCGAGCTCCGCCTCTGGGTTCGCGACCATGAAGTTCGCTGTGGTACTGGCGGGATTCAGATGACTGAGGTATCTCGCAGGCTGAACGTGTGCGAGGTTGTTCTCGGTGTGCTGTCCGCCCTCGACGATTAGAATCTTCAACTTTGGATCTGCATCCGCGAGACGGCTTGCAATCAGGCAAGCAGTAGTTCCACCTGCGAAAATGGCAAATAATGAGGGTAAGTGAGCGTAGAAGGAGTGGGTAAGAAGTAGGGCGCGAACCTCCAGCGAAGATGATATCGTATTCAGGTTGAACTTGAGACATGTTGAGAGAGATGTAACTTTGAAGGAGTCGATTCAGATAGCTCAAAGAGTGCTAACTGTGTGCTTTCTCCTGGAACATACGAGCATCCCTTTTATACATCTCACTCTGCGGGTCCCCGAGCGCTCCACTTAGAGATTGGGGAACTTGAAGTAGTGTCACAAGCCATGGAAGAGTCGTAAAAGTTCGTGACAGAGTGATCATAGACAGATGTGAACAGGCTCTGCACTCATTGGACGAAGCCATGAGAATGAAGTTCAAGTTCAACAGCTTCGTTAGGCGTCAATCTTCAGATCGCGTTCAGGGCGTCACCCAATGACAGTGACCAGTATGATCAAGATCTCTGACAGAGATCTAGTCGCTGCCCGCAAACATAACAGCAAGTACTTTTTCAGAGCCGTCATCATGGATGTTCTTTGCTGTGTTCCGCTTACGCATAAGGCATCTAGTGCCCAGTTCCCTGCAGGTCTCGGGGATACGGATACTGCCATCCAACGCTCAGGCCTCAGGTATCAAATTCTGCTCTTATTTGATAGGAGGGTGCTATGTACCGGGCAGATCGCATCTGCTGTGCACTTCATACCCACTGATCTTAACCAACGCGCAGCACTACTGTACAGACAGTACAGTATGTTCACGAAAGGAGCCGTTGACAGAAGGGCGGTGTCGTCACCAATAGCGGTCCGCCTTGAGGCTTCCTCAAGTTTGTGTGACGTATACACGTGCAAGAACCTATGCACTAAAGCAACTGTAATATCTATCTACTTCCAAAAGAATGGGTAGCATAGCAATGGGTATCATGTAATTGAAACTTCGTTCATCTGGCTTCCGGTGGAATATGGGATTAGACAGCGGAATTTCTCACAGATGGCACCGACTGCTTGTGGATACAAGCACTTAAGAACCCATAGACTGATAAACTGCATCTTAGTAGCTCTCGTATAGGTAGCGTTACACGAGAACTATCTGAAACATCTTCAAGCCGCGAGATGCGCGGTGCAATGATCTCATGTCATTGTATAAGTGGAACTAGAAGTTTGTATTCCGAAGAAGCACGGAGGTAACTTTCTAGTACCTCACTATCCCGGAGTGTACGGTGTAGCGCACCTGAGAGTTCAAATCAGAAATTCCACCAGAAGCACCACCACAGAGGGGTCATGAACTTCAAGGCTTCAATATTATAAGCTTCAAGTTCAATCTCGGCGATGTTGGGTATTAGCTCGTTCATCACAGTTCTGGAACCGGTCTAGCTTCAAAATCTCAGTTGTTTGATCTATCCAAACAAACAGCTGTAGCTGATTTAAAGTCCGCTCGGCGAGTCGGCGGAAATTACGGTGGTTCGGGTGTTAGCGTAGTTTTGGTGGACCTTCCTGTTAAGGCAATTCGGGATATTGAGAGACGCCTCAACTAGCACTGAGTAGTGTCTCCGAGTAATCATTCAATGAACGTCCGCATTCTCAGTAGGCGACAGGGTTACCTGCGCTAAATAAATGATGCATAGAGAGTTGAATAGTAGTCCCAATGTTGCGTCACGGCATCAGGTACAGTATTCCGAAAGTAGTGATCATGTCACACAGAGATTACCTTCAGCTCGACATGGGATGGGAGTACTGAGAGCCCCCAGTGTAGATTAGAGCAACAGAAGCTACCATCATATTGGTAGATAATTTGACGTTGAACATATCATGATGATCGCACTGACTGGTACCGGCGACACGAGCACAAGGCACTGCACTCTAAGTATACCATCTAAATATGGCGTGCTGAGTCTGCAAGAATAGCTTCATGGCCCGATGGGATGCATTGAATCATGCTTTGTTGGCTGGTGTGAGTGACTGGTTTCCAAGTTGCCGTTCCCTCGCAGACTCAACGGACTGACAGATGGTCTCCTGTATCACGGTACCAGTAGTACTACTGCGTCGTTCGCCAGGAAGCTGTAGCAGCGTCTATCAGGCACTGGTAAGCTTCCTCTTTTCAGGTAGAGAATAGTTCTGAGCTCGTATACTTTGAGTGATAGACTGGCCTAGAGATGTTGCTCCCGTTCTACTAAATAACATCGTGATCCTTGCGCTATCATAATCGCACAGATCCCATTACGGACTGATGAATTGTAACAATCACTCCTAGTTTAGCAAATTTGGGTTCATCCATCAGTAGTAGTGCCGCCAGACTGCTCCGAGGCGTTACCGTTGAGAAATATTGGCATATAGCTTCTGCTGTTTCATACATACGTTCGAAGAGATTCCTTCCATTGAATAGTAGTTCTGTTCATCATGCCGCGACTCGTTCTGGAATACATAGAGCATGTCGGATACGGGCATAAAAATAACATAATACACTGCTAGAACGAGAAGATTGCGTGAGAAAGAACTCATAGTGAACGCGCGGCTGAAGTGACGACGCATCGACGTGATAAATAGCTCGCACAATTCATTCGTCGCAGACAACACAGAATGCACCGTGAGTTCTCAAATATGATCGATGGGTTGCTTCACAGATGAGGGGTGACTTCGATCGGATTTCTGGGACCATTCGATATCGGATTTCTGACTCACGTCGACCATCTCGTGAGATTCGACAGAGATGAAGACCTGTGGGGAAATTGCGGTCGATTATGTTGCAAATTTGGAAACGCAAGTCTCATACCTCTTGTCTTGGTACCGCCGATAAATTGAGAACATCAGGCTGCGAAAGGGGATGGTCAGGCAGCAAATGGCAATTAGGCATACGAACCCACCCTTCGTGAACCCGAGTCGCTTGTCTTCGTGTGGTTCCCTTTGTCGGTATCACGACTCGCCGGGAACCTCCAGCTTGCACGAGAGTTCAGGCTGGACATCATAGAGTTGGTGTAGAGCTTTGCTAGAGGAAAATTGAACAATAGGTGCCTAAAAAACAAGCGAATCAACTTTCAGCCATCACCAGCCAAGCAGAAACCTTCGTACAAGCCTGTAGACTAAGGGAAATTGTGAGCATAATTTCCGTGGACAGTTGGCACCCCACATACCGTAGCAAGAAATGCAACGAGATCGATGATCGCCCACACAGCAGTAATCAGGCCGTTTTGAACGGTGACTGGTAAAGCAGGAATGAGATAAAGAATTCAGCTGCAGGAGTTTGACTTACGTTTGATAATCTTATTTAGAACATCGTCGGTGGAAGAGAATCCGGTCCTGTGCTTGCGCTGGCGGAAACATTTTCAGCCAGAAGCACGAAAGCCGCAGTTTAGGAGCACCTACCAAGTGCCAGGTCAAGGAGATTGTAATCGTGACGTCGCAGACAGCGGCACAGATAAGCCAAACGATGACAATCGCCTGAAACTGTTGAAAATCTACAAAATGCGGGATAAAGTGAATGTAGATAGCTGTGCCTATGCCTCCAACTAATCCAGGTAATTGGAACGTGCCATATGTAGAGCGCAAACGAAGTGGACTTACTGATAGAAGCGAACGCTGTGATAGTAATGATCGCTACCGAAACCCGATTGCCGGTGAGTGTTTTGACCCTCCATGCGAAAAACAGCTGCACTATGGTAGCGATGGTTCCCTATCAAAAGCGAATAATGATTAGACGAATGGGACCCGTCTTTACACTGGACTTACCACCATTGCCGGATCTACTCGTGGTATGAGGCTGTAGTTTACTTTTAACGAAGATAAGATAGTAAAGGCTTACCAGTAGCAAATACTGAACAAACATGTGTTAGTTTTGACGAAGGAGGTAGATTATTTTCTCACTGACCCCAATTTCCCGTTTCCAGCGCTCCAAAATCGCCTAAGGGAGCCATTCAAGTAATGTAAGATAAGTATCTCGAATTAACGCAGAATAATCTCACCAAAGTGATTGATCACAATATCATAAATCCACCATATGTCGAAGGCACAGTTGAGGCTGTCCGCGATGAGGAGCAAGAAAACCTATCGTCCGAATAAAGTCAGGTGATGAAAGTTAACAAGATCATAATCATTTACTAGTGCCTTCATCCAAAGTTTATCGCTAGGGACTGGGTCAGTACTTCAAGGCAAGCAAAATTCAAGGATTAGCGCTCACTTGGGGTACCGAGAGTAGTACAGGAAGCACTGTGTGACCATGATTCCGTACAAAAAGACATTGAATAGAGTTCCAAGAAGTCCTGGACCATGGCTATAAGACTATGGGTTAGTAATGCAGTATTGTTCGAAGAGCAGCTGGGGAAACAAACGCGACAGTCGCGGGATTGGCCATCGTTACCTCGTCTCGTCAGCTGAGGGAACCATTGTATTATGGCAGCACCCGTTCTTATATATTTGACACGTCTCGCGTCTGATTCCGCATGATCATTCATTGGTCGCTTGTACGTTGCTGTAACAATTGACGCCAATCACGGAGAGGTATCTACATAAAGCTACATAAAGGGAGAAAGTTAGCTTGTGAGTGCATGAAGCATGAAACAACGTTCAAGTGACCATTGTGGGATGGTTTCGTGAGTTTGTCTCACCAAGCATCTTCTTTTGCTGGATAGTTGGATCACTAGCAGTCCACACATTTGCTGCAACCCAATTCAACCAACTAGTCCAACTCTCCGCTCGAATGCGTTGACAGAAGAAGGACCTATTACGATGATGTGCTGATAGAGAAGAAAAACTTACGGATGATGACACGTCTGTAGCTCCAACGTAGCATGCAGACGCTGCCAGTGTTGGCCAATAGTCAAACAGCGCACTGGATATGATTGAAGGCAAGCGCTACTATCAGAAGTCTGTCGTGACTGGGCGCGAGGCCGGCGACGTGTCACGTAAACTCGAATGGCGATGCTGGCGGGTTCTCATGACGAATGCAACTTCGGTGGACACATGGCGATGCTGTTGCGTTCAGTGATCAGTATTGTATAAGTTCTACAAATAAATGTGTCTCACGGCTCACGTATACGGGATACTTTCCACTGCGCAGGGCGATTACATCCGTGGGATGACAGCGCTTAGCCTCTGCTTGTCCTTCATTCCATCTTGTCGGTCCACTTTTGGTACGGAGACCACGAACCTTATACCGGTCATGCTCATACTTACAACACCGATCACTTGCATAGATCATCATTACTATGATATTATACGTGAATCAGTCCCACAAGTGCGTTAAAAAAAGACTCACGCATCAATCCAGTGAACCAAAGAATGTATTCAACCCGGACATTCGTCTAAATTACCCGATCAGTTACTATGTGCAAGAAGCACTTCTCTTCTTGTGGTATGACTGCACGTGCCTTCTGCTTGCTAGGTCATCTGCTGCTAGGCACTGTAAAGAACCACGATGGGATCAGTTTTGATAAGCTCGTGTCAAGCATTAGTCGCAGTACGCACTGCACTCTACCGTGGAGAAGTTATTGTATGCCATATTAATAGCACTCTTCCCTTCCACGACTCACGGCACGACCGCACTTGCAAGCTGTTGAATGAAAATGAGTGTCAGATCTGCGGGACTAGCTACCAGATGCCCGTTACTCAACGTTCATCCATGGGAAGCAGCGGGTTTCGTTTCGTAACGTCGGATGTGCAACAATCGCCGACGATCCTTCATAACTCCAGGACGTCAGTGTGGTGGGAAGGAGATTCACCGGTTCCTTGATAGTTGGCTATGATTCGTCGATTTACTGAAGGCAATCAATGCTTCGGGTACAGTAGTATCTTGACCTGGCTCGTCACGTCTGTCGCATAGCCTCTCAAACCTTGTGAGGCTAACTGCCAATCATACGAAGCACCCGGCATTACCGCGCACATGACTGTCTTGGGACTATACCCTACAATCTTCTCAATTCAGAGGCATCCAAACCTGATATAACTTGCATGAGCGATTGATAGGTGAAGAACATGGACAGATATTGCTCACTTGTAGCACAGTAGATACACGTTGCACGTGTGACCTACGTATCAAGGTATTGATGGAAATTCAGTACTGCGAACAGTATCGAGCTTGCGCCAGTGTCATGCACGTCACGCCCTGCGAAAAATCTTCAATACAAGCGGCAATTAACGTTGACCGTGTAGCAACTCTTACGCAAAACGGATTTGCACATCGCCACGTTTTGTGCCTTGAGCTCCGTCATCGCCTCTCATGCTCGCTTGGTTTCAACTTTAACAAGCTTTACTTAAGTTTCCCAGCAGTGATCGCGCTCATCTTCTCCTGGTACATAGGCTCCGTACGTTCCATGCCAGATGTACAGAAGCACACATGTTCTCCTAACTCATCGTAGCGCACTACTTGCCCGACCTTCCCGCAATGGTTGATTGTAACTCAGCGACATGGAGCGGATTTGATTCCTATCGACATGTTGTACTGTAAAGCGGTATTCAGAACGAAGCAATCATCGAGTCGAACCACGTCGCACCTCTAAAAGTAGTAACGGACCATTTTCTGTCCATACAAACTTTATGAACATGATGTACATGCGATTGAGAGTAGTCCATGTATGATTCCTTTGTGCATTAAGCCGTGTTCTTGTCACCACGGTCAGCCGAGCCCATCGACTTCTCGGCCGTGTTCTCCTGTCCCTTCCCAACACCACAAACAACCCCACCATTCCTAATCAAATCAGCCCTCACCTCCTCAAGCGTCTTCTCGCGCTCCGCAAGGACCTTCCGATGCGACCCCAAGCTCGCGTTCAAATTCGCATATAGCGCGAGTTTGGTGCTTATATGCGCATTAAGGTAAATCGCACGCATATACAAAGATTGTTAAAGAGGAGATGTGGAGTGGACTGGACGTACTTCATGTGCTCTTTAACCTGCCGAGATGTCAGTTATTGGATGCGAGATTATTTAGAATGGTATTGAGGGAACGTACAAAGTCGAGTAGTTTACTGAATTTCCCTGCTAGTTCTGAGGTACGATAACCGCGTTAGTTTAGTTGAGTCCCCCACACGTTTCGGTGTGTTACAGCACACAGCCATAAGGATAGGGATACGGTAACATATAATGATGCATACCATCGGCACCAGCCGTCCACTCGTCGATACTGCACTCCGTCCATCTCTTCTTCGCGTCTTCATACGCGTCGAGATGTTCGCCCACGAACGTATCGAGGTCTTGTCCGAACAACTGCGCTAATGCGTGGTCCTTGTGGACGTTCATTGCAGGGACGGGAGGCTGGTCGTTCATCGGTGGTGCATACACTGAGCCTGCGCGAGAGGCGGCGGGAGAGGGTGAGTGTTGGGGCGACGAGTGGTACGGCGCGAGGGATTCCCGACGGCCGTTGAAGTTGTGCTGGAGCTGAGATATTGAAGGCCGTTATTTTTCGTGCGGGATTATGCTTAAAAATAAACTCACATCCTGGTCAACGTCTGACTTGTAACGCTTTGGCGCGTTATAGTCCACTTCTATATCGATTTCTTCGGTGCGTTCGACACGCTTCTGAACGCGTCGAGTGGGCAATTTCGTGTAACGGTCGTCAAAAGCAGAAGCAGAGTCGTCGTAAGTGAAGCCATCAGCACCGCCACCTGGTCCACCACGCGAGCGATTTTCGTTTGTTTCTTGGCCTTGATGAGGCTGGTTCTCTAGTCCTCTAGTGCCAGAACGGGCAAGACGGCGAGGTCCTTCAGCAGAAGTATCATTAAACATGGAGATCTCTTCATCAGGCCCAAGAAGGCCTCCTTCAGTGCTTTTATGCGGGTTATTCACGTTCAGATCATCGATAGAGGCAGCAGAATGGCGTTTGGTGGGAGAAGGAACACGAGGGGCACGGAAAGCAGACATAGGCTGGAAGCTGGCAGAACTGGGAAAGAAGGGAGAAGGTGCGGCAATTTTCATTCCACGTTGGTTCATGTTAGGCTTGAAGGGTTTTGCAGAGGGAGAAAATGGGCGAGTCGCGTCGTCTTCGAAGGACCTGCGAGCTTTGGGCAAGAAGGGAGAGCTTTCCAGATGATTGGTCTTGTTTTTCTTTCCTAGATTGGCAAGGTTGAGAGGCTTGTTGATCCCGCCCAGAGGAGGAATGTCGTCGGAAGAAGCATTTGAGTGCAAGCTGATAGACGTCGCAGAGGACCTGTCTCCTCCGTCTGAGCTCATGCTGACATCGGCTTTGAGACTGTCAGAAGAACTGTCGGCAGCCGAGGCAGCAGACTGTTTAGATTGGGGTATAAAAGGCTGGCGAGCACTCATAGCGAGAGAAGTTGGAAACAAAAACAAAGCACAGAGGGAATTGCAGAGGAAGATGGAGGTAGAGAGCAAAGAGCGATGCTTCCCGTTTTGCCCGTTTTGGGGGTGCGCCAGCTTTGTGGCGTTTTGCGTGACAGACGCGTGACCATCACAATCACGTTGAGTCACGTTGTCGAGAACCGCGACACGCGCTGGCCTTCTTAGCCACCGACGCACGACGACCGACGCATTTCCCGCCATGTCCGACACCGACGCAGACGACGCCGCCGCACCCCGACGATCACAGAGAGAAAGAAAAAAGACGTCGCTGTTCGAATCAAGTGCGTTGATGCGCTGTTCTGACGCGTCTCACAGCTCATTAGGACTTTGCAGATAGCCAACAGAGCAAGCGGAAGCGTTCCGACGATGACGACGACTCGCTCAGCGAGCTGACCGAGAGCGACACTCCCGACGCCGGGGACAATGAGGCGGACGTCGAAGAAGACTATTCTGCGCCAACGCCGCAGCCAAAGGCGAAAGCCAAAACATCGCAGCCCAAGCCTGCGCCCGCCGCCGACGGGCAGCCTAAACGGAGAGGTCGTCCACCGGGGAAGAAGCCGAGAATGACTATTACGAAAGTCCCTGGACCACCGAAACCTCGCAAACAGAGAGCTCGCAAAGGAGGTGCAGGTTTTGACGCGGAGCAAGTGGCAAAGGAGACGAAGATTACCAACGATAATCCTTTGTTCAGTACGTCTCCCACTGACTAAACTCAATGTGCTACCTACTTACCTGTCTTAGATGCTATTATGAACCCCTCTGCTGCCTTACAGTCGACCGTAGAGGACTTTTTGGACTCTCTAACCCAAACACCCGGTCCCGCTCAAGCAGAACTCATAAACTGCGTCTTTCGAGCATGCGGCTGCAACCATACCATAGACGGAGATGAAGCACTTGACTACGACGGCATCGTCGACGCGCTAGACAACATCACCGAGGCACTCAAACAGGATGATACCCCTGTATACCCTCTCACATCCAAGTTACCCGCTTTCAAGCCCTTCCGCGCATCCCTCTCAGAGTTTCTCTCGCGTCTTATCTCCTCGGCTGCCGCCATGGGCCAGTTGTACTCCACAGAACTCATGACGACTCTTCAAGCATGGGTGGTCGCTATGAGCAGCAGTCAGCTGCGAAGTTTCCGGCATACAGCGAGCGTCGTTGCCTTAGAGGTGGAAACGGCCTTGTCGGAGGTAGCAGCTACTGTGGAGAAGGAAGCGGAGGTCGTCAGCAGACAGAAAGAGGGTGAGAGAAAGCGAAAGAAGGGGAAGGCAGAGCCCGCCACTGCCAGAGAGAAGGAACTTGACGGGAAAGCAGCTGAGGTTAGAGAACGGAGGGCTAAACTAGCCGAGTTCCTCAAAGAATTCGTCGACGGGTAAGTCTCTTTGTCTACATCAGACTTTTAACGCGCATTCAATCACGCAACTCTAGTGTTTTCGTCCATCGGTACCGCGACCTCGATCCCAACATCCGTGCAGAGTGTGTGCGAGCAATGGGCCTCTGGTTCTCCAAATACCCAGCCCACTTCCTAGACGGCCAATACCTTCGTTACGTCGGCTGGGTGCTCTCCGACGGAAACACGCACGTACGCCTGGAAGCCGTTAAAGCGCTTTCCCTCGCCTACGCCCAAACGGAGTTTATCGGCATCGGAGCTCTCCAGCACTTCACCGAGCGGTTCAAACCTCGTCTGGTGGAGATGGCGATGGGCGACACCGAGCTGAGCGTCCGGGTTGCTGTTGTGCAGGTGTTGCAGGCTGTCGATGGACATGGGCTGCTGGAGGACGACCAACGGTCGAAGTTGTGTCTTTTGATATTCGACGAGGAGCCGAGGATGAGACGCGCTGTTAGTGGGTTCGTCAAGGGCGTGTGGGAGGAGAGTCTGGAGGAGCGGCTGGTGGGGAAGAAGCCGGACGCGAAGGATAAGAAGAGAGCTGGCATCAAAGCTTTGGCGATGCTTTTGGTGCATTGGGGCAAGGCGTTGGATAAGGGGAAAGGCGCGGAGGAAGACGACGACATGGATGAGGATGGAGAGCAGTCGGAGGGGTCGAGGCGGGGGCGGACGAAGGAGGTCGTGAGTATCGTAGGTCCTGAGCAGAAAGGGCGGACTGCGCTCGCGGTCGATGCGTTGTGGGACGAGGTCCCGCAAGTGGGAGATTGGGAGAGTCTGCTTGAATTGCTTCAGCTTGATCATTCTGCGTCGGAAGATCCGTCTTCACAATCAAGAGGGAAGAAAAAGGGGAGGCAGGTGGGTGGTGAATCGGCTATAGATGAGGTGTGGAGATTGGAGGAAGTTGAGGAAGGCGTGTTGCTTGAGGTACTCTTGGCAGCTCTGCGAAAGGCGAAGGCGATAGCAGCAGGGAGTAAGAAGGTGAGTGTATCGTTGGTTCATCATCGGTTGTGGTTCAACGATTATCGTAGGGTGAAGAAGACACTGTTTCTTCGGACATCACACGAGCTCTCATTAAAGCGCTCCCAAGGTTGTTCGTCAAGTACCAGACGGACCCTGGAAGGATGTCGGACGTTCTTCAGCTCCCGCAGTTAATGAACTTGGACCTGTATCTGGAGATGCGCGTGATGACGGTAAGACATCCTCCCCTATCTTCCGCAAGCATAATCGACTGACTCCTGCTCCAGGCATATTCCTCATTATGGGACGACGTGATCAAACAATTCACCTCCCACTCCGCTCCGATAGTCCTGTCAACCGCAGTAACCACCATCCGCCACATGATGGACGCGACGAGTCTCTCAAACACGAACAGCACGAAGATACTCGAGCTCGAAGAGCTTCTGTCTACCTCCCTCCGGGACGTCATACAAGGTCGAGATGAACTTGAGATCGCCTCGTTCAGCGAGGACGAAGTGCTCGCTCTCTCGGGTATTGTAACCCGCCTGACGACGCTTGCTGGCACGCGGGACGTGACGAGTTGGATGGAGGAGGACGAAGGGGGGAAGCAGAGTAGTGCGTGGGATATCATTACGGCTCTCGTCGAGCGCGGTAAACTGGGATATAAGGAGGAGGAATCTGTGCGTGACTATCCTATAGGTCCACGAACGGCTTAATGACTGCTCAACCTCTTTATGCAGATGATCGACCAAGCACTCCACCTGCAGACGTTGTATATCATCTGGAAGGCTCGTGGTCTCACCGCTGCTCCCGACCCTTCACATGAAGAGGTCAGATACCGAGACCGGCTGAAAGAGTGCAGAGACGTCTTGGTGGAGAGATTACTAGAGTTCACAGTTGGGACACAGTCAAATACAGCGGACGCAGTTCGGAGAGCTGTAAGCCGTTTTCGTGCAATGACACTAAATAATTACTGATTCAGTGTGCATGCAGGCGTTCCAAAACCTCATGAACCTCCACATCCTCTTCTGTCCTGCCCAGACTGTCGCCCCGGACGGCAGCGACCTACCCACTGCAGCCTTAGCCCTGACTCTGGACGATGAGGCGCAATACCGCTGTGCAGGGTTCGTACAAGCCGAGATCGAGCGTTATGCTGAAGAGCTCGACGAGAACAAATCAGAGGACGGTGATAGCGACGAGCAAGACAGCGAACGCGAACAGTCAGAAGAGGAGAGAGGAGCGAAAGCGGCTCGAAGCAAGAAGTCTAAAGGCAAAGAACGGGCTAAGAACGTGCCAGTGGGTGAGTACTCAGTGTCGGTGAATTAACGATATCTTCTCACATTCGCTTGGGTGTAGATGACTCGGCTCGAGTAAAGCTTGAGAAAGAGTACGTTTTCATGGGCCTTGTGGCTACCTTCCTGCGTGCCATACGCGCGGGTGCCATCCACTTCCGGCATTGCTCCGTTTTGTTGGCGCATTATGGCCGGCTTGGGATCTCGTTCGACCTATGCGCCAAGTTGATCGTAGATATCCTGCGGGAAGAGGGTATGTATAAGGAGAACGGAGATATCGTGGTCTCTATTGTCACACAAGCCATTCGTGAGGTAAGGCTGGTGTCATCGCTGTAGACATAATCAGGCTAAGCGTTTTCTACAGTCCTTCCTGATGGTCCTCGACGGGATCAGCCCTACAGAGGACAACACCATCGCCCTCAGCAAACTCTTGGCCTCCGCCTTCATCATCAGAGGAGCTCAACTTTCCGTGGTCAAACGTCTGGACAGCCAATACGTTGTTAGCATTCACACAAATCTGATCACCTGGTTGTTCAAGCGGATTGCTGCTTATGACGCCGCTGGGAACAGGAAGGCACGAACGAAATGCAAATCGTTCTTCAAGGTCTTGACGCCGTTGGTGAACTCCCTTGATAGCCGTGACTCTTTGAAGATGTGAGTATTCCCCATGTGACCCTGTCAGTATCAGCTAATTTCTTTTTCTTCTGTAGTAAAGCACATCTTGATCAGACTTTGGCGCAGTCGAAGGTTGAGGTCGTAGCAACTTCCAAGGCCTGGGATGCATATAGAGCCTATGAGAAGAAACTGGCTGGGGCCAAAGAGCAGAGTAGGTGTTCGTGTTATAGCCAGCAGTGTTCCATCTAACGTCAACATTATAGCTATGAACGGTCGAGCGAAGAAAGGTAAAGCTGCCAAAAGTGCCGAGGTTATCACTACCGAGGACGAGGGAGGAAATACCGATGCTAGTGCGGCTCCAAGATCGAAAGCAGCTTACCGCGGCAGGGCAACAGCTGACTCCGGTATGGAAGACGAGAGTGAGAGAGACAGCCCGCCGCGAGCGCCAGCTCCTACGACTCCCAAACAGAGGCCACGCGCCCGACCCGTAGCCCGACCTGTGACGCCAGATCTAAGCTCTCCCGAACCCTTACGCTCTCCTTCGCCGGCCCAGTCAGAGCCTTCTGTAAGAGCAAGCTCTCCACCATTGTCAGAGCCACCTTTGACTCCGGAACCTGACGAGCCTGAAGAGGAGATGGCAACACCCACCGCCTCTCGTAAACGACAACACTCCCCAGACGACCAGGATTCGGTGGAAGGTTCTGTCGCGGGGGACAACCCCTCATCTTCTGTGGTCCCGGATTCTCCGGTTGACGAAATTCACATCCGTCGCAAGCGTATTCGGCATTAGACTGCTTCAGATGCCCTGTGTTCTGTTTCCAGAATCCGACATTACTTATCAACCCTGCTCTCCTTGCTCATCGTACTTACATGTTGTGTTGTATCTTGGACTTTGCTTTATGTATGCTGTTTGAGCGGTTTATTATGTGATGGGGCCGTTTATTACTTACAATTTATAAAGTTCTGAGCCACCACCAACAGATTCGACGAGGAACGCTTACATGACAGCCACGAGAGCTGGCATGACGCAAGGAGGAACAAACGTAGTCTTGGGTCGGCTCCCTCCCCACTTCGGGCTCTTTTACGATGAATATGCGAATATATACATTGGCGATGTTTGACAACAGGATGCAAAAGGAGTGAGCGACTGTACGAACATATCTGGTGAGTGTACGACAAGTGTGCGATAGTAGATAATTGGTATATAGCAAACGAATAAAATATGGCGGAGATTACACTAATATTCAAACACTTAAACAATCGTGGACTTAGGGTGCCATCCCGATTGTGGCTAGGACTGCTGCACGCTACAGAGACGATGTTATTAGTATTTATGTCCCAAATAGCATGAATCGCCACTACGACTTACATGATCATGCCATGCCGCTGATCGCCCGACGTCCGGCGAGGCGATCTCAGAATTTCGTCGAGGACGAGGCATGGTCTCTTGATATGGCGGTGGCGTCATAACGTCAGACACCGACATCGACCTTTTCCTGACAGCAGGGAGCTCCTCCAGCTTGATTCCAAGCATCTCGTAAAGTTCTTCCTGAGCACGCATGAGTGCTCGGACTTCATCGCTTGGCGAGATACCCGAGCTCAGGCTCCTCGACATGGCTATAGAATCGAAGAGTGAGCATAACCCTTGACAGTCAATAAGGCATACTTACCAGTCGACATACCGGTGGAAAGGCCAGCGGTGGAAAGGCCTAACGGTGTGCGCACCGGTATGGGAGGTACAGGGGGGATACCGTCGGATGGTGTCCTGTTGGAGGGCGAGACGGCCAGGCTACTTCTGTTCGTTGCAACAGATGATCTTTGGCTGCGCGAGTGAGTTGATGAGCGTAAGCCTGCACGACGCATGCTCGCTTTACGCGCAACGATAGCAGCACTAGACCTCCGACTACTCGCAGGTGTAATGACTCCTTCACTCATAGCAACCTTCTCGCTGAATGCGTCCAGTTCCCTCGCGGCATCCTGCGCCTGTGACCAGGCCTCGTCTCGCTCTTCCTGCAGCTGAGTTACCTGTTGACGCAGCGTCTGGTTCTCAGCAAGATGCTTGATAAATGAGGTGTTCAGCTTGCGCACGGCCATAGCCAGAGCACTGCTAGCATGCAGGTCGCGTAAATGCGTCAGCTGACGAAGCTGATCCATGATGTTGTGCAAATCCTCGGAGATATGGTCAAGGTTGTCGGAGAGCTCGACAAGTTCTTCCAGATTGCGGGACGAAGCTGTGTTATCAGCCAAGTCGCCACCTTCCGCTATTGTTCTGAGGTCGTTCAGCAACTTCATGCGCTTACGCATCCCAAGCTTATACTTCGTCTTCAGCTCGGCAC
Organism: Irpex sp. Y119-03; assembly: GCA_037042295.1. Classification (NCBI taxonomy): domain Eukaryota; kingdom Fungi; phylum Basidiomycota; class Agaricomycetes; order Polyporales; family Irpicaceae; genus Irpex; species Irpex sp. Y119-03. The sequence goes on along the minus strand of JAXQKB010000951.1, from coordinate 150,040 downwards.
CCAGCTTCTCCAAACGTTCGATCTCATCCGGTAGCTCTCGCTGAACCTGATCAACAGAAAGAAGTCGAATGGCGGTCGCATCAGCTGAGCTCTTTACAGCTTCAGACACAAGCGTCTGGAGCTCCTGTGAGGTAAATGTCCACTGCGCAGCCTCCATTGTCAATCCCCGGAACTTGACAGGAGTCGTCTGGAATCTGGGAGAAGAAGACTCTGGGGTGGTATACCTCGATGTGCTGACTCCACTGACGCCCGTAGACAGGCCAGGCGAGCTTGCGACGGAGGATACAGAACCAGCGCGAACCCGATTCAACACCCCGTAGTTACCAGGCCCACTTGGTCTACGAGGTCCACTTGGAGGCGGGGGACGTGTGCGTGCTCGCCCCTTGCGACTTATCGATCCGAAAACAGGATGCAACTGCTGCTGCGGTAGACTCGTTGTACTAGAATCAGCGCTTTCAAATCCAGAGCGAAACTCGGTGGATAAGGGGGATGGCGGCAAGCTTGGACGCGGAGAAGAAAGTATCGGGTCGTTTTCGGGCTCAGCATGCACAGTCAGGAGAGACTGTTCCTCGAGAATGGACGCGTGCTTGCGTTTGAGAAGAGAAGTCGGAGCAGATTCAGTCGAGGATGATGACGGCGATGGAGGGAGAGGAATAGCAAAGGGTGCAAGCTCGGAGATAGGTGTACACGGGGACTGTGGGGAGGAGGGAGAGGAAGGGCGATGCAGCGTTGCAGGTTCCGTCATAGAACGTCTCATGGGGAATGCAGGAGAATTTTCCGGTGTCATGGAATACCGACTGCCAGGGGAGCTCACGGTGCTTCCCTCTTCGATCATCGATAGTCCAGCGACACTGTACAAGGAATCCGCGCTTGGCGGCGGTGACATCAGGGATTCCAATGAAGGGCTTGAGTCTCCACCTGCCTTAGTTTGCGCACTCGCACCAGCACTTGAGGGCGGTGTCGCAAGACTTGCGCTCCTCATCAGTGCCTTGACAGATACTGACGATCTCTTCGACTTCTTCCTCATAACCACAGTGCCATGTCGTGGAAGAGGCGGAGGAACGTCCTGAGGAGAAAAGCTTCCAGAAACCAAAGGTGTGAAGGCGTACGGGGTTTCGGGGAATTGCTGCTTGACAGTAGACGGCGAGGCTCCTTCACTGGTGACGATTTCGAAGGCAGCGCGAGGAGGAACCGATATTGGAGCGGGAGGACTGAGTGCACGGGGGGCAGTGCCAGAATTGCGAGATAGTGGTCCGCGCGATCCACCAAACATAATATCCAAAAGGTCCGGGGAATCTAGCGACGCACGAGCAGCGCTGCTCAGCGATTGAGGGCGAATAATTAAAGGGGATGCACTAGGCGATGAAGGAGAGTGTGGTACTTGGGTCGAACGAGGGCGTTCCCCAATAGGAAGCATAGTAATAGCAGGCTTGGCAGGAGGAGACATATTACGCCTCTGCTGCCTTGCCTCAGAAAAAGAGCGGAAGGTATGTTCCCGAGAGTTGGCACTTCCTGATGACTCTGGAGTGCGCACCTTGTTGGAACTAGGGGACAGAATTGAAGTTAAGCCAGGAGACAAAATAGCCGTCGATCCTGGGGAACTGTAGAGCGACGAAGACTCGGCAGGGGAGAAAACAGGGCCTCCATGAGTGTTCTCGGAATACAATGAGGCGGATGAAGAGGTAGCTGTAGTCGGAGCATCTGGTGAGGTCAGAGCCTTGCCGCGCGAAGGCTGATACATCACATCCTGGCCGTCCTCCACACTAGTCGGACGAGTGCTGACACTGTCCTTCGATCGAGCGGACTCAGATGGAAGAGATAGCTGACTTGAAGCAAGCACGTCTGTGTGCACGCTATCTTCCGAGGAGCCAGAAGACGGTTGGGTTGGGTTGGATGGGGCACTCGCAGAGTCAGCAGATTCGGATATTTTTGATACCCTCCTCCGCTTCCGTTCGGGGTCAAGTTCAACGGTAAGCTCCTTCGTAGCCCTCCGGCTGGCAATGCTACTCCCGTTGCTGATCCTCCTGCTTGCGCGCTCGCCCAGAGAGCCGATGGCACTCTGCACCGAGTTATGTCCGACCTTGCGTAACTCGGGTTGCGACTGACTAGAGGCGCGAGCGGAGCTCGGCCCAGGGCTCAAGCCCTGAGGCATAGGTGGAAGAGGAGGCACGTCCATATTCCATTCCTCCTTCTCCCGCTCTTCTGGACTCAACACGACGATCTGGTCTCCACTGATCTTCCGGTCCCGCCAATAGTTGGCGCTATTAGGGGTATACCCGTTGGAAAGAGTGCTGCCCTTACTTGATCGCTGGCTTCTACGCAGACTGCTGCGATTAAACAGGAAGGAATAGTCGCCTTTTGGTAGAGTTGCCGAATCCTGGCGTGCGAGATGACCGCGACTCCTAGATGGCATCGTCGCGGATGGAGGGTGAGAGGCGTTGGGAGATGTAGACATGAAGTAGGTTCCAACCAATGCACGCGCGATTGTCGTCCCAGAGATGGCAGAGAGCCCGTCTTCCATATCAGTCTCAAAGTCAGTACCTTCAGGTGCGGAATGCACAGAACTGGCACGAGATTTTGGTCGTGCACGAGATCTTGAACGCGTGAGGGATCCGTGTTTCGACTTTCGAACTGACGCGACCCTGGAAGACTTCGGTGCTGTAGAGCTACGACGCGACTGGTATCTCGAAACCGGACGAGAGCCTCGCGTTGTTCGTCTACTGGAAGACTGTCTCGACAATGAAGCACTTTCCGGGTCCGTGCGAAGGAATATCTTGGCACCAGACATGTTGGTGGGAATCTTGATGGGTTGAGGAGCGCGCCGTTTACTCTGACTCTGTTATTAAACATCAGCTACCTGCCATTCGTGATACACAATGTGCACTCACAGGGCTCCTGAGACTAGTGGAAGGACCATCCTCTGTCTGACTAGGTCCTGCGATAGGCGAACGAGAAGGCTATGATTGACGAACCCTTTAGTTACGAATGTAGAGAAATCTTCAACACTCACCTCTCGGCCTCTACGAGCTTCAATGACGATAACATCATCTGTTTCCTCCTCCGGAACTGCTTTCTCATAACTCTGCTGCGCCTCCTCGCCTTCCTCTTCTGACTGTTCCCTCAAACTGCCTTGCCCATAGATACTTCCTGCATCCTGCGCCAGACGGCTATTGCTCCCTTGAGACCCCGCACCTCCTTTCATCCCTAACGACGCATTGCGTTCCGGCATCCGCGCTGGCGCCTTGTCAGGAGTTTGTAGTAGTTCGGCGGGGAACCAGTCTGATAGTGATTCGGTCGTGAGTTCCAGCTTCACGCGGGGTGAGCTCGCTCGAGCGCCGTCTGCTGCTTGCAAGCTCCCCTGCGTGGTTTGGACGCCAGAGACTTGTGATACATTTGAGTCATTGTAATGCGAATATGGATTGTACGACTTCTCGTTGATGTCGGGCGAGGCGAACGATGCGGGAGAAGGTGGCGATTGCGCGCGTCGTATGTGGGTGAGGTTGTTGAACTTTCGTGAGATGCCTTTACGTCGGCTGAATACCGAGGACAACATGGACATAGATTTCGAGTAACCAAGTCGGACGTCGTTGGAGATTATTTGACTAGCCCCTTGCTTCGTGCGTGAATCCTGAGAGCGCTGGAACGGAGAGGCCAACTAAGTGAGAATAAGTTAGGTTGAATAGGATAGAAGATGGAAGTTGGAAAGCAAGAAAGAGAATGCATACCTGGCTGGCGGCCACCGTGTTCGCCAAGGCGGTGTCGGCGACGGGAGTATTCGATAGTGCGCGTTCAGAAAGCATCCTAGAGGGCGTCCGACCGACCGAGAAGTCAGTGCCCCCCGCGCCTGCCAACCATCATATGTAAGGCATCACACCACACACCTTTGGACCACAGCATTTCGTCGATGGATGTCATCGCAAAAATATTTAGTAAAACATGAGACTCCTCCATGGTGTTTCAGAATCAAAGCCACACCCGCCTGCACGCAGCTTGAGGCGCCCTCCCGCCACAGCCGCTCGTAGGCGTAGTGCTCGGCTGCATTTGGCAGTCTTCCTCATTGACCGCAACGACCACAACGACGTTCCCGCTGCTTCGCTCGACGTGGAAAACACTCTCAACAAAATGCTCTGACGGGGTTGTCAAGGCTTATTTGGCAATGACAACTCGAAAATAACTCTGACTGATCAAAGTAGCAGACGCTTGATCCCCTGGCCTCCGTTCCGGTACGCATCAAGCAACGATCCAGATACCGGTGGATTACGGTCTCATTCATCATTGATGTGCATGGCATGCAAGGTTAAATCCTCCCCGGAAGGTCTCACATGCCGCCCGAGGCGTCGAGATCACACTTTATCGCGACGTGGTCATGTACGTTTAGGTACGCCGTCACAAGCAGTTCTTATATATAAGCCGTGCAATACTCATCGCTGCCTACTCCCAGCTGCTATCACCTCGACAGCAGCAAGCAGGATTACTGGGGTGGATATCATTGCACAAAGCGCCCATCTGCATCGCATGTCAGTAGCTCGTGCCTCACCGAGTTACCAACTGCGATATCATCTGCGTAGTCGAGCGCGACTCCTACACAGGGCACATCCACTAAATCCGACACCGTTTATGCCATTTGATCGATCGATTCCTCACTGGTGCGCCCATTTCCTCTCCCCGTAAGGTAAGTTCCTTGACCTGTATGATCAAGGGCCAACAAACTTACACTCTTCATATACAGCGGGCGCATGGTCGATTATGCTAATCATGAACATGCTGCACCCTATGATGACGGGTTTGCGGTCTCACGAGAACACCACCCGGTCAAAAGTGCTGAGTCTTTTGACAGTTGCACGCGGTGATCTACATGTTAAGTTCCCAGGATCGTAGACTGGCAACGAGGTTCAGGTCGTCATGGCCGAATGTTTCGAAGATACGTAGACATCACCGGGCACAACGATCCGGGTTACTTACCGAAACACCAGGAGCCACTCTCATTCCCAGGGCGCCGGATCGCTTCAAGTATATATGTAAGTGTATGGTCCCCCAAAGTTGGAACTTGATCGAGCAATGGTCGAGTGTATATCCAGGACAATCGGACTCCAATGGTCCTGAATATGCGCACTCGGACTCTGCTCACTCCTAAGTTGCCGGGCATTGGTTGAATGCGATAAGAATTCCTCGATAATCGCGCTTCGGCGACGCTCATGTAAGTCTTCGGTCTCATACCGAGGTTTTCCGTAAAGGTGGATGCTCACTGTCATCCAGGCCTTCAGCAACAGTACGGTTCCACACTGCAACATACTTCACCGGGTATCGCGGGGGACCAATACGGATCTGCGTTCAAAAACGCTGCTGTCTCGAGCTAAGTACTTATCCGAGCGAGCTTACATACCATGATGTATAACATACATTGATACGTCGAACTGTTTAATTTACTTTAGGACTGGTATCTCGAATGAATATGCTCTTGTGATTCGGCATCTCTCATTCGTGCGTTTCCTGTGGTCTTTCTAGGTATCACTGCCACTTCCTATCGAGTAAAGGTTATAGCTCGTCAGATCAACGGTTACCACTATTGCTTATAACAGAGGATGCTACATGTAATGTACAGGTCTTATTTTGTATTTTTGCGAGCTCGTGATGGAGCCCCACGAGGTCGAGCGATCCTCCTTAAACACTTGCAGCCTCCGCCGGTGCCTTCGCGCCATCGGCGAACTGTTCGATGACCTTCTTAACCAACTCGATCTTCGGTGCCTCCACATCAATCACCCTACGCTCTTTTTCCAACAACCCCTTAAACTCGACAGGCAACACGTCCTTTTCAAAGTCAAACCCAGCCGCACCTTCCAGTGCACGCGTGACCGCTTCTGAGAACTTGGCTGGATGTGCAGTCGACAACACGATTTGCACCGTCGACGCATCACTGAAAATTTTAGACGGACATCAGTGTCCATCAAGTACACAACACTACAAAGACTCCGACTTACTTGTGTGCAGCCACGACCTTGGCAGCATGCAGACCAACCGCAGTGTGTGGGTCAACAACATAACTCGGGTCTCCCAGGAAGAACGATCGAATGGTCTCCAACGTCTATGTTCGGACATAGGCGTGGGCAAAGTCCATCAGTCATTCATGATGGTACTGAAGTAAAATGACATTATCACTGACCTGCTCATCCGAGGTACGCTCAGCGAGGAAGTCCCGCCGAGCTAATTCCAATGCCTTGGTGGGTATCTGCACTCGTCCATCTTCCTTGACTTTCTGCATCCACGAGTTGACAGTTTCAGATGCTCCTCTACGTGTCGCCGCATCAGACTCCTCTAGACCTTCGAACGCAAGATACCACAGCAGTCGCTCGAAGTTGCTCGACACGAGGATGTCCATCGCGGGACTGAGCGTCTCCTTTACCCCGCCTACGTGAGCCTGAGCTCCGTCCGAGGCACCAGCTGCAGGAGCGACAGCGCCTTCAGGAGGTGTAGAGGAGTCGACTTTTTCATATGCTCCGCTCTTCCAGAACCGCGCAAGGATATCGTTAGAGTTCGTCGCAACTACGAGCTGGCCGATTGGCAGGCCCATGCGTTTGGCATAGTAGCCGGCAAGGATGTCGCCAAAGTTACCTGTGGGCACGACGTATTGAACCTTGACGTCTGCGAGCTCCGAAGGTTGAAGTGTGGAGGAGAGCTGACGGCCGAGGTGGAAGTAGGAAAGGAAGTAGTACACCGTCTGTGCGAGTATGCGAGCCCAGTTTATGGAGTTGATGGCGCCTAGATGATGTGTAGCATTGAATTCCTTGTCGGCGAACAATGCTTTCACGATGTCCTGTAAATTAAGGTAAGGGGCGAGCACAACTAGTCGGGGACTGGCATAAGCACCTGACAGTCATCGAAAGTGCCCTTGACTGCGACATTATGAACGTTGGCATCTGTCACGGTTGTCATCTGTGCCTCCTGTATGGGTGACACTCGGCCTTTAGGGTGTAGGATGAAGATGGAAATGTCTGACTTGTTCCGTAAGCCATAGATCGCTGCACTGAGATGACAAGTCTATAAGGCAAAGAAAGATACCAAATATCTATTTGCGCACCTTCCTGTGTCCCCACTAGTAGCACCAACCACCGTCAAACTTTCTCGCTTCTCACCAGCAGCTTTCCTTGCGTTCCGGCGTGTCAGGAAGAACTCGAACAAGTTCCCAAGCAGTTGCAATGCAACATCCTTGAACGCAAACGTAGGTCCGTGAAAGAGTTCCAGTACATAGGTCTTGTCATTGAGTTTTCGAAGAGGGGTGACATCTGGGTGCCGAAACGTGCTGTAGGACTTTTCGACCAGTGCGCGCAATTCGCCTTTTGAGATCTCATCGCGAGAGATATATAGCGACAGTACTTCGACCGAAAGTTCGACGAAGGAGAGGTTCGCCCATTCTGTCTGCCAGTGCTCCGGGAGTCGTGGGATGGTTTCAGGGATGTACAAACCACCATCTGGCGCGAGCCCAGTTAGGACTGTCTACACCATGAGTTAATCACAATCACATCTTCGAGCCGGCATGTACGACAGACCTCTTCGAAGGATAACAGCTCATTCCCTCCTCTGGTCGAGAAATATTTCATGATGGAGGTAACAGGCGAAGACGTGTGATACGGCTGGAATGAGTCACCTTGAAATCCACTGCTCGCCTTTCTAGATCTATAGCAGATCTATACCCGTCGACGTCTTTGATTTAGCCGTACCATCAACCGCATTTACCGCTGGATCCTGAGATAAACTTCCCCTATAGTTCCATAGTGAATGGGTACTATAATTCACTACGGGATCGACTTAAGGCACAAACAGATTGTACGATAAAAGGAGAGAATAAGTCAGATTACTACAGTAATAACGTTGCAGAGCAGTACAGACGCGGAGAGAACACTGTCAGAATGAGTGCCAGTGGATTCACAATATGGAACGAATGAAAAATACCCGAATGAAACACACGATCACGCAAACAAGTACCATGGCTACATCAATTCTATGGCTACTGGATTGTAGATCTCGTTGTACGAGGTCGCAAACCTTCACGCCTCGGTCTCGCCACGCTCAAGTCGCTACTCTGTACCCTCCTCGGTGGGCGTCGTAGACGACTCTCCTTCTCTGTCTTCGTGTCCGCAGCTACAGTTGCCGTCCCTGCTAGTGGACGAGTAACCGTCTTGCGCGATGAAGACCTCGTCTGCCTGTCTGAAGGCTCAGCCTTGACCCTTGCCCTTGATCTCGATTTCTTCGGCACGGGATCAATTGACTGAGAACTCGGTCCAGGAGCAACTTCGTCGATACTGCGCTTCAGCCGACTGGATCCTACGGAGTGGCCTGAAAGCATGCTCAACGACGAAGGGGGGAAGCTAGGAAGAGATGCAGGTTGGATTTGCGAGAGTGGAGCAGGAATGTCGGGATTGGATTCGGTGGCAGGGGAGGGAGGGTCGGACAAGGGTGGATGAGAAGGGGCCACGGATGGCGAACGTCGGGAGACAGAGGGAAATTCTGTCTCCATGGCATCAATGCGTTCTTTGTGATCCCTCTTGTCGACGCAGCTCTCCAGTTCGTCGTCTGCATCGGACATTTGATTCGCCATCTCGTCCGCCGCAGCCTTGTCTTCTTCCTGCTGGCGATTCGTCTTTATATATGACGCCATGACGGCATCGAAAGTCGCAAGTTGAGATCCAGTCTGACAGGACGAAAGGTGACTCTTCGTGTCCTTCTGCGATTTTTGTTTGGTCGTTCGTGGTTTGTAGCGATCCTGGGGCACTGTGAAACTACCCGCCGTTTTCCAAGGTTGTTGGTCAGCGAGGAATTTGTCGTATATGTTTTTCCATGTGGCTGGGTCGCGGAGCCTCCGCTCGCACTTCTGGAATTCCTCTCTGGCGGCAGCAGGGTCCTTCTTTGCAGGAAGGGCAGAGGTTTGGGGAAGCACCGGGGGCGCGCGTGCGAACTCGACCGGACCTTGTTGGAGAGGTGCCGTTTTCGTAGGAGCATCCTCTGATTTGTCTGAGATACCATCGAGGTTGCGTTTGCACGTGTAATAGTAGGAAAACTCGTCTGCGATTTCTGCAATGAGTTCGTTCAATGGCTGACACTGGAAATTGACCAGCTTCGGCATATCACCGAGCGCGTCGCTCTTGCCCCGACCACCAACTGTTACAAGCCTGTCACCTTCGTCGATGTCGTCATTCTCACCGAAGATGGCCATGGGAAAGCTCTTTCCATGCGGAAAATAGAGCAGTGCGCCGTAAAGAAGGGACCAGAAAAGCGATTCGAAATCATCAACAATAATATGCGGCTGCTTCGGATTCTTTAGGAGCTTAACAGATATGAACTGCCAAGTACCCTGGGCAAGGTCAGCTAAGCGTGCGTCGTAGTTCAGAGAAGAAATTCACTTACAGTACGGAAGTTTTGGTACGGAGAACCATCCGTTACCTCCTTCGCCGCATGATCCCAGTCAGCAAGAATACCGGTGGAGTCTTCCCCTTTTATCATCACGTTGCCGATGCTAAGATCGCGGTGGAGTATTTTATGCTTTTTGTAGGCAGCCTCAATTGCTGTGACCGGTAAATCAATATATGAGATTCACACAAGACAAAAGAGAGCAGCAAGCTTACCATCGATGCAATCCCGAAACGCGTAAACAAACTCGTACGCATTGGGCGCGGTGCCGACAGGATATGCCAGTTCTTGCAGTAGCCTGTGGTGGTGAAAGCGCCTGATGCTGTCGATAGCGACTTTGAGCTCCTGTTCCCCCGCCCACTCTCGACACCGTGTCCGGCTCCTCTCACCATTCGCCAACACGTCGCCCCCGAATGCTCCTTTCGGGACATTTGGGACATTGGCTTTCTCTAGCTTGCTGTAGAGTAATCTCTCTGCCGTGAGACGAGGGTGCTCTACCCGCCATGTATCCTTCAAGAACTTCAACTTCTCGCTGCTGGGAACGTAGGCTATGTAGCCACGAGTAGCACGACCGAGCGCAGAGTGGCTGCGGACGAAAGGAGCCCGGATGAGCACATCCTCAGACTTGCCAGATATGTCGAGAACGGTGACCCTGTAGACAGGGAAGCTCGGATCCAGTGTCTGCTCGGCGTTAGGGATTTTGCGTTGTTTGTCTAGAGGATCGTTCATTGCCTTTAGTAGCTGCCCGACTTGATCATTGAACAGAGCCTGCTCCTCGACGCTAGCAAGCTGAGCGGTGACGTCTACACCACGTGCTTCAGGTGTCATGCGGTTGTAGCGCCAGAAGAATTCTACAAGCAACTCCGACTTATCTGTGTAGTCGAACGCGTCTGAGACGAGGGCGCCAGAGTGGTCCCAGAAGATGAAGCGAGCGCGTCGGCCGCAGACGAGGAGTTGAAAGATGTGGGTGCGATGCTGATGATCAAACACCTCGGTCGCGTATGCAGTTAACTGACCGCGAATCCTCTCCAGCTCTTCGTCGTTCTTGGCGAACGTCAGCAACGGCCCCTCTGGACCGTCCTTGATTACAGTTCCGTCAGCCTTGCCCTTGAGTTCCTCCGCGGTGAAGAACGGATCCATTTTGTGGGACTTCTTGAATTCGACGACCAGACTATCTTCATGCCAGTTGAACGCCTTGCTGTTAACCTCTGTCCATTCGTCATCTTCAGGATCCGGGTTCATCAGGAAACACGGCTTAGCTACGGAGTTGGCGCACGCAACTAGGCATCTCCGTGGAATTTTGATCCGCACCGGAGAGCTTGTAGAAGCCCGGAGCTTCATGACGGCTCTCAGTAGCAGTCAGGAGCGGTCGCGCTTTTGCCGCGCGTGAGTTGTTTATAATTTTCAACTGGGCGCTCGGGTAGCACTGCCAGCACCTTTCTCTCACTCCGCCACGTCGCGTCACCTTGGAACGCGTCAACACCAGAAGTGCCAGCTTAAAGGCCCGGAAGACAGCAAAACGTGGCATAGGAACACTAGCAAGCCTTGCGATAGATCTTGTGGGAGGGCCTATGGCCGTTGTGCTGGGTGCGGGCCCATCTGGTACGTGTTTCGTTTTGGTACCCTTTTCCTTTCTCCTCCCTCACTTTCACGGTGCTGCTGTACGGTGCTGCGAAGTGGGTGGGCAGTTGGCACAGGCTTGGCGATGTGGAAGTCAAGGCTGGCCACGACGGATGCAACGGCGACCTCGAGCCAGCCATGGTCTTTGCCTTTACATGCCTACATGCCTGTGCCAACGAGACGATGAGGACTGATCGTTCTTCTATCCACAGGTCGCTGCCAGTCCAAGTTCATTGGACAAATAATAGACCTTCAAGGTACTGTGTCGAGCGTCATGGGGCCTGAGGTATTCCTCGAGTTAACTCGCGCGAGGGGATTGCGGGCAGCTCGAGGACTTGGCGGACTGGAATGGTCCTTACTGTCATGGTCAAGTACGGCATTTGGAGACCTCTGTACACTATGTAGTACAATGTGCATTGAATAAACACACTGAATACATTAGAACCGCGCGCAACCCTCTCTGTTGCCTATTTCTTCGTCCATGTCTGCGGTTTCTTCTCCGTCCTCAGCCCCCAGCTCGTCAATAGCCCCATAATCCCGCCCATCCATGTCGTTGTCATCATCATCTTCGTCGGAACTGTTAGCATCAGCATCCGAGTCAGCATCGGACGCTTCGTAGCTATAGTCCTGCTCTCCGTCATCGTAGTGGCTGACCGCCGCCACAGTGTCCTCGAGTTCGATGTCTGTGTTCTCGATTACTACAGGAGGCTCGTCTGCACTCATTAATCACCATGCATCGGGTGCAGTGACAACATGAAAAACGAGGGGATAGACCTGTCCAGACGCCGAGCAATACCTGAGACTACTACCTGAGACCACCTGGGCAATCTGACAGGTAAAGGTGGCCTGGACGAGCTTACAGGTAACATCAGGTCGTCAGAGGGATCACCAGGTATTGTCAGATCGGACGACCTCTGACCCAGGTGGCACAGGTATCTCAGGTAGTCCATTACCTGCACAGGTCAGGCTCCTTCGCTTTCGCTGATGTTGCAGCTCAACTATTAGATTGGGTGTACTCGATCCATCTATCTACGAGAAGACGCAGAATTACAAAATCTGAATGTCTAAAATAAGGATTGACGAAGAAACGAGTGCTTAGCCGCGAAATCTTCTCCCGAGTCCAACTCTTGTCTATTTCCGCACCGAAGACAGGAATCAAATGACAGGTACGCTCAACCTGTGAAATAGGGATGATTGATAGACGTCGTTGATGGTTGTGAGTAGAGCGAGAAAGAGAAAACATGCCGACGTCTGCATTATAAACACTACCAAGTGGCGTAAACCATTCAACATAGGCCAGAAGATGGCTTGACACTGACGTATGTTCCGAGGTGAGACGAAACAGCACGTGTATTTCACACACGCTGAGCCCTGTACCGTCGCAGAAGACATGTGGTTAGCTTATATGTCCCATCTGCCGATGCTGAGTAGCATTTTACATACCGGATAGAGGATTTATCGGGCGTGCGTCCCATCGTTGCGCAATCAGGGTCGATGCAGCGTGATCCGAGGCCGTCCTGTATGCAAGAACAGTGGAGAAGTAGGCCTGTGCTTTCTCTTGGTTGCTTCGTGTCACTGATCCAGGTGGTACCGCCCGAACCGTGTCCATCGTTGGCGTTTTTGAGACGGAGCTGATCACAGGTAAGAGGCGTTTTGCCTGTGTGTACACGTCGACACATGTTTGACCATCGATCTGTAGGGTCCGGGCTTGTTGAGGGGGAAGCTGGTCCTTCAGATATGCCTTGAGACACTGTCCAAAGTTCGGCGCATCCATCGTGGTTTCCACAGTGGAGATCGGTGTTCGTGGGTACGGTGCGCGCTTTGCATGAGTGTACTTTGTCCCTTCGTCTACAGCCTCCTCTTCATCATCAGCACTGGCAGCCCTGTCATCATCGTCTTCTTGCACGGCTAGCGGCAAGGCTTTAGCGGAGTCATGAACCATCAGCCCAGGATAAGAAAATTCGAGGTACGCCTGGAATCGTTGTACCGCATCGTGTCGTCGTAACCATCGTGTCATCTGCTTAATATAGTCCTTCTTGTTGCTGGCGCGATAGGCAACTTTCGCAAAGTCAATATGGAGACGTTCAGGGCATTCGGTGTTGTAGCCGTCGGCCGTTCCGAAGAGTCGAATAGACTGGACATAGTGAGTCATAGAGTGAAGCTTCGAGATGTTGAAATGTTCACGGACGCCAAGACGTAAGAACACGCCTTTCGAGGCATGAAACGCTCTCCATGACGCGTCAAGACGAGCAAGAGAATCTTCTGTGTGCGCTTCAAAGTGGGCATAGTGTACGAAGTCGAGCACTGCGCGTACTGCTCGTTCAACCTCGGGCTCCGCGGCACCAGCAATCACCCCAAGGAAGATCTTCTCCATCTGCTTGTATTCGTTTCCGGTCCACTGCGATACGAGAGAGATTCCACGCTTGAAGTGGCGGAGATTACCGTGGTGAGGCATCGCTTTGAAACGCGAATCGACCTCCGTCTCTCCTCCATTGACACAGGCTGTCGTCCATTTGACCAGGTGATCCTTAAACATCCCCTTGTGCAGCTGGTGAAGAATATCGGGCGTAAGGGAAAGGAAGATGTCGCAATGGGGTAAGTTGGACCAGAAGGGTGATACCGCACGGATATGGGCACTCTTAACTCCCTCGCGATCGAATCCAAGAAGGGCATCGTTGATCAAAGACACAGTTTCTTGCGGATTCCGGAATGGTGAGTGAATTGGATCTCCCCGCCGATCAGGACTAACACGACATTTCGGACATGCATTCTCCTTTGTACATGCCACCAGGCACTGCTCCGGGTGATCGGCGATATACGCTGCAACAATAGGGTATACGTGTCGAACGTACCCATCAGCGCATACCATTTGAACGCCGTTCCTGCCGGCTTCGATCAGTGGCTTTAAGAGGGATGCCATGCATGTGTGAAAGAGCTCGTAGCCCTGCATGGCTCGCTCAGCTTTCGGGAAGCATTCGAGCTTAGTGACAGGGAGGTAACCAATGAGCACGGTTGCGTGGGCTAATGGTGAGCGTCGTACGTCCTTTGAAATGTTTCCGATGCTGAGATACACTGGCCATGCGGACTTGTCCCCACTAAAGTTCGACAGGTGGGTCTTATCCGAAGCCAGGATGACTGGAACAACAGTAGCGCCTTGTGGTAGCAGCTTCTAATGTCGCCGAATCGCCATTCATCAGTATCACTAGCAAAGTATCAGAATATGCTTTAACCCGCTCACCTGGATCTTTGCCCACCACTCTCCCGTCCACATTTCACTGAAGATTGGCTTCTTTCCCTCCTCGTCTTCAAATAGCCTCTCAGGTTCAAAATGCATATGTTTCGCAAATGCCGGATTCGCAAGAAGATCTCGGATGCATTCCACGGGGTCCCGCATCCACAACTCAACCTCCTCCTTCATCACCGTGCCCTGGTCATCGACAGCTGTGCCCGTAATGTCAATGACCTCGCAGCTCCATTTCGGTCCTCTCGGCAGAGCGTCGATCTTCTTGAAAAAGGCTCGTTTGTTGGAGAACGATAGTTTCGTGCGGTTCCGTGACTATTTTTAACAGGTAAGCCCGTGTTACTATATCACAAACTGACATTTGAAAGCGTACGATTTCAAGTTTCAAAAACTTGTCTATATCTCCTTGGCTCACTCCGCATTCCACCAGCCACTTCACTAGATCCCACTCTTCCTTGCTCGTGTATGGAGACCATGGATCCTCCTTTCCAGATTCATCGCGGTCCCTCTCCCTCTTCTCATGAATTGTTTCGTATAGCGTCTTTGCCTTTCCGTAAGTCTTCCCCGCTGAATGACTGCTTCCAGGGTGTTCAACAAACGGATTTCTCGGTATTCCTCCCAGCTCATATTCCTCCTCTGCATCCTCAACCCGGGCTCGTTTCGACGAACTGGTAGGTTCAGAGTCTGAACGAGGATGTCGATGTGTATGTGGAAGTGCTTCTGAGCCTTCTGCTGTACCAGGTGGGTCGAAGTCCAGGCCTTGCATTTCGGCATCATCTTCGCGTATATTCAGGTCTATAGCAGAGTCTACTTCTGTATTGATATTGTTCTCTCCCAGTTGCAGAGATGGCGAGCGAGAGCGTCTGGCCGATGGTGAGTCGTTACCACGTTTGTAAAACGCAGCTCGGCATGCGGGTGTGCGTAAGATATGTTTTCTAATAACTGTTGCATTTGGCTTTCTAGTTCCACAGTTAAAGCAGGCAGACGAATCCATATCAAGGAGGTTACAACAGAGACGACTACTGGATGGATGTGCGCTGGACTCAGGTAAGAAGAAAGAAATATGCAGCAACTCGGGATGGGCACCACTAAATTCCGATTTCAGCGCTCAACCTTCTTTCCACCGAACCACACTGACGTGTCGAGTCAGACGAGCTACAGCGACCTTAAGCTTACACCATCTGGTCTCAGCTCCCAGTACTGTAAGGTTTGTGTTCGAGACGAGTCTCATTGTCTTAATATGACTAGGACCTCTCGAATGCCGGTGATTTCTGACTCAGATGAGTCAGATGGCGATTCACGTGAAGGTATGGTCTCGTTCAAATAACAATGCTATGTGTTCCCTGACTGTTGATCTCTTAGCTACTCACCCCGGCCAGCATACCCGCGAGCCTCCTCGCAAGCGCAGCGGCAGAAAAGAAGTGGACACCGCGAACATCCTCACTAACGACACTGCGCGGTCACGAACAAGAACCAAGAAGCAACAACTACTTGGTAAGTGCTGGATTTCGACTGTAGTACAAGTTCTGTGTATGAACTTACATATCTTCTATATCTCTTATCTTAAGCTAATGACTCTCACCAAAAACTGCAGAAGAAGCTCGACAAGACAGAGAAGGAATTGCAGAAGATGAAACGGCAAGCACGCCGTACGACTATATTCACTGCGCCTGATTAACATTTTTCGCTTACTGATTTTTGACTCTATTTTCAGGTGATGGACAGAACGGACAACCATCAGGCAACGTCTCCAGCGGCCAGCCTGATGCGGCTGTTGACGAAGACAACGAATTCGAGGAGGAGGAGGAGACAGTGCCCATGTCCGCTGCAAGCGCATTTACTGTAAGGTGTTCCCTATTTTCTGGTCGTCGTTGAAGCTGATCAGCGCAGTCCAAGGGCATTGTTGTTCAGGATACTCCGAGTCCACCGCAGAAGAAATTGAAACGGCTCTACCATGCTCCTCGGGATGACCGCATCGATGAGTCGTCGCCCCAATCGGATGATAATGGTGCGTTTACATGCTTTCGGGTCTCTAACTGTCATTTATATTCATCCATCCGAACAGAATCTTTGGACCAAGCACGTACCAAAAGACGTAGCCAGTCACGAGCAGGAAGTCGAGCAGACGACTCGGACGTGGATGACCGTGGACGTGGTATGAGTACTGGAAGTCGTACTGAGGAGCAGAGTTTGTATCTGATAACTAAAAGTCTTGGATAACCTACTCACGCTGTTTGTACATTGTGCACAGTGCCACCGGCGCGATCCTTGTCACCAGGGCCTTTGTCTGAGCCAGACTCGTCAATCAATAGTGAGTCTAATCGAACCATTGTTATGTTTACCACAGTGCTGACTGGTGTACTATGCATTACAAGGGCATCGGGTCTCTAACACACCAGAACCGGACCGCAACCATGGCCATAGCCAATCGTTGGTGCACTCTGTGCCACCCCACTCCATTCAACGACGGCCCAATGCACATCATGAGCCACAAGATCTCTCTGTGGCCAAGTCTACTAAGCAGGCGCGTTCAGTAGATCAAGTAACACCAATTGATAGACACTCATCGACAGAACAGTCTCGACGAAAGCGAAGAAGATCCCCTTCCCCAGCTGCTAATGAACCATACGAGTCGATAGGCTACATCAATAATGATGTCGCTTCGCGCAGCAAGCCCAATCAGAGCGACTACGTGACCGGGACCAAGAACCTAATCGCAAAGGCGATTGACATCTACATGGTAAATATCTACACAGTTGATATGTTTCCGGATAGTTTGACGGCTCTTGGATGGGCGTCGAATTGCTGGAAGCAATCCTGCAAAGCAGCCGGCGGGAGGAACTTCGATCCAAACGACTCACAGCGCATATACCGACTGGTGAGTTCTTACGGTAACCACCTTCCGATCACGATATAGTACTGACTTCGCGCTTATGTAGATTATGAACAGTGCTTCTTCGGGGAGAGGGCATCTGAAAGATAAGATAGTTAAGTATTTCCCTGATACGTATGGTATATGCGAAGATGCATCGAAATGCAAACAGAAAGCCGAGAACCGGAAGTGCATCGAACGTTTGAGGGAGGCTGTTAGAGACGGTGATCCGGCACGGTTCTGCTATAAGGTCTGTCTGGTTCGTTTCAATCATTATGTCTCATGTACTGATGCTATGGACGGGCCTGCGCTAGAAATGGGATGCAGAAGGACATCCGAAGTACTATGCGGAACCCCGTATCGTACTGCGCGGTATCAAGGAGCATCTTTTTAGGAGCGCTGAAGATCTAGGCGTCGTGTACAGGACAAATTTCGATCCCTTGCCACTGCCGCTCCTCGCAGCAGGCTTGACAATAGTGAGTGACTGCCGGGTTTCCTGGCGACAGACCGTGGTAAAGCTTATGTATACTGCTACAGCTTCAACACGCGATCGACATATGGGTTACTGGACAACGGGACACGAAAACTACTTTCTCAGAAGATGGTTACAAGGTCAAGTACGATCAGCACATCGCGCAGCTCACCAAATGGACTGGCTTCAATGCCGAAGCCACCAAAGCAGTACGCGAAGATTTATACCAAGGTATTCTGTGAGTCTGCGCTTCAATGTCATTTCTTTATTCCGCCTGTGCTTACTACATCTGTTACATATACTTAGTCGAAGTGCCGATGTTGGGCTTTCCAAACAACCTGGGGCCGATTTTTCAGAGGACGCACAAAGGCAAGCGGAGAGGGACCTGGAGGACCGTGCAAATCACGGTCAAAATAGCTCGGGCTCGGAGAGTGGCTGATAGTAGCAGAGTATGGCCATCTTCGTTTGCTGTTATTCCGCTATTGTAGTAAACCATCGTAGTTTTGCAATTTTAACTGTGTTATAGCATTCATTTTGATGCCTCGCGGATTGTCAGTAATAATTACAGGGTGCACAACGCTACCACCCTACTACGTATACAGATGCGTGTACTACAAACGATACACTGTGCTGCGTATAGCTACGGACAGTGACCAGTCTGCTACGGAGTGCTCCAACTTGCATGCCTATATCTACGGGCGCTCCATAACAGGGGTTAAGCTCCCATGCGACTGATTCTACTGAGCGTCCGGAGCACTTCGAAGACCATGTCGTTTTCCCTGATGTTCTCGATGACGAGGTTCTGTTTTATACCGCGCGTGTTGTGGCCGTGATCGCGGGGCGCTGGTTGCATTTCTCTCACTCCGCCATCCGGCCGATACAGAGTCCGTTGACCATCAACGTCGCCGCCCTTCGCTCTACCGTCGGCGCCGATAAAGAACATGAAGTTGGGGGAAAGGTCGTGATCTTTGATCGTCTTGTCCTGAAGGAAGTGAGGTACAGGTGAAAATAGCATTCAGTATTGTGGCTAACATATGATGAAGCAGCACATACGAATAACTGATAGATATGCTTCTCCAGCTTGGGTTCCGTGCGCACGGGCAATTCGAATTTGACATCCTTGGGCATGTCAACCATCTGAGACTGGGCGCATGGCATGCGTTTCTGCATGAACTCGAGAGGATCGCATGGTCCAGCCCAGTTTGAGCGCATCTGCTTGCCGTATTGCTTCTGTGCCTGCTGCGCGTTCTCGATGATTTGCTGGTACTCTCTGCGACCTGCGTAAGACGCACGAAATGGAGTAGAGTTAACATTGGGAGTGGCCATTTTGGCGGATGATAGCGAGGATAATGATAGCAGTGGGTGGGGGTTGAGGAAAGAGAGACTTACGCGCACGGTTCGAGTATTTAATGACCCTGTTCGACGAATGGCCTTTCCTGAGTGATGGCTGTACGAGTGCAACTTCGGCACGCGCTCGGCATACTCCGTACCTTCCCCAAAGGGCAGGTATCGTTGCTCAGCTCACGATCGGCATCAGTAAACCATCCAAAAGGGGCAGTTACCCACGCCTCTCATCTCACTAGGCGCCGTAAGGACAATGAAACAAAGAATTTTGGTGACTGATATCGAACAATGACGTGCTATCTGAGGTTAAAAAAATCGATGATCCTTATCGTATCAAGCGCTTAATGGCCACCTTCCAGTCCCAAGGACCGAAACGCTGCACTGCTACACTGCCACTGGCCTACGATATTTGGTACTAATAGCGCCACAGGCCGAGGATATTAGTGCCACTGGCCTACGATATTTGGTAGTGTCACAGGCTGAGAATGTTGGCGCCACGACCCTACGATATTAGCGGTCTAGACTGCAGAGTACCAGTGTAATTGGCCTACGGCGCGGTCCGGTATCTCACTGCGAGTGGCAGCCTGAGGCAAGGTACTTTGGCTACGCGAAGAGTTTGAAATGTGCAGGATAGACAAATCGTAATCTCCGCTCGAACTAGGAGACAAGGTGCTTGACGTGGCAAGTGAGTCGCTGATCGAATAGATACTCGTGGCCGCAACTTAGTTATACGCATAACAAAGTACACATGCGTTTCTGATAGGGATAATGGGATTTAAGGATGGGTATATTACGTAGACCTTGCGTCTATATGGACGTAAAGCGCATGAGTTCATCAAAAGACGGTCACAGAAGGAAGGTTCGTAAGGAGTGCACTAGAACGTAGACCACCGAGTGTGCGCAGTAGGATGCCTACTTGTTGTCTGATAAAGTTGATCGATTGAGAAAAAATAAGCCTCTTGCATGTAAGTACTAGTAGAGTTGAACAGTACTCACCTCTCGGCCTGAGGCACTTTTTTGGAGCATACGAGGGAAACATGAATTCTGATATTTGGTCGATCGTTCCCAGCAGCTTCGTATCAAGAAGCATGCGATGAGAGGGGAAGGCCCGAGACGGAAGTGAGCGTAAGTTTGGCGAGGTCACTTTATTCCGTTCCATCTGGAGTTTCTCTCGAGTCGCATCCCATATTTCCTTCTCCTCAGGAGAAAGTCGCTTGAACCTCGTCGCACCCGATTTCCACAGAAGGTACAACGTAATCGTGTCCTCTGGAGTGTTGTTGGCGCTGGCGAAAGGAAGCTGAGGCCAGTTCTCGATTATAACACCGTATTTCTTGGTGATACGCGTATCGAAGCTTTTGTAAGCCATTCTCACAGGCCCGTGGCCTATGACCTCCTCTTGTGATATTGTCATTCAATAGAACGGTCAGTAGAGAGAGAGAGATACATGCCCAGCTTCCCCGCTATTAAATTTTGGATGTGCGGTTTGAGACCACCTTTGCGCAGATGCCATACACGATTGAGGATCCTGAGACGATGATCTTCCCTCAGCCACGTCATACTTCGGATCTCGTCGAGTGGCGTGTACTTGATTTCCTTCAGCCGATCAAGATATCCTCCCATCTCTTCAGAAATATTATCAAGTTCTGCAAGCATTTGAGACTGCTGTTCACTATGACATCGTAGTGCGGACTCCTTCTTTTTCAGATACACATCGTCCGTGGCAGCAGAGCGTTCCAGTGGGCTCATGGCTTGCCAGCGTTTGTGCATCTGGTTATGACCATCTGAGTTGAATAAATGGGGTCGCTCCGTGCCCTCCGGTATTACTGTATGAGCAAGATGAATACTAGTCATTCTGGAGCGAACAGTATATATGTATTCATACCATAATTCCCCGCATTCCGCTCTTTCATCAAGAAACAATGGTAAGGATCCGGAAGAGATTTCTTCGGGTAACAACGTCGTGTTTGTATCTTCTTTGTAAAGACATTTCGAGCCCTGCCGATGGAAGTTAAATGGAGGAGGAAAGGATGACCCGGCCTGTGTGAAGCAAAGATAGGATGCATGTCATGGATCTGGTGTCTGCCGTCAGGTCAAACCGGAATAAGTATCGGGAGAGTGCGTGGGAAGCCCGAACCAGGCAAGCGTTCTACTTGCCAGTAAGTAAGCTGAATGATTCACGATGGCAGTCACAGAGGTGAAAGGACCTGCCAGTGAAGTTGACAGTCGACTCCGAGCTCGAGTCTGCGCAAGCTTTCTTGCTCTTGAGCAAGCTTCACACTTTGGATAACGATACGCGTCTACGTTGGCGCTTATATACTTAGTCAGCGAGTCTGAAGCGCCAGTTGCGTCATTGTTTAACCTTCGTCCTGCGTCCTTCCTCCTGTCACTACCGTGACTTCGTCCATCTATAGCTATAGTGTAGCCCGTGAGCCCCTTTCTACTGTTCTGCGGCTGAGCCTCTTCATCGACTCTAAAGCTCGCTTCACGTTACACACTCCGTCATGTGGATCTGCGGGCGTTGTGGGAGTCCGCCATTAAGACGGCTGACAAGCTGCAATTGAGCAACGCACCTAACGGCAGGGACACATTCCAGAACCGATTTATTGTTGGATAATGAACCTGGTCAGTACGACCTTCGATCCCGACATACATTGTTCGAGGTAGGGTCTTCGTATATTCAATAGCAGGCCTCCTGAGCTCGCCCTGCACTTTATCGAAATTATTCGACCACTAATGAAACACCTGCGAAATCTGGCGGGAGATCTACCCTGGATGAAATGAATAGTACGCTACGCTACCTATATTGTGTTGTGCACTGAGGTTGATTCTTACCTATTCAATCGCAGGTACTAAGTAGTTCGTGGACAGCTGGCCGTGCGAGTCGTTGTCAGCTCGACGCATCCAAAGCCATGCCTGCCAGTGGCGAAGGAAACTCATACACCTGTCCCAATCCCCGCATTTGATGTCGACGGATCTCCTATTCCACCAGGTGCTTGGCAATCAAAGCTATGAAGGTCTGACGTGCTCGTGAAGTTCAACGGACGCATATATGGTTCGCTAAGCAAGAAAAGACAATTACTACCCTAATATCGTCAAGATTCGAGCACTCCACGCAGCGCGGCCCCCTCCCGAGTCCCAAGAAATGGGCGCATGCAGAAACTTTCCCTAATGCCACTGCAGGTCCTTCTTCATTGAAAAAACGTCGCCGTTCCTGTACGTTATTTATGCATGCGACAACACACCATAACCAACGTCTATGAATCGGTAAAGAACACCGGCACCCAGAGCGCTAGAGTCATTACTAATCTATACCTACTGCTTAGTGATTTGTGTCGAATTTGCTGTTCCTCGTATACAGTACTTTCAATAAGAATAGATTGATGTTTGCGTACAAATGCAACAATACATGATGCGGGAGCAAGACCCGACGCCGCCGTGGGCGGCCCTTTCGAGTCAGCCTGAGCCTTGAGGCCTGATCGGCGCCTACGAATGTGCATGACGCTGATTGCTTGCAGGCCAGATCTGCAGAGTGATCTGAGAAGCTTCGTGCCATTAGCAGGACGGAAGGTTTGCTAATAAGAACGTGGGTGACCAACTAGACATATACCAGATATACCAGACACTGCGATAGTTGAAGTGAACTACGATTTATTTAAGAGAAGGAGAATGGTGTTTATCGCTCACTCGGGGGTATGATCCACAGACGCATGATTCCGGCAGACGCAAGCACTTTCAGTAGGATGTACACTGGTAAGCTCGTAGAAAGTCGTGACAGTTCGTAAACATGCGGGCTAAGTATTAGCAGCAGTAACTCAAAGAAAGAGTCATCCAGGGTACTGCATCGTAAGGATAGCAAGGGCAAGACATCATGAATGGTATGACCGTCAACGCGAAAATGGTATGACCGTCAACGCGAAAATGGTATGACCGTCAACGCGAAAATGGTATGACCGTCAACGCGAAAATGGTATNAATGGTATGACCGTCAACGCGAAAATGGTATGACCGTCAACGCGAAAATGGTATGACCGTCAACGCGAAAATGGTATGACCGTCAACGCGAAAATGGTATGACCGTCAACGCGAAAATGATGATGCAACATCAGTACTGTACTAGAAGCACGTACATAACACGGTAAGTACAAAATCGAGCCTAAAGATCGAGCAACATATATACTCAAAACACATAGATCACACCGTACGCAGTGCCACACCGACATGAACGAACACATAAAACCCGAGCACTCATCTACGCCTCACCTACGCCTTCTCCTTATTAAAGTACGCCACGAGCTGCCCCACAGGCACCTTGGGCTTCCCAGGCATGACCTTCGGCGCACTCTGCGCCGCACTGACCGCCTCCGCCTCCTTCGTCTGCCTCCTCACCAAATACGGATCCACGAACCTCGCAGACGTCGGCGTCGCCGCCGGCAACGCTGACGAGGATGACGAGGCTGAAGAGGGCAAAGGCAGTGAGGGATCGGAGGCGCTGAACTTCTCTGTCGAGCGGGAGAGGCGGAGCTTGTGTGTGGTGTTTAGGGGTGTGATGGGTCTGGGAGACGCGACGTCGCGGGAGGACGTCGATTGTGAGGAGGAAGGTGTGAAACCGCTGTACATAGACTGAGGTCGGGCGCGGGATCGTTTGAGTGGTTGTGTTGGCGGGGGCATCGTCAAATCTGAAGTCGAGCCGGTGGAGCTCGCGTTGGCAAACCCGTTCTTGAGACTGAGAAGCCCTGAATGCCTCGCGGCGGCCTTCCCGATCGTCTCCTCGTTCGCCCCGTCGTACTCTTCCTCATCTTCACCAGCACCATCGGTATCTTCGTCGGTTGTAGTATCCAAAGACGTCGACACAGATTTGGGAGAGCTAGAGAAAATGGCGGTGCCCAGCTGGGAGTGGGGAGTCCCGGGTCTGTCAACAGACTGATCACGACTCGACGAGACAATCGGATCGCCTAACGCTACTGTGTACCGTTTCCGCGGTGTCGGACTCGGGCTGACGCTAGCTTGACGGAGCTCTGCGCGAGCAGGGGGAGGAGGGAGTGGCGGCGGACTTGTAGTGACGGACCTAGAAGACGAAGGCATGCCAGAATGTGACGGTGAGTTTCCGTTCGACGGGGAGAAGAAGTCAAAGGCGTCGGATGAGGGCTGAGGAAGACCCGAGAGAGACGAACGCCGGGCGTCGGCTTGCGGTGGGGAGTGAGGTGGAGAGAAGGCGTTTTGGGAGCGGAAGCTGGTATCTGGAGGGCTGGCGTAGTCGCCTGTTGGGTATGGGAGACGCGTGCGTGAAGGTGTGGATGCGGGTAGTACTGGGGAGGTCGAGATGACGGGGCTGACAGAGTCTTGTCGTCTCGGTGGTGTGTGGTTCTGTGCGATGGAGTTCGACATTGAACGGACGGCGATGGACGAGCTGGTCGACGGCGCCCGGTTGACAGCCAATGGAGGTCGAGAAGGGCCAGAGGAGAGGTTACCAGGCGATGTGACCATCTTGGCCATCTCGCGACCCAGCTCACCAATACGACCTTGAACTTCTGCAAGTTCGTCGCGCAGCTCCGATATGGCGGCATCGGTATTGGGAGGCTCTCCTGTGCGGTGGGTGTTGATAGCACCTGCGCCAGACGCCGCTTGCTCCTTTTCCTGCTCTTTCTCTACTAGCCACTTCTCCACGTCGTCCATTCGTTCTTCCAATGCGCGCACATGACTGACAGTCCATCTTTCGAGTTTCTCGAAACGGCCGGCGATTGTCAATAGCGTCGCTGCTACGTCCAATGCGCCCTGTGCGTTGAACTGTGCGTACAAGGGAGTACCAGGGCGGGCGGGAGAAGATGAGCCAGGCTCGTTGGGTCGCAAGGGAGATGGAGCGAGACTGGGTGGCATGCTGTGTTGTCTTATAGGCGAAGGAGACGAGGACATTTGCCTGAGTGGAGGTGGTGGTGGCAGCTGGGGCTGTGGCTGGGCGAGCTGCTTCAATGCCGGATCGTTAAACTTGCCCTCGGGCGAGGAAGGCCATTCTCCACTTCTCTGCTTCGCTTGCTTCTTCAACTGCTTCTTCAGCTCTTTCTCCGCCTCTTTCCTCTCTTTCTCGAGCTTCTTCTCCTCTTTCTCCATCTCTTTGTCCCTGACCTTGGTTTCGAGTATGATCTGCTGGGCGGGCGTGAGAGGTTCCTTTGTCGGGGTGAGTCTTTGTTTTACCGTAGATAGCCAAGAGCCCTCCTTGGGAGAAGAGGCCGGGGAGGGAGTTGAGGGCGGGAGGGGCGGTGTCATCTTGTGTACATCACTATCGATCATAGCTAATACACGTTCCTCGAGTCGCCTTGTTTGAGCTTCGCGAGACATGATTATCTCTGCTTCACGGCGCGTCCTTTCGCGCTCCCTCTCTGCTTCTGCCTCCAGCTCTTCATCAGTGGGTAGCTGGTGCTGAGACGAGTTCGCGCTGATGTTGTTGACGAAGGAGCCAAAACGCTGAGCAAAGTTGTTGGCAATTTTAGCCATAGATGAGGAGGAGGGCGAAGAAGGCCTTTCTCCCCATGCATGATCGCCTTCGTCTGAGACAAACGAGCCATCTTCGCTGAGCTCTCCGGTGTCGGGGTCGGCGGTGATGGCCTGGCGCAGGGGTGACGGCGGCCTGCTGCGTCCATATGTAACTGGTTCTGGCTAATAAATTGTTACATGACATATTGGCCACAATAATGAGCGAAATACTGACAAGATCGAGAGGTGATGGCGGCGGTGGGAGAGATGGTGTGGTCATTCTCCTTGGCCTTGCGCCTGACGGCGTTGGCGGGACAAGATGCGTCTGGGAGGTCGAGGCGGATGTCTTGTGTGATGCCGAGGATGCCATGATTGCTGCCGTCGACGAGCCGCTTGCTGGGCTCGTCGTCGTCGATTGCGACGAACTCGACCTTCTCTCCGGGCGCGTAACGTTGTACAAGGCTCATACTAATCTCGGTATGCGGCGGGCCGATATGTTGAGCGCCGTAAATAATGTGAATTTAGGGTTGATTTTCCGGTCTCTCCCCTCTTGTTGCGACCACCGACAACAACAGTGTGCCAAGATGAGTGGGACTGCGACCAGCCTGGAGCCTCTGTTCTCATTTCTGTCCGACTCGTACTCGACGCTCGAAACAACGTTCTACAAGATCCCTGGCTCGGCCGTCATCGCCCGCTACGTCAAGTCGTCTCACCGCAATGACCCAGGAAGGACCGTCCTCGAGATCATCCTCGTCATCTTCGCCATACGCACCTTGATGCAGTCGCGGACCCGTGCAGACAACTCAGGAAAACATTTCATCACGTTTGACGAAAAGGTGCGCTCGCATGCGATGTGTCATGCTCTCTGTCTGACTTGGTCACTCCTTGCAGGAAATTGACGAACTGGTCGAGGAATGGGTTCCCGAGCCGCTTGGAGCACCTCTCTCTCAGCGGGAACAGGCAGAACTCGACAACATGCCCATTATTTCTGGTCCCACTGGTCCTAAGCCCAAGCTGACAAATGGAAAGACCGTCGTCAACCTCGCGAGCTACAACTTCACCGGTCTGGCAGGCAACGAGGCTATCAAGGAGCACTCTATCGATACCTTGCAGAAGTATGGGCTGGGCAGCTGTGGTCCTCCTGGCTTCTACGGCACACAGGGTATGTGTCTCGCATGACTTTGCTGCGGTTGCTAATATCACGACTGCGTACAGACGTCCACATGAAGTTGGAAGAGGACATCGCTGATTTCCTAGGTACCGAGTCCGCCATCATCTATGCACAAGGTTTTTCCACGATTTCCTCCGTCATTCCG
The DNA here is from genome assembly GCA_037042295.1 of Irpex sp. Y119-03. NCBI lineage: Eukaryota > Fungi > Basidiomycota > Agaricomycetes > Polyporales > Irpicaceae > Irpex > Irpex sp. Y119-03. The sequence goes on along the minus strand of JAXQKB010000951.1, from coordinate 123,305 downwards.
GCGTTCTGCAAGCGAGGCGACATCATCGTTGCCGACCGCGGCGTCAACTTTGCCATCCAGAAAGGTCTCCAAATGTCACGATCCACTATACGCTGGTACGACCATAACGATATGAAGAGTCTGGAATTGGTGCTTGAGACTATCGAAAAGGACCGTCGCAAGAAGAAGGGCCCTCTCACTCGCAGGTTCATCGTCACTGAAGGTATCTTTGACCACGACGGTTCCATGTCTGATCTCCCTAAGCTGGTGAGTCGAATGTAGCACAGACTAAGTAAGAGCACACACTAAAACGACGCAGGTCGAGCTTAAGCATAAGTACAAGTACCGTTTGATCTTGGATGAGAGTGTATCATTTGGTAGTGTAGGCAGGACCGGTCGCGGCTTAACGGAATTGTACAACGTCTCGGTAAGCTCTGTCCACTCCTCCCCCACAGCGCACAACTCACCCAAACCAGGCATCGCAAGTTGATATGCTCGTCGGATCCCTCGCCAACGGTCTCACTGCATGTGGAGGCTTCTGCGCCGGCTCCGACGTCGTCGTCAAGCACCAGGTACATACATCTCACGCTCACACTCTCACTTAGAATCCCATAACTAACCTAATCATCAGCGCATCAACGGAACCTCGTTCGTCTTCTCAGCCGCCATGCCCCCGCTCCTCAGCGTAGCCGCCTCCGACGGCATCAACATCCTCCGCAACACCCCGTCCATCCTCAGCAACCTCCAAGACAACGTCCACGCCGTACGCGCCATCCTCGACAAAGTAGACTGCATCTCCATCCCCTCGCACCCCGCCTCGCCCATGATCCACCTCCAAGTCCGCTTGCCCTCTCCCACCCACCTTCTCCCCACTGCCATCACGAACTCGCCGAACCCGTCGCAGCATAAGCACTCGAACCCTGCGTCGCCCGTCCCGAGAGACCCCGAGCTGTTCGATGAGGAAATGGAGGAGAGGGTGTTGCAGGATGTCGTGGATGAGGCGCTTGCGCAGGGTGTGATGATCACGAGGGCGAAGAGGCTCAAGGGCCAGGAGATGACGCGGGTGAGGCCGTCTGTGAGGCTGGCGATTTCTGCGGCGTTGAGTAGGAAGGATTGTGAGAAGGCGGCGAGCGTTGTGAAGGCAGCGTTCGTTAAGGTTGTGGGTAAGAGACGATAGATTGTTCATAATACTTAGATGTCTCCGTGATTTTTCTTCCGTGGTCGATGGTGGTGTACTTACTTGACTGCCTGGCTTGGCTTATAATACGAACGCGTGTAATCTGGACAGCTCAGGGTATGATACATAACGACAGGTACTGGTTACATTGGGGTCACACAGTCCGTATCTCTCCCATCCACGCCTCCCTCCAATCCCCATCCCCATTCTCATCCTCCTCGGGACCCTCGTACACCTTCGGATCCAGCACCTGCATCTCCCTAGCCTTCAACACCACAAACCACACCAAATAAACCGCCGACCACACCTCCTCATTCGCCACCCCAAGCGCCATCACGTTCGCCCACAGCCCTCTCACATCCAGCAAATGCCGCCAAATCACATACGGGCTATGTCGCTTGGCGATGTGCGCGGCGTATTCGAGGCGGTAGGTGTCGAGGGGCATCCCGGCGGGGCGGGGGAGCCAGAAGTGGAGGAGGTTGGCGAGGAGTTGCGCGCCGGAGAGGTTGTGGAAGTAGGAGAGGAGGTGCGGGAATGTGGATGGGTGGGGGACGCGGATGTGTGTGAGGGGGAGGCGTAGGGCGGTGTTTTGGATCGTTACGGTCTTTTGTGGAGACTTGGGAGAGGAGGATGGGGAGCCTTCTTCGACGAGGGATTCACCGGCGGGTGTGAGTTGTGGAGAGGGGAAGGGAGGTGGGAAGCGTATGCGGGTGCAGAATAGCGCGATGAGGAAGGCTTGGACGGGGTAGATGGCCACTGTACGTGGGCGGGAGTGCTTGCCGTACGGTGCAGCTGTGGCGTATACTGCCAGGTAGTGTGTTGGGCATGTAACAAGCCCATAGTCGTCTGTGATTATTTCTAGTTCCTTTGGAAGGACAGATTGTGGCGGTTCGGCCTGGATCTGTGCGACCGGCCCCCATACTCTGCAATGTCGGTACTACTGATTAGCGCTGTAATTATCGAGTGTGCGACTTGGAAGAGATCGTCTTACTTGAACTCGCCGCTTTTGAGTCGAAGACCAGCGAGCAGATCGTCGACGGGCTCTCCTGCTAAATGAGGCTCCAACATTGCAATCGTCTTCTGATCAGGAGGATCCATCGGGGGTTTGAAGAATCCTCTGAATAGTTGATAGTTGTACACTCCCCAGAACAGTCTCACCGCTTCGTGTTCCGTAGTGTTGGGCGTGCATCTCGGAAAAGGTCTATTCAGCGGCAGTTGCTCTGGAGGAGTGTGTGCCCGCCACGCCGTGTGGCTTGGATCCGCAGGGAGAGGCAGCGCGGTACCCAGCACTCTTGGCTGGCGCATCCGTCTCTTTCTGCATTGCGACAACGAATGCGAGATCGTGATGAGCTTCTCGGCGGCGTGGAAGGCGAAGACGCGAGTGTTACACGCGAGGGCGTAGTTCTTGATCATGTGGCGCGAAGAAGGAGGATGGAAGTACCACTCGTAGAGTCCACGTCTTGGTGACCGGTGTGGCATGCTCGTTATGCACACGCGGGGCTGGGGAATATTAATACTGTACGGCGCTGAATAGCGTTTTTATGCGGCGTTGTGTAGGCCATGGCCTTTTGGCACTGCTGTGGCGAGTTGTTGCTGGGGAATTCTGTGGCCGCCAAAGACACGCCCACTGAGCCAAACATACTCCTAGTGTGTGGTGAAGGCAAGAGACGAGAGGCATAGGCCATCGTGGAGGAGCTGTGAGGCCGATGAGACAGGTACAAGGTAGTAAAGGCCACACGAGCTGCTCGTAACAGGATCGGAGGATGAAAGAACAATGCAGTCGGACTGGGAGGTATGCCAGTCCTTTTAATTTAGTGCTGTTGGTAGCACCTACAGCCCTGCGACTACCAGGTGGCAAAGTACAAAGGGTTTTGTAGAGTGTGTTCACGAAATATCGTGTCAGGTTCAAGACGGGTTCACGATCAGTGGTCGTCATTGAGAAACCTCATCCAGCTTGTCCATGATCGAGGTTTCATGGTGTATAATCCAGCCAATCAGAATGCTTGGCGTGGGACTGATCAACGCCACAACGCCCGCGCCTTTCCTCTTATGGATGCAACCTTCTTTTGCCGGCGACTTTCCCAAATTTCTTCTCCTGACTTACCTCTCAGCGCACCCTTGCCACTCTCAATACACACCACAATGTCGCAGGCAGGGCCGTCAAATATTCAGAAACATAAAAAGAAGAAAGCTGGCGCGAAAGATGGCGTACGAACATCAAAAATCAAGAAAGTGGCGGAAATTCAGTCTATAGCAGCCTTGGAGGAACAGGCTACTAACTTTGTGAGTAATGCTGATACAAGTCTATTTAGCCATGACTTCATTAATGCAGCACGCAACCTGCTTGTAGGAAGCGCCTCCAGATCTACAAGCCTTTGCAGATTTGCCTATCTCGAGCCAGACGAAGCGAGGTGCGTTCAAGAGATGAACTATCCATGAGGAGTAGCCAGTGACATCAATTTCAAGGCCTGAAGAAAGCTTCATTCGTCGATATGACAGATATACAGGCCAAAAGCTTACCTGTCTCACTGAAAGGCAAGGATGTTCTTGGTGCTGCGCGAACAGGCAGCGGGAAGACCCTTGCGTTCCTTATACCCGTGTTGGAGATGTTGTACCGAAGTAAATGGGGTGCTCAGGACGGGCTTGGTGCCTTGATTATCTCACCTACGCGTGAACTGGTGCGTCATCATTCGTTTATACTTGCTACAGGTACTCATAAAAGCTGTGGTTCTATAGGCCGTACAGATTTTCGAGGTCCTACGCTCCATTGGAGGTTATCATACATTTTCGGCCGGTCTGGTGATTGGAGGAAAGAACCTCAAAGATGAACGAGAACGACTATCTAGGATGAATATCCTGGTGGCGACACCAGGTCGTCTCTTGCAGCACATGGATCAGACCATTGGGTTTGAATGTGATAACTTGCAGGTGCTCGGTACGTGCACACAGAACTCTCATCGCATGACTTCACATACCAACATCATCTCAATAGTTCTAGACGAAGCTGATCGTATCCTTGACATGGGTTTCCAGCGTACCTTGACTGCCTTGCTCGGTCACCTCCCCAAATCTCGCCAGACTCTCCTTTTCTCCGCAACTCAGACAAAATCTGTCTCAGACCTTGCACGACTATCACTCAAGGACCCTGTCTACGTCTCAACGCAGGAAGCCGAAGGAGAGGGGACAAATTCGATGCCCGCCAGCCTCGAACAGCATTACGTCGTCTGCGAACTGGACAAGAAACTTGACATCCTCTTCAGCTTCATCAAAACTCATCTGCAGACGAAGACCTTGGTGTTCTTGTCCAGTTGTAAACAAGTTCGCTTCGTATTCGAGACATTCTGCAAGTTGCATCCTGGTGTACCTCTTCTCCATCTGCATGGGAAACAGAAGCAGATGACACGTCTGGCGACGTTCCAACGTTTCACCTCTATGAAGCACGCCTTCCTGCTCGCCACAGATATCGCAGCGCGTGGACTCGACTTCCCCGCTGTCGATTGGGTGCTACAAGTCGATGCTCCCGAAGACGCAGACACTTACATTCACCGAGTGGGTCGAACGGCTCGGTACGAGAGTGCCGGAAAGGGCCTGCTGTTCCTCCTGCCGAGTGAGGAAGAGGGCATGAAGGCGACGTTGGAGAAGAAGGGAATATCAGTCGACAAGATCAAGATCAAGTCGAGTAAGACGCAGAGCATCGAGAATCAGCTTCAGCGGCTTGCGTTCCAAGATCCTGAAATCAAGTATCTTGGCCAGCGGGTGAGTTACCTTAAGCCATTGTCATGCGATGTCACTGAAACGCCGTGGACTATAGGCGTTTGTGTCCTACCTGCGCTCCATACATGTCCAGAAGGACAAGAGTATATTCAAGCTCGAGGAGCTGCCTATCCAACGCTTCGCAGAGTCTCTGGGCTTACCTGGAGCACCGAAGATCAAGTTCTTGAACAAGGAGATCGCGAAGAGGAAGAAGAATGCCTCGCACATCGTCACGAACACAGCACCTCCGACGCAGCCGCCCAAGACTGCTGCACCTGAGGACGAATCTGATGAAAGTGACGACGATTTAGGATTGTCGGAGCACAGTTCGAGTGAGGAAGAGGAGACACAGCCTTCGACGTCGAAGGTGCAGGCAGAAAAGGTAAGGAATACGTCTCCAAGTCTAAAAATGCACTTCTCACTTCTCCTTCAGCCGAAGGTTCGAACGAAGTACGACAGGATGTTCGAGCGAAAGAACCAGAACATCCTCTCCGAACACTTCCACAAGCTCGTCGACCACGAGGGCGACCGGGCTGCTGACGACGACTCGGACGACGACTTCATCACTCTTAAGCGAGCGGACCACGACCTCAACGAGGTTGAACTCCCCGAACACGACTTCCAGTCAAAACGGAAGCTGAAGATGGCGATGTCGAAGAAGGCTATCGCCAAGGGCGGCCCGAAGGGTACGAAGCTTGTGTTCGATGAGGAGGGGAAGCCGCATGAGATATATGAGATGAAGAGCGCCGAAGAGGTGTTCCAGGGGCAGGACGATGTGCGGGAGGCAGGACGACAGTTTGCGGAGAGTGAGCGAGGGAAGTTGAGGGAGGCGGATGTGGTTGATAGGGCTGTAGCGAAGGAGAAGAAGCAGGAGAAGAAGAGGAAGCGGAAGGAGCGCGAGCGAGAGGTGAGTTGTTGGATAGTCAGTAGAGTATATATTCTTGCTGACACGTTCGTGCAGGAGAATGGCGTAAATGCAGGGCCTACTCTTGCAGCTGCTGAGGACGAAGACGATGGCTATGTGAGCCCTGAGTTTGACTTGCCCCCGGCATCAGAGTCTGAAGAGGAAGAACGGGCACCTCCTCCCAAACGTGCTCGTGCCTCGGAAGGGAGACGCAATAAAAGCCTGGCAGACGAGGAAGAGTTGGCTCTTCAACTGCTGCGTAGTAGACGATAGTATCTTATCAGCATGCTAGAGTACAGACGTATTCGGGATCACAGATCTAGTGTTAATATACAGAGGGATATATTCAAGACGGCTTTCATTCTTCCTCATCGTCAGAAATAATGAAAGCTTTCCGTTTGTTTCCCGCAGGGCGCTGCGTGAGTCCCACCTCGTCGTCATCCGAGATCTCGAGGGGCGTGGTCTGACGAGATGCATTCGATGACGGTGGCGGTGGCGAAGAAGCTGGTGGGGTTCCTTCGGGAAGGGGAGATGACGGCTTCCGTAACCGCGGTTTGGGTCTTGGTTTGGGTTTAGGCCTACTGGACTGTAGTTCAGGACTGGCAGCAGCACTGGAAGTAGCATCCCTCGACGTATGGGTGTTCACACCCAGTATCGCCACATCTGAATCAGAACTGTCCCCATCGGCATCGCTGTCTTTAGCCTGGGGCTCGTCCTGGTCGGACACAGCTTCTTCCGCGGCCTCTCCAGTCTTCTTACCCCTCCTGCGTTTCTGTCTCTTCTTCGTACCAGTAGCCTTCATAGTAGCCACCTTCCCCGACGACACACTCTCCAGCGCCATCTTCTCCCGCAGCGCCTTCTCCTGCGCCAAGAACGCCTCCATCGCGTCGTCGTCCAAATCACTATCCTCAATGAACTGCGCCGACTTATACTGCTTGTCCTCCTTCTTTTTCTTCTCCTTGCGCTTCTTCCGCCTCGGTTGGTTCTCTCCTCCTCCTCCTTCTTCTGGCTCCGACTCGTCGGATTGTTGTGGTGCCCGCCTGCGCCTGCGACGTTTCTTGATGAGCATTTGCGACGCCTTTTTGTCTCCCAGGTCGATAGGGTTCTCCATGAACTGCTTGATGACGTCGAGGCTGCGCTGGAGATCCGTCGGGACGATCGCCGCAGGCACATACCACTCCAGTTCATCCGCATCTGTTTCACTCGTCAGTGTCGGATCGTAAGGAGCACTAGATAGTTTTGCGACTTGCCTTCGTCTAGAATGGAGAAGTTGAGTAGACGGAACACGAGTTTGAGCTCCGAGTTCTTCGTCGCTGCTTCTGCGTGCTCATCAGACACGTACGGTATCACTATCGAGTGTAGTGGTATCAGCGGCATGTCACATCTTACAATGTTACGACGTACTGTAATCCGTAAACTTCTCTCTCGCCTCGGCGGACGGAAGCCCGCGCATAAGCCGATCGCTGTTATCGTTGTCCTTGTCGCCTTCGCCTTCATCATCGCTATCGACGTTGATAGCTTTCGACGACTGCCCGTCGGTATCTTCCACGATACGTTGGCGCAAGCCAATAACCATCGTCAAGATCTACCAACATCAACGTTAACCTCAGCAAGTCACGACGCTACCAGTATAGTTTTACACTCACCTGCGTCGTCCACTCGACCAACCCCGCTTTATCATCCTCGACAAGACACTTGATAGCAATCCCCAACTGCTCGCTCCACGAGAACCCTTTCTTGATCTTCACCTCCGCCGGCCACCTGCTCTCGAGCGCACCCTCCTCGGCACGCACAGATTTCTCAGGTGCCTCCCAGCTAGAATGCGCCTTCCACCTGCCTCTCGTCTTCGGATAAAATGCCTAGTGCAAGGTAAGTGTAAGTCCGCACAACCATCCAATTTTCTTTTTGATAGGAATAGAGAAGAAACGCACCTCAACGAGTATGAACGGGTCCTCCGCTGCCTCCTTGAAGAACTTGCGAAGAATGTAATTGATAAGCGCGATCAAGTCTTTGTACGCCTGTTCGCGTGGGAGGGACTTCTCCTCGGCCAGGATCGTCTTGAAGAGGTTCAGCGTCGAGACCTTGAAGAACAAACCCTCCGCCTTGGCGCGGACGGCCTGCCGGTGCAGAAGCGAGACGACGCGCTTCATGTTCTCGGGGGACTTGAACTCTTTGTACCGTGCGAGATACAGCATGAGGGTTTGCGTGACTTCCGGATGGGCGAATCGCTACGAGTATTAATATTGGCGTATCGTATCGTGAGTGTTTACTTTTCAATGTACGCGGTTTGGTTGGATTTGGGGTGGGAGGGAGGGTATGCGCACCTGCTCGAAAGAGTCGAACGTGAAGACTGTCTCGCCTCGCTCCTCTTCAGATTCGGGAGGTTCTTCCTCGACGTCGGGAACAGCGCTCTCCTCCGTGCCCCTTTTCTTCCCTACACACACGCATCCCAGTCAGCCACTCACTCACTCACACACGCACACACAGCCAAAAAACGAAAACAAAAACAAAAACACCACAACTCACGTCTAGCAGCCTTCTTCCTTCTCACCAACCCCGCCCCTCCATTCCTCGCCGACTTCTCCAACAACTTCAACAGCGCATACGCCAGATGCACGCTCGAGTCCAAATACGTGAGACTCTGCGTGCCCTCCCTGTACACGCGCACGCTCTCTAGTGACGCGTCGAGGACTTCGCCGTTGTATATGATCTGGATTTGGAGCACCTCGGCGGCGTGCGCTATGGAGGTGTCGGAGGAGGAGATCATGCTGTCGATTAGGAGGATCAGCTGTGTGAGGCATTCTACGCCTGCTTGGAGTTCGGTCCAGAGTTTCGGCTGCATGAAGTGAGGTGGTGTTTGTCAGCGCATGAGGATACCTAGCTTGAAGACGTGTTTGGATGCGGGACACACACCTTGTCCTCCATGGCCTCGCGCATGCGTTTGAGCACCCAGACGATCCACCCGGCTTCCGTCACCTCGGTGATCATGCTAAAATCCCAAGTTGAACTCTTATCGTTCGCACGCTGACACAGGAAGAAGTCGAGGAACCATTTGGTGAGATAGAGTAGTCGTAGATGGTCTTTCTCAGTGATTTTTGGTCGTTCGGCTTTGATGTCCTTGAGCAACGACGCCAGGAATGCTAGTGCGGAAGTAAGTATAAGTATACATGAATGGATGGATGAATGGAGTGTAGCCGGCCGGAGAGGTCACGTACAGTTGAACGCCGTTTCAAGGAACGTCCGCGCTGCAGTCTGCAACACCAGCTTCGCCTCAAGGGACAGATTCTCCTCTCTCGCCAACTCGTCGACCTTCTTGACCTTCTGCGCCTTCATCCGTTTCCCAGCATCCAACATCCCGCCGGCGTCTTTGTGCAATGCACGCTGCCTGTGAAGTACGAACGCGGTGCCGTTTTCTGAAGTGGGAGGAGCGTCGTCGGTACCAGGCGTAGCAGACTTGGATTTGGGGTTCAGGGTGACGGAGATGGTGGTGCCGAACCGCGAGTGGCGGGAAGATGCGTTGCGGGCGAGGTCTCGTTTGCGGTGGTCCTCGACGGCGAGTAGACGACGGAGGTTTTGTGCGGGTTCCTGAAGTGAAGCCATCGTACGTATGAGACGTCAAGTATAGTATAGTACAGAAAGAAGATATGTACCTTGGATTGGTCGGAGGCAAGAGAAGACGGCGTCACGCCACGCAGCAGCAAGTAAAAGATCTCCAGGAGAAGCGTGTTGTAATTGTCGTACATCGCATCGCCATCGCCGTTCGACGCCATCGTGAGCAGCAATTCGAGAATCTGCGTCTCAGAGAGGGCTTTGATGAGCTGGCTCTGGAGAGTAGAGTACGTCGCCTGGTCCGCACTGCTGTGCATGTTCGAGGGCAGATCCTTGATGAAGGCAAGATTACGGATGAGATACAGAAAGACTCCGACCACTTGTTCGTCTCGAGGTGTCCTCTCTTTTGCTGACTTCGCCAGACACGGAAGGACTATCCCGAGCAGTGCCTGCATCACGTCTGTCCGCACGATAGCCGCCTTGTATCGCAGATGGCTCTGGATGAGCTGCGTGTAGTCCGTGCCCTTGTCCATGACTTCGTCCAGTTCCTTAAGCTCTTCGGCAATGTCAATCGGCCATGTCATAGCAGTCATGAGGTCTGCACATGCCACGGCACGTTTGTCCTCGAACAGCCCCTTGCCAGCGGTTTCGAGGAGGATGGGCACGAGGTCGTTGGGGAGAACGCGAGCCTCCCAGAAGATGCGTGCGACGGTGCGTTCATCGTCTGTGTCGTCCCTTCTCCAGAACTTCTTCAAGTCTTTCAGACATCCGTAGCACTCGTCTCCAAGCCTGTATCTGCCTCCTTCGTAGCCACCAAGAGCCTCGACTACGCTGCGTATGGGTGCCTCGAGAAGAGCACGGCGTTCGCTGTAGGCTTCCTCCTCTCCAGAGGAAATGTCGATAACTTCGTCGATGTCCATCGTAGCTGGTAATTAATCTTAGTACATAAATACACTCAAAATAATGAGCATTACCACTCACACTAAGTTGGTCGTTGTGCAATACAGCTGCTGGCACGCGTCACGCCAGCAGGTGGTCAACGCGTCCTGTCACAATTAGTCACGAAGTGACGTCGTGTCTTTTATGCGCGCTATGTAGTCACGCGAACGCGTTAATTATCTACTTCAAGTTCGACAAGTCCGAGTCTTTCGGGTTGCATAACACTTCTGATTTTGGGAAACAAATGTCCAGGTCTACCCTAGCAAATCACTCCTTCCCGTCCTTCTACGCCTGTTATCTCCTCAAAAGCGTCAAGACCCCGCGAGCAACTGCGTACGTACCGACATTGTCCCATGTCAGTCTACTTTCGAAATTTCGAAGTATAACCAGATTTTAGAACTTATATCGGGAGTACTCCGAACCCTCCACGCCGTCTCCGGTAGGTCTGCCGCCTAACCCTACGCAGACAGAATCACATCTCACACCCAAGCCACGCATCCCCCTAGACAACACAACGGCGAAATCACACAGGGCGCATGGAAGACCAAACACGGACGCCCATGGGTGATGCAAATGATCGTACACGGCTTCCCCTCCAAGCTCGCAGCACTGCAATTCGAATGGGCCTGGCAGCATCCCTACGTCTCGCGGCATCTGCGGACGGACTCAGGGGACGCTCTCTTTCGCAGAGGTGCCAAGGGTATCAAGAATCAGATACTGTGGGTAGAACTGCGTCTTGTTTATGCATACTGATGTTCATTTGGCGTTAGAGTTGCTTGCAGCATGGTAGCGTCTCACCCTTACAACACCTGGCCGCTCCATGTCAAGCTGTTCACCGAAGAGGCGCAGAAGCACTGGACCACTGCCTCGAAGACTACGAACTTGCCTCCTGCCTTCACTTTCTCTGTGGAGCTGGAGGGGGTAGACGGTTGTAGCGGCAACCCGGGCTCGGGTAGAACAGATCCTATCGACGTCACTGACCGTACGTCCACTCGTTAGTGCTAGCTGTAATGCGTTCCGAGGTCTCAGCTCGGTTTGTTTGAAGGTGAATTCGTGGAAAATCATCTTCGAAAGGCCAAGAACGTAGACGCTTCACCGATCCCGACAGTTTGCACGATATGTAACTCACCAGTCCACCCTACCCAAGTACGTCGCGTATCCCAACCTGCACTTCATATGCATACACCATTAAACGTCACCCACAGCGTCCACTAGAAACCGCCCTCTGTCCAACAGACAACTGCTCCGCAGCCTCCCACCTCGCATGCCTCGCCACATCCTTCCTCTGCGTCAACTCCATCTCGTCTTCTCGCTCTCGGACAGACGAAGAGGCAGACTTGATACCACGCGGAGGCACGTGTCGCTCGTGTGGTGAGTACACGCTGTGGGGAGACATCATTCGAGGGTGTTATCGTCGGTATGCCGGGGGCACTACTACCATCAACGAAGAAGACGGGGCTAGTACGGAAGACGATGAAGAACTGGATGTGAGAAGATCGGACGGTGCTTGCAGTGGGGACGAGGACGGTGCGGTTCGAGCCCCGAAGACGAGGAAGAAAGTCCCGGTATCTGGTAAACCTGCTGGTGCTGTTCAAGGAAAACCGAGAAGGACTCGGAAAGCAACTACTGCTGGTACTGCTAGTCGGGCAAGAACCACTGGCTCAGGCTCGGGTAAAACCTCGAGGAGAAGGTATCATACTGTACGTGCACTTTCACACTCGGGCTGTTCTATATCCGTTGTGTACGTAACCTCAGGCTCACGAGTTTGTATTCGTGGACTGTAGCACGGAAGCTCAGGCTCTAGCTCGGAACGCGAGTTCTTCGACATCGACGGTGTTAGCTCGACCTCGGAGTCGGAGCTGGATGTGCACTCTGTGGATCAACGCCGTGATCATGGCTTCCTCTTACAATCTAGGCAAACCCACACACACACCCCTCCCACTGCACCAACACACCCACCAGTACCAAAGCCCACCAATTCCACTTTATCGCCTTCACCTCCGTATCCATCTCCGAGTAGGACGGTAAACTTAGACCGTGACTTAGACGGCGCGCTCTCCGCGCTGTCTATATCCTCACCTGATCCTTCGCTTGAAGATCTTCGGCTCCCTCATCTTGTGAGGAATCTTGGCGGTGTGGGTGAGAGGAGGCCCAGGGACGTAGCTGTAGGTGAAGGGAGACCCGGGCGGAGGGATTATAGTTATATAGAGATATCTGACTGACTTGGACTTGAGCGACTCGAATCGTCGTCATGCAGGTTGCAAGTGCTGACTCTGGCGAGTTGGTGAGGTCAAGGAAAGGAAGGTCCTAAGCCACGCTCCGATCGAAGTGCTACTAGTGAGCACCGGCAATGTCGGCTGTATATGGGCCTGCGGTGCCTCTGTAGTGTAATGGCTCTTAGACTTGACGCGGCTTCCTTCGTGCTTGCTCTGAGATCAGTATAACTTGATTGAGTACCATCTCGTCTGTTCATATATTGGGGCAGTGTGGCTATAGACCCAAATATCGTAGGCCAGTGGCAGTGTAGCGTTCCGGCCTATGGGACTGGAAGGTGGTCATTAGACGCCTATGCGATAAGGATCATCATATTTTTCAACCTCAGAAATCACATCACTGTGCGATATGAGTCACCAAAATTCTTTGTTCCATTGTCCTTACGGCGCCTCATTGAGTGAGAGCCGTGGGTAACTGCCCCTTTGGGAGGGTTTACTGATGCCGATCGTGATCTGTCAACTATACCTGCCCTTTGGGGAAGGTACGGAGTATGCCGAGCGGATACCGAACTTCAACTCGAACAGCCATCACTCAGGAAAGGCCAACCGTCACGCGGGCCTATAAAATACTGATATTGCTTCCGTAAGTCTCTCTCCCTCTTACCACAATCTTGTCTCGATACTCTCCCCCGACATGGCTACTTCCAACACTAATTCCACTCCTCACAAAGGTACCCTTACCGGCCTTCAGCGATATCGACAGAACATCCCCAAGGCGGCCGTTGCACACAAAGAACTCGGTGACGACATGGTCGGCTACTGGTATGGACCTTATGGCCCCACGATGTTCATGGATCGCTTGATGCCCATCTCTTCGGATACCCTAAAGAAGTTGAACCCAGATGTCCAATTCCCCTTGCCTGTTCGTCAGGAGGGCAAGAAGTTAGAGAAGCATCTTTACCAATACTTCGTGAGTATTAAATGCTGGACTCATTATGTGTATCCTCTCACGTTACCGCCTTCACCACTCACTCGGGGGTACGTCACGCAGGAGGAGACTGTTAAAAACTACAACCTCACACCTGGCTGCTCGTTCTTCATCGCCGCCAATGGCAAGCCGAAGGCTGGTGATCCACTGTCTCGTCCTGATGGAGGTATCCGCGAGAACCATGGTACGTTGTGGCCCATCTTCTAGCGATGGCCGTGGCCTGATAACGAAAGCTAATGACTTGTACTGAACAGGAGACAAGGCGACCAAGGGACGTCGTCGCGCGTTCGACTGGTATGCCGACGGCCTGGTAGTCGAATTCAAGAAGTCGTCGACGATGGATCCTTTCTACTCCCAGGCCGACATCGAGGCTACTGCCGCCAGCCGTCAGGGAGCGGACCTCAATAAGAAGATCGCGTTCGAGAAGGAAGAACCTCCTACAGCGTTGGAGATCCGAGGACAGCTCGCCAAGTACGCGTCCTTGGTATTCTCTCATCAGCACCGCACACACATTTTCCAGTTGCTTGTATGTGGCCGGCACGTGCGGTTCATCTTCTGGGACCACTCTGGCGCCATTGTCTCCGACTGGTTCGATTACGTCGAGGATTCTGCTACTCTCGCGCAGTTCTTCTGGCGCTACAGCCACATGACAGATGCTCAAAGGGGCTTGGACTCAAGTGTCTCGGTGCCAACTGGTCGAGAGAAGCGCCAGTTTCGGAAGGCCATGGATAAGTTCTTGAAGGATATGTTAGATCCAAAAAACCCACAACGCCGCAGGTTGCCTCAAGCGGAAGACACACTGGACGATAGCTTTCCTATATTGAAGGTCACTGTAGAAGACGACGTCTCTGGAGAGTCTTCCGAGGTCCTGATCCAAGCCCCGTTCTTCGTCTCTGAGTCTGCTCTTGGTCGCGCTACCCGCGGATACATCGCCTATCACATCGCTAGTAGCGAACTCATATTCTTCAAGGATACATGGCGTGTTGATCATCCCCGTCTGATTGCAGAGCGATCTATCTGCCAAAAGCTTATCAAGGATGGAGTGCCATATGTTCCCGACGTCCTCGCTGGAGGCGATGTAACGGCGAATGAAGAACGAGACTCTACACGGTGTTTAGAGTGGGTAAAGGAACAAACACTGGATGTCGGATACGAATATCCCAGGAACCTCCGCCATCATCGACTTCTTCAACCGCTGGCTTACCCTGTTCAGTCTGCGCCGAACTCGAAGGAATTTGTAACCGCTTTTAGAGATTGTATTAGAGGTATGTAGGGATCAGCCACTGCTTGAATGACGACTGACTGTCCATTTTGTGTAGCCATCAAGTCCGCCGAGAAGTTGTCCGGTCTCCTGCACCGTGACGTCAGCCTGGGAAACGTGATGATGAAGATCATCAATGGCAAGGTGTCTGGTATCTTGGCGGATTGGGATCACGCTGGGACAGTTGAATCGAGCGAGGGTGAGGCTCATCAGAACTTTCGCACAGTAAGCATTTGCCCGCTATGGCATGCTCAGTGTTCTAATTGTGATGCAGGGCACTTGGCAGTTCATGTCGATCGCATTGCTCATGGATCCCCGGAAGGCACACGAGATCCTGGACGATTTCGAAGCCATCTTTTGGTCGCTGCTGTGGGGCTCGATTCACTACTTCCGTCATGAAGACGAAGGCCTCAACCTGGAGGTATTTGATGAACAAACCACGATCTTCCTTCGCGATGGCACCAGTGCCCGAGTGGGCGGCGGCGGAAAGCGGAATCTCTTAGGCACGGTGTCGACAAAGGTTGTGTTCTCGAGTAAACCTTTGAACTCTTTGATTCTCTCTATGGCGGAACTACTGGACGAGTACTATTTCTTGTGGATCCGTGTGTTCAAGCATGCCAATGGCGCAGAGGAGCTTCCGTCGCAATCGAAGGAGAATGAGGATGAAGAGGAACGTCGAAGAAGACAGGAGGATGAAGATTCGGATGACGATGCTGGAGATTATGCGAAGGAGGATTATCAGTCTATTCGCTCAAAGTTCGATCAACTCAAGAAACGGTTGAGCAAGCCGTCTACCTGGTTGAAACTCTTCAACGACGCTTTGGATAAAGAGGGCTGGGATGCTGAGGATGGAATGGGAAAGGATTTGCACCCCCCGGAGACGGTCAGAGAGGCTGTACGAAACGTGCAACAAAAGCTCCGATCGACGCGCATGACGGGTGCTGATATCAAGGAACGTGAAGGCGCTACCAGTACAGCTCTCGCCTCTCTTCTCCATCCCGTGCAGCCCAAGACGGACGATGTCCCAGCCCCAGATTCAGGACACGACACGGATGACTCAGACGACGACGACAACGAAAGCTGTATGTGCGAAGAAGAAGCTGCAGCCCTCACGAACTCTACCTACGCCAAATCCAAGTCCAAGCCCACTCCGATCTCCGTACCATTCGCTCGCCCATTTCGCACGCTATTCCCAGTCCCAATGTCTTCAGCTCGCCCCGCAGAGTCCAGTCGCTTGAAGCGCACCATCGACGAAGTCATACCCCCTACGAACTCTAGTCCAACCGGAGACATTACAGAGGAGCCCGCGCCAAAGAAGACCAGATCACGCTCTACGGTGAAGGCTGAACCTACTGACAGGAAGACGAGGTCGTCATCGCGGAAGGCAGCCACTCGTCCGCCTGTGGCAGCTGCTGCTTCCAAACCAGTGAAGGAGAAGGAGACTCGTAGCCGACGCGCATTGAAGACTGGGGATTTCAGTGCTGCTCCACCCAGACGTGAAGGTTTACGGCCTCGCAAAGCAAAGTCTGCGACGCGGTAGTGGTATGTACTAGAGGACGTTTGCCCCGTGATATGCTTGTTGTCCGGTCTTGTTTGATTCGTGCCAGTGTGTCTCTTCTTTATTCTCGCATTCGTACATTTCCATTCTCTAAGTTGACTATACTATCTCTGAGCCTCCGTACTACTGTAAGTACTAATGATATTCGCCCGCTGTAACGACTTCAAGTATTTGTTACTTCCGCGCATGGTTCACTGTGTGCTGGTACTCACTGTGGTGGTGCGAGGTGCAAACCGTATCGGAATATCATATAAATGATACCGTTGACCCGTACGCCTAACGCGGCAGCTGGGTGCAGTATACGGTGTCGGCAGAGCCCGGCCGACAGTGGGAATCACGAAGCACTGACCGACGTCATTCCTACATAACTAATTATGTCTGAGCTGACAACAAACATCTCCCTCAGGCATGAATTCATCTCCACAAGGATTTGCTTAGTCTGGTATGTTGCAAACCTCTTCGTCTCTCCTCTAACGGCCACCATCTTTTCGCTGACTCGTCTCTATTTCCGTAATCTAAAACCAGCAAACACCATGTCGTCCGAACAACATATTGTGATCATCGGAGGTGGCATCATCGGTTGTACCACAGCGTACTACCTTAGCCATCACTCAGCCTACTCGTCGAACACCAAGATTACCTTGCTGGAAGCTTCCAAGGTTGGCGTAGCCCAAGGAGCCTCGGGAAAAGCTGGAGGTCTGGTGGCAAAGTGGGCCTATCCGAAAGAGCTTGTGGATGTCTCCTTTGCGGAACATGTCAAGCTAGCAGAGAGGCACGGTGGAACAGACAGGTGGGGATGGCGGTTTGTTGGATGTGGGAGCTGGGAAGGACGGGGACGAGTATCTGAGGAAGCTAGCACAGGCGTGGGGAAGAACAGCAAGAGGAAGAGTTTAGAGAAGACGTTGGGACTTGCGGACGACTGGAAGAAGAAACGCGCTGCACTTGGCCTTCCAGACGACCTCGACTGGGTAGATGAGACCTTGACCGACGGCTACTCACCTATGGCACCTGCTGGTGATACAGCCCAAGTCCATCCGTATCTATTCACCACAAGTATGCTCGAGTTGGCCAAGGAGAAAGGCGTCGTGTTTACGCCCGGCAGAGTAACAGAGATCAAGACAGACAGCAATACGCGTGCAGTCACAGCAGTATCATACGTCTGTCCGAGCACAGATGAGGTACATACGATTCCGGCCACCCGCGTTGTCCTAGCAGCAGGAGCCTGGTCTCCGCGCATCATCCCATCCCTACCCATTGCTGGCACACGCGCACACAGCGTCACGATACATCCGACAGAGAAGATCTCTCCATACGTGCTCTTCACAGAGATTCTGCTGGGCGGGTCTGCAAAGAGACCTACGCAAGCAAGTCCAGAGATATACGCACGTCCAGATAACGAGGTATATTGCTGCGGGCCAGGCGATAATAGTGCTGTGCCTGAAACTGTTGATGACGTCGAAGTCGACCAGGCAGCGTGCGACAGCATCATTGAGCACGTATCCAATATCTCCAAGCAATTGAAGGCGGGCAAAGTCAACAAGCGTCAGGCATGCTTTCTACCTGTGGTCAATGTAGGCGGAGGGGGACCTATAGTCGGTGAGGCAAACTCCATTGCGAAGGGTCTTGTTATCGCCACTGGCCATACCTGCTGGGTGAGTTAACATTGTCTCCACTGTTGATCGTCAACCTTCAACGTAGCTGACCTATCTATACTTTTTGTAGGGCATCTGCAACGCACCTGGAACCGCGAAAGCCATTGCAGAGCTGATCCTAGAGGGCAAAGTTACTTGCGGTAACTTCAACAGTCTACACCCGTCTCGCTTCCGGCTTTAGGATATGGTTTATTGCCCCGAGGCTTTTTTCATGAGTGGCTTGGGCGAGCAATGTGCGGCAGTGGACGTATATATCTGTCCGATGTACCACTAAAATGTGGGGTAAGATGATTGATGTATCAATAGCTGCAGCTCTAGAGGATTTCGAGGAGCGAGACTGCGATGCAAACACGAGTAACGTCGTACATCAATTATTGAAATGTCGATTAGATCAAAGACAATACAGTATGTGTACCAAGTACTATATCTCAGATAGCAAAGACTACGCGGCTATGATACAGATGTTACATCCACCTCTACGATGAGGCTTTTCAGAGCGAAAGCAGACACTATTAAATGATGTTTCGTCCAATACTGAGCGCTGAGCAATTGTGACTCAAAAGAATGGGCGAACGAATGAAGATATGACAGGCTGTTTGAAGCTCATCTATGACAGATAAATTACGTCCACATCGAACTGTCCCCATACGAACCGTCGCACGTCCCTCGGCCTCATCACCCCACACCCCGATGCCACTGCATCCGTATCCGCCGTAGTGCGCTACCCGCCGCTCTCAACTCCCTCATCGTCATCCGACGTCCAATCTGATTCCTCGTCCCACCTCAATCGAGCTCTCCTCGCCCGCCGTCTCGCATACGCACTCATACCGGCTTCAGACGGCCTGCCAGTCACCTTCCACCTGTCGCGAATCTTTCTAGCGTCGGCGGTGACGTTCCACGCTGTTCTGACAATCTCCACGATCCGCGTATCTTGAGGGGCGAGTAATAGCACGTTCCTCCACATCCCCTGGTTGAGGGTGAAGTATGCTTCGAGAGTGTCGTCGTCACCTTCGTCTGAGGCTGCTTGCCGTGCGAAGACAGAAGCCATTGCATGGGCCGCCGGGAACTCTTCGATGACGGATGTGGGGAGGAGGTAAGTTGCGAGGAGGCCGGTGGGGAGAAGTGATGATGTATGCGAGGATTTAGAAGGGGTAGATATGTCGGTAGTTAGAGGTGTGGTTGGTGGTGTTGAGTGGGATGAGCTCGAAGACTCTGAGCTTGAAGAGGCGCGTGGTGAAAGAGGTGAGTGTGGATGTTTGGAAGTCGGTAGCTGAGTATGAGGTGTCGGGGATAGTGGAGTTGTCAGGGTTGAGCTGTTACTAGGTGTGATAGGCGTCATAGGAGCAGCGACAGAACAAGTCGAAGGCGGTCGTGACCGCAGGGAGGGTTTCTGCATGTATGCAACCTTGATATGCGGTGCCATGCCAAATAGGACAAGAAGGGCAAGAGAAGGAGGGTGTGGGACACGAGCGACGATAGTCGGAAGCCGAACGACGTCTCTACGATGATATGTTACTAGAGGGGGATCAGCCTGCGCGAACTTGTGAGCCGCGTTGAAATGGCGCAGCAAGTCGCTATTGAAGACCTGTTCGAATATGGTAGCGTTGATGGGGACAATGAGTGGATGGAGAACGGACTGTTTCCCCTTGGATTCGACGGTGCGAGGTGTGTCCAGCACAACCAGCGCGTGGGTAGGTGTAGACGCAAAGGAATCGTACGCGTCGGGATCGACGAGATGCATGTCGAGTGTAGGCGGAACTGGGTCCTCGGCTTGAAGGGCAAGTGAAAGCTTCTTCACGTTCAGGGAATGGCATAGCACCCTGTTACGACTCAAAAGTGAGAAAGCGTGCACCCGTCACACGATTAGGGTAGACAGACACTCACTCAAGAGCGTCCGAGAATGGCTGTTCCAGCGTTGATGGATAGATAGGAGCCTCTGCGTTCTCGGATGGTCCAGGGCTCGACGGGGTACCAGACGCTGTATTAGGTCTCGTCGTGAAGACATACGTGGACCTGAACTTTGTATGGAGGTGTGAAGGGGAAGTAGAAGGCCTCGCGTGAGCCTTTTTGCCCGAACTTCCACCATCGACACCCAACTGTGCTACCGCGATCGACATTCTTCCGGAGAGAGGTTATGACCTGGCACGCGTCGTCTGTACACAACCTGCACCAGGCAAGGTCGACAGCAAAGGAGTAGCTGGCAAGGCAGCACTAACTTTGCTGTATCTGTTTGTATTTCGCGCTTCCGCGTTCGCCACGTCCACGAAGGCTACAACCCGGTCCTATGTATCTTGTTCGGTGGCGGCACACGACCACCTGGAGGGAGGAAGGGTGGAGGGGATAAGCAGAGAAACGAGACGGGGTCTAGAAAAGATCTCCTTCAGACACATAACGCTTCTCGTAACGCGACCCCTCCTCCGAAGTCCGCACCACGAAAGGGTTCTTCTATAGCCGAGCGATGGCGTTTGACTCTTGACTTTCGAGTTCGCCGCGGAGGCAATTCAGCAAAGTGCACGTCGATGTCGATGGTGGTATTGCAGGGAAGAGGTTGTTGTATGTACACGTTCTGGGCAAGGCATTTATTGGTGGGTGGGTGGGCTAGGCCGGATCAGTAATTAGCTCAATTCGATTGTCGACTTACACATGAGAAACCGGCGGTGTTGCTACTGAGTGAGATGGAATCGTGCCGCGGGACGGGCCCGATGCGAAGTTTCATTTTAGTGCGTATGACCTTCTTCCAAACCGAAATGAACCAACTTGATGCAGTCTTCACCAGGAACGTAGCAGACACCTGGAGAACAACACCAGCAGTGCACGACATCTGTGAAAATGTACTGACTGTAATCACTGTACGCGGCGTCGTCTTCTCCACATACGCAGCTCTCAGGGTTGTTAGTCACCGGTACACCGTGAGTAAGTAAACCTCGATAAAGCTGTGTCGGTCACCAATATTCTCGAATCTCGAGTGGTCGGGAGCAGTCTGTCTGACAGCCAACATGTCGTGCGCACCGGAGATACCAATCATCCTTCCCGTTCGCAATCTCCAGCGACAGTCTACACCTTCGAAGTCGTTAAAGTGCACATAACACAGCAAAGAAAACAGAGAAGCTTGAAACGAGCATGATGCTTGTCTACGTAGCACTTAATTAGCGTGATCCAGGCGTTGTGGAGCGACAAGTTGCCATACTGGGAACTCGGTACTCACTCAAATCTGTGCGCTGCCAGTGGCCATGGGCAGTGATGGTCGTCGATCTCAGCACGAGAACATGCCAATGAAATGGATACTGACTGCCGTGCATCCCCGATTTACGAAATATCTACCTCTACTGGGTGTGAGATACTGTACAACATAAGGCTGTCGCCGATATATGTCAATCTGCGGCTACCCTTTCGCGATTTCCCTCATCGCCCCTCATTCGAGACGGCACACAACGTTAGGATGAGTTCGAGATGTTATACAATCTTTATTGCCTTTTTGCTTTCTACGATATTTAGTGTTGACTACTAGCTAATGTATGTTTAGGCGCGATCATTACAATACCAGCGAAAGAAGTGCGTGAAAACCAATGGATGATGATGACGAACGATGATGATGATGATGGTGGTGGTGTATACGACAAGGGAAGACGAGGCATAGGTAGAACATAGGTGGTGGGTGGCGCATACGGGTTGAACGTTGGGGGATGAGATGTAGTGTGAGGGCATAAAGAACAGAAACGAATAGGTTACATATAATCATCGCGGACGGCAGAAGCTAAGCAGGAGGACACTCAATCGGAACGACCGGCGTTCTCTACAGTGGCACAAGTACCAGCTGAGGAGCGTTCGCGCGCGGTCAGGCGTTCTCTACAGTGGCAGCGGGGCCAGTTGCAGAGCGTTCGCGCCCAGTGCAAGCGAAGTGAGCAGGATTTCCCATGCGACGTTCAACAACGCCCACATGACATCCTCCTGCACATCCAACGCGCACATATTCCGATACACGCCGTGCGCATTGCGCAGCAGCGCGAGTATCCGCTGCGTCGACAGTGTCGTCGCGAGATCTCTGGCATAGTGGGTTGTGGCCGATGATGACCCCCGAAAAACTGCCTGTGGTGGAAGAGAAGGGAGAAGCGACGCGATGAAGGCGACGCGGTCCTTGGTGTAGAGGTATTGGTGGATGTGGCCGTATGATGGTGGATGCGGGAGGGCCATGGGGACAACGGGGAGCTGGATGGTGCCACCCGATTGAGACGGAGGTGAGGGAGAGGTGAAGGGAAGGTTGGGCATGTTGGCGCAGTGCACCGAGAGGACGATGTTGTGTGCGGGGAAGAGCGACATGCTGTACTGCTGTCCGCCGGTGCACTCCGCTTTGCCGTAAACGGCAAGCAGGTGGGTGGGCATCTGTGCAGACAGATCATGTGCCAGTACCGCGAGCTCTTTGGGGAGCCCATTAGTCGACGAGAAGCGCGGGGCGCGAATCCCCGAGCAGACTTTCATCATCCTGCACAATGAGACAATGGGCGCTCGTCAGTCAGGGATGAGATGGCAGGGAGATCCTGATGAGATACGCACTGAGGACCCAACGTGTCCAATGCCTGACGAACATACTGCACCGGAACGTCCTTCAGCCCCGCCGGATCACACGCCGCGACTGACTGCTGCCTGATAGGCTTGGTCTGCGGGCGAGCGAGGCGCTTGGGGAACTGAACGGTGACTTTCCGGCTCTGGTTGTCCTTGACTGAGACCTCAGGCGGCGCGATGCACATCGACATTGGCGATTCTGGAGGTGTGGGCAAGGCATAGTGGGATTGATGGTGGTGGTGGTGGTGGGCAGCCGCGGCAGCTTTGAGCTGGGCAGCCTTGTGTCGACGAGCACCAGTCATGATGGTTGGAGGAACTGCGAGACCGCTGATGACACGGTTCCTGCGACGAAGGGAGGAGTCGCGAAGAGTGCTGCCAGACCCGACGCGGTTCATCTTGCGAGAAGGCTTGGGCTTGAGCCCGAGGTTCTCTGCGTCGGAACACTTCCGAGGAGTTGCCCTGCACTTCGGCGACATCTTCAAGTAGTGATTGTCGTATGTCGAGGAGGGTTATGGAAGGGTGGAAGTGGGAAGTGGGAGCGACGTCTGGGACGTCGAGATGGTGAACTGAGACAAGAGTTCTGGGGAACCATGGTCGGAGAGGGCGAGGTATTATATCTGCGCCAGGGGCCTGCTGGGTGACAGGCGAGGGTGTGACGAAAGACGTGTCACGATTGCTTTCGCACCTAATTTGGAAGGAAGAGCGTCACGCACTCGAGGGCACTCTTGGACCCACAAACTTTTCGCACGAATATCGACGGGGAACAAAAGAAATGCACGCATCACGGCGGCAATGTGCGTGCGAACGTGTGGCTTCCCACTCTGGCGGCCATCCCGGCCTTCCCGCAAGGCCTGCTCATCAATGATCGTCTTTGTGAAGGACACAACCTCCTCGGCCCTAAAACACTGCGATTGTACAGTGTCTATCGACGACAGCAGATACAACCTGGGAACAGTATACTGAGTGACGTTATCCAAGAGAACACGTATTAACTACTCACTCGTATACTAACCCTCAGCGTAAGCCCGAGAGTGCCACTTCAATAGGTCACGACACTGAAGCTCGTTTCGTTAAACCACCGGAGCCTCTTCAAATCCGAGATCTGTTCGCAGACGGACTAGAAGAATCAAGCTAGCTTCTGACGTCGTCGAAAGTATCGGCGAACGATTGTGCCCACTGGTTTCACGATGGGAATCTCTTGTCTTGAGGTCTCGAGCTTGCCACTTACTTCGTACTAGTAACTTGACTCTAATTGTGTTGCTATCAGTAGTGATATGCATGAGTACACCATTAGTCTACTCGCAATGATACTGAGTACGATACCGTGAGCTCTGGAACTTAAGAATGGGTGCACATATCGCGCGAGTGGCACCTCTATTGCATTTCTGGTGTCATTCCGTTGGGACCCTACGCTCAAAGCAACGACCTGACCGACTCACTTGTATACGCCAGGGCTACGCAGAGACTAGATGAAGTTATCACGGCGGTGAAGATGAGTGGACGGGACTCAGTTGCGCTAAGAACGACGAGTCAAGGCTGTGGAGGAGCCTGAGGCTGTAGCAGGCAAAGTTCACACCCAGGCCGTTCATTCGCTGACCGGATGCGACAGGGTTCGATATGCTAAACTTGGTCCGATAGAGGGCAGCACGATCCACGGCACGCATGAAATCAGTAACATCGTATGTACATCACTGCACGAGGTGGCTCAGGCTCTCAGTGGCAGGTTCAATTCAGCGCACTTGAACAGACCAGTGGACTTGGAACTGAGCCGTGACAACGAGATTATAGGTACTTGGATTGAGCATAGTAAGTAGTATAACGTAGTGGATGAGGGCAATTAGCAAGCTAACAAGCTGCGTAATGTCGCTGGAAACTCCCGAGTGGCACTGGAACGTTAACGCGGTGACGCGTGGATATCAAACGCGGTCACATGAATGTCACGCGTTCTTGGCCGTGAGTGCGACGCGAACCTGGGCGTTTGCTGAAATTGAAGTTGAACTTCAACTCAACCTGAACCGTCGCGACGGATTCGAACCGAGAAACGACGTTCAGCGTAAACGACACTTTCTTATATCTTCTACGTTGTGCTTTGTATTCAGCACAACGCATGACTTACTCGTGCTAGAGTTCTACAAAGCCACGTAACGAATCACACAAACGATGTCCTACAATGCAATCCTGCAGAACTCCCCCGCCCTAAACTCCCTCAAGAGACAACAACTCGTCAAGCTCTGCAAGCGACACGCCCTCAAAGCGAGCGGCAAGAACGTCGACCTCATCGAACGACTCAAGGAGCACGGTACCGGTCTGCCTCCAGAGGCCCTCGACTACCGTTGGGAGCTCTCTGACGGTGACGATGAGGAACCGAACCCGTTCTTGTCGCCTGGGCCTGCCGCACCACCACAAACCTCGTTGTCGATGTCGACGAGACCGAGCGAGCAGTGGGAGATCGTCATGGACGATATCGCGGAGGCCGACGAGAATGGCAAGAAGACGGCGAGTGTGCTGCGGACGCCTGGCAAGGCGAGCGAGTTTGGCACCGCAGGGTCTAAAAGTGAGTTCTCGGTTCTATTCTTTTGTATACCTTTGCACCACTTGTCCTTTGTACGCCGCCTTTATAACATCCGTTAACGGATTCAATTCACCCAGGTGCAACCAAGTTTTCTCTCAAGACCGCCATCACAAACTCCCTCGGGTTCAAACGCTCAACCGCCCGCGACACTGATGAGTCTACCGGTGAGTAGTTATCCCATGTGGCCACACCACCCATCCACCGCCCAACCCCCAACTAACCTCTGCCACCCCAGACCAACCCATCCCCGGTGCCTTCGACTTCCCCGACTCACCCTCCCTGGAACCCATCCCGGGCACATCAGCGAAACCCGGTACGCCCGCACCCGCCAACGCCCGTCTCAGCCTCAGCCTCCCCACCACCTCCTCCACCACCTCCGCCGCCGCCTCTACCAACAGTACTAACACTAACAAACAACCGACGACGACGATCCGCCTCATCCCCTCCTCGAGCACGGAGAGCGCGAATCTGAACATACCGACCCCACCGCGGATCGCGCCGTTCAAGACGACGTTCGATCTCGAGATGACGCCGGGTGTGGGTGCGGAGAAGAGGGGCGCTGTGTGGCCTGCGTCGCCTGTGCCTACTACTCAGCGGAAGGAGGCAGGAGGAGGAGGGGGAGGGAGGTTGTATCCTGCTATACCTGCAGAGGATCTGATGCCTACGCCGTTCAAGAGCAACTTCAGCGGTGTATTGGGTACACCCGGCGCTCCCACTCCTATCCCTGCGCTGAAGATCTCCCCCGCAAAGTCGGAGTCTTCGTTCCCGAAGCCTATGCTCGCAGACGACGTGTTCTCCCCCGCCAAGCCCTCACCTGCATCTGTACTCTCAAAGGCCGCCACCTCACAGAAGAAGGACGCTACCGAAACGAAGGAGACACCGGGCCAACTGGCGAAGCCGTACCTGTTCGGCTCACCCATCACGCAGACGCACTTTGAGTTCTCGCCGGGCAAGATGGACGCTGCGACCACCAACGTGTTGGAGGAGATGAACAAGCGGCTGGCCGAGGCTGGTCTGCAGAAAGTCGACAAGCAGAGTCTTCCGTCGGTTTCTGGTTCTGGTAATAAGGCGGGTACAGTGCGGTCCAACCAACAAGATAGGAAGTCCGCAGGAGGAGGGGGAGAGAGGTTCGCGAAGGCGCATGAGGAGGTGTTCAACAAGATGGACTCTATCACGAACCACTATGCTGCGAGGAGACCGCCTCCACCTCCGCCTACGAGTGCGGGGAAGAAGAGGAAGTCGGAGGCTGCTGGGCTTGCTCATGCACCTACGAGCCGCAAGATGAGTGTCGGTGGTGGTGGTGTTGGTGGTGGCGGGGTGAGGAAGAAGATGAGCGTCCCTGGTGGGCTTCCTGGTCTTGACGGTCATGAAGATGATGGAGGAGAGGGAGGAGAGAGAAGGGAAGGAGAGGAGGGAGAAGAGAGATCGGGCAAGCGGATGCGCGTCGCTGAGGATCAGGACGTTCATCGAGGCAAGCAGCCGTCCTTGTCACTTAGAAAGAAGACAGAAGAAGAAAGGAAGAAGCAAGAGGAGGAAGAGATGAAGAGGCAGAAGAAGATGGAGGCGACGAGGAGGCATCTCGACGCTGCGAGGCGGAGGAGCAGGAGCGGGAGGGCTAGTTTGGGTGTCAAGGGCGTTGGGCCATCGCGTACGTTCTCTCTCCCTCTCTCTCCCTCTATCTGCTCAGACGACGACGCTAATTGGGGCTGATGATGTTGATCTTATAGCGGCGAAGAAAGCCGGCGGGCTGTTTGGCGCTGCTAAGGCGTTGGTGCGTAACGTCTGGAATAAGACTACCACTACCACCACTACTGCCGCTACAACTACCACTGCACCATCTAAATCTTCAGCTACCACGTCTACGATTGGCAAGAGCACCTCCGTGGCGTCCAAGACTACAGCTGCGAGCCTCGCTAGGGCACGTTCGCCCACTGAGGTGCACCCTCAGCCTCACCCTCCTACGAGTCGGCCTTCGACATCTCAGAGCCAGCATGTTTCTACTCTTGCTCCTCGCACAACGGCGACGGCAGGGACTATTGTTCCTCGCACGGGAAGTCTCGCTTCCCGTCCGTCGACACTCGCCTCCCGTCCGTCTACTATCGCTTCCCGCCCATCGACGCTCGCGCCCCGCGCTGCTCCCCGCTCGACTTCTCTCGGCGTGAAGCCCAAGGCTCGCTCTGTGAGCTCAAGCTCGACTGGTCCTGGTACTGCCCACACAGTTCGTCCAAAGCCCTCGCTCGCCCCGTCCGTGAGCGGTACTGCTCGCAATACGACTTCGAACGGTAACGCTGCTGGCACCTCCACAGCCAAAGCCAAAGCGTCCACCCACGGCTCAGAGGACCTATCTCCGCGCAAACGCACGGCGATGTCGACGTTGATGAGGCCTACGGCTAGCTCCATGGCGAAGACTGCGTCTGGAGGAGCCTCGAGGGTGTTGTCCCCTTCGTCGTTGCGTCAGAACACTTTGAGCCCAACCGCCCAGGCCGCGAAGATGAAGCCGAAGGCGATCTTTACAAAGCCTGTGTCGAGGGAGAACTTTGGTGGTGGTGGTGGTGGTAGTAGAGCTGGGAAGGACGGCCGTGATCAGAATATGAGCCTGGGCATGGCGGGAGAGTCGATGCTCAAGCCTTCGTCGGTCGTACCATTGAAGACGGGCATCCCGCGGTCAAAGGTTGGTGGTGCTTCTAGCAGCATCCCGCGCCCGAACTTGAAGGCGAGGTCGAGTATGGGCGCGGCGACGCCGAAGAAGTCGAGTGGGGTTGCGATGTTGAAGAATAGTAAGAGGATGGGGATGCATTTGAAGGTGAGGCAGAGTGAGTATGCGGGTGCGGGTGCTAGGAGGACGGGTGGCGGGGAGGGTGAGAGTGAGGCTATGGATGTGGACGCGTGATACGCTCTTTGGACAGCTATGTGGAGAAAGGGGGGATTGAGCCTGGATAGGCTCAGAGTCGGGTGTCGTGTATCGGTTATATTGTTTGTGAATCTCTTTTTGTCGATCTACAGTTCTACATATGTATCGCTCAGTTAATTCTAGTCGAACGTTTTGTGGTCTCAATGATATAATTAGACGATGGTGTGATCATGTTGAAGGAGGTGGGTGCGAACTTCGACGGGAAAGTTTGAGCTGTGAGGGAGGTAGTACTACAGTCGTGCAATAGTATCTGGCATCTTATCCTTTTGTTGCCACGGAGTCAGTGGCGAGTTCACCAACTGACGTTTCACTCTCACTCAACCGTTCAAAACGATATCATCGGACCATTGAATTCGAGACTACACTAGTAGGATAACAGTATAGGAAAGGTAACATTAAGGAATCAGCTCGCCGACAACCGAGCATTCAACTTGAAGTCAAGTTTCATGATACACACTGCGGTTATTACACAGCCAAATTCAATACTTGTAGGTTATTTTCTTCGCCCTCGGGCGTAGACCAGCCCGCCGTATCAGTGGTTCATCTTGCACAGTGGTCTGTCTCTCAGCTGCCTTGGCCGCCGCGCGGGTGACTCTTCTTGAGGTAGTTGGTACCTGCCAGTGCGCCTCCGACTCGCCGTCCTTCTCCTTCGTCTTAAGCTTCTTAGCAACACGAGCATCCGGCAGGTTGGTTGGCTGCAGTTTCTTCCCTCTCTGCTTTTTCTGGGGAGCCTTGGATCGTTTGAGTCCTTTCCTCGTGGCTGGTGCGCGGCGTGATTCTTGGGATGGAGCATCGCTACCATTGCCAGTGCCCTCCATCTCTTCGGCCCTCTTTCGCTTGCCATTAGGTTTGCGGCTAGGGATGTCGGGGACAGGGACTTCAGCGGCAGCGGGTGAGGCGGGTACCGCAGTGGGTGCGGGTACAACGGGTGCAGGTAATGGTCTGGGCACAATCAGATTCGGACGGGGTCTCGAACCGGGGAGGTCGCAACGACGGAAAGTGTACGTTTTCGTTCTACATTGATCGAGGGTCGGTTTGCATGGATGAGACCAATGGCGCCTCGCATCGTCAATCCAGCCATCCATACCAAGCGCGTTGTCGAAAATGTCCCTCCAATACTGTGGCCGCTTTAGCTCCTCGGCGCGCATCTCCTCCGTTCCTGCGCTTTTGAGAGCGTAGTACGCTTGCCACGTTTCCGCAAGGTTGGTGATGAGGACATTGAGGGGCTTGCACACGAACTGTACACTGCCGTCGAGTATTCGGGCAAGTATGGCCAGTTGGCTGTCTCGAGTGTTCTGGCCGCTGAATGCCTCATCTCTGTCGAGACAGTTATTCTTGATTGTCACTGAGCAGCGTTGCAATACGACGTAAAGAAGAGACCAAAAGAGGGACTCGAAGTCGTGATGAATTCCGTGGACCTCGTGAGCATTCATATTGAGAAGAGATATGGCCATGAAAGGTCGTGTGCCCTACATATCACCGCTTCAGTGGCGAGGCGTATTCCAATATTACTTTACGCACCGTTCGGGCATGTCCGTCGTTCTCCGCTTCTTGCACATTACCAGCAGAATCCCAGTCCGCGAGAATCCCATGGGAGGAGTTACTGTCCTTGAACATCACGTTCCCTGGACTGACATCGTGATACAACAATTCGCATCTGTATCTTGCCGCGCCTAGTGCTATAAAACGCGCAAAAACATACGAATAAGTAGGAGGACTTTGAAACTCAAGGTTAGCATACCATCGATGACATCACGAAATGCGGTGACGGCTTCACGCGATTTTTTGGCGTGAAGGACAGGGTAGGCCAGCTTCTGTAGGATCCTGTGATGCCGAAGGTCACGAATACGGCCGTTGGCCACAGGTAACGTTTGCATCTCTTTCCACTCGTTGCCGTGACTGGTACTCAAGTCGTCATTGCAGTCAACATCTCCCCCGTATTCCACGCGAGCAACGAAGGGGACCCTGCCGTCTTCTAGACTTGCCATTATAGTCCGTTCCGATAACGGGGTGCTGATGTGACGGCGCCACGAGTCCTTCACGAACAATAATTCGCCGTCACTGAGGCGGTAGGCGACGTAACCACGAGTGAACCGGGAGAGAACATCATCGCATCTGAAGAAAGGCCGCTGGACCAGGACATCCACGGCGGCACCGCTGATATCGTCGGTAACTGTCATCTTGTAGACGGGGTAGTGAGCGCATAATGTGTCTTCGGCATGTGGCAGCTCCCGCTGTGGGTGGTCCGGATTCTTCATGTTCTCTAAAAAGACCTTGATCGACTCTTGAAACATCTCCCGCTCAAGAGGACTTGCGATGGACACGCTGGAGTCCCATCCACGAGCATCGCGAGACATATGATTGAAAATCCAGATAAATTCGGCAAGAATCTTGGGGTATGTCACGTAGTTGAATTTCTCCGAGACCATGCATCCAGAATGGTCCCAGCACAGGAACCGAGCGCCTTCTCCGATGATGAGCAACTGGAACAAGCGTGTGCGGTGTTGGTGGAGGAAAGCCTCAACGGCGTAGGCTGCGAGTCTCCCCTGAACCGATTTTAGAGTCGGATGTGACTTCTCTAAGAACGTGCCGCGACGCCCGTGCTTGTGAGAACGAGCCTGGTCTTTGTTGATCTCGTCCACGGATTTGAAAGGGTCGTGGTAGTCAGACGGGAGCAATTCCACAAGTAGACTGTCCTGACTCCAGTCAAAGTATTCTGAGTCTGGAGTGTCGTTGCCATCGTCCACAGACTCAAGGACATCATCTATGCGGAATATGTCGTCCCTGCCCCCGGCTTTGAAAATGTTCGTGAAGATGAATGTCGGGACCTTTGTAGCGAGATTGAACTTTTTGATGGAGGCGGCCTGAGAATGCCATGGGCATTATTAGAAATGTGTACGTATAGGAGAAAAAAACTGCGCACAAATGAGTCGAGTACTGCCTTTGCATCTCGGGGCCTGTCAGTTGTAGGCCTTTCAAATTCTACGGATTCCTCTGGCATATTAGCGAGGCCTTCGGAAGATTTGTGATTGAGCATGAGGTTGTCGATGAATTCGCGAGGAGAAGACGGGCCAATCCAGGAGCCGATCATTCCATCTGAGTAATATAACTCCAACTCTTCGAATCGAGTATTATCCTTCCGCCAACCGTGATAGGCCGGGGCTTGAAGGCAACCCTCTGGGGAAAAGGTAGTGAATTTGGGCACGTCGAGCATACTTTTACGTGGGTCGAGATTGTAGTGGCGGTAGCAGTGGTGGTGGAGTTAGTAGTGGTGGCGAAGGTGGCAGTAATGGTGAAGGTGGTAGAGGTGGTGATAGCACAGAGGTCGACTCGAGACGGTTGAAAGCCCGCGAGCGCCAGTGGCAGTACCTTCCTAAAAGGGCAGTTACTGGGTCAGATTGCGATTTCCATCACCCATCACACGACCCGACGAGTGGAGGTCAGACAGTTTGAACAAGTACTCTGCTCAGTGCAAGTACCTATTCGTGAACTGACCATCATCTTCTGTCGTAGTCAGATGCGAAGATTACATGCAATCTTGAACTCACTGCCCGGGCACTCCTGGTCAAGCTACTAGGGCCACGCGTGTATGAAGGTGCTTGCGGCATATTGTATCGAGCAGACAGTCCGCACGATAATCTTCCCGGCTCTGGCTACGGGTGGACATAAGAAGTAGGTGAGCATATTGAGGCTTATAGACAGCCAAGTTAAGAACGTCTATTTGACATACATACGCGCAGATCTCTGATACACGATGACTTGCCTCGAGCTCAGACTCTCGGAATCTCTGACAATTGTGCCAACCATGGACTCGCGAAACAATATAGTCTACTTGACGTAGGTTGATGAGCCTTGACGGTCAGGTTTACCATCGCCATCAGCTCATCAAGTCCGCCTTATACCTTGAAGGCGAGTAACCTACCTTTCCGAACTTGACTCAGGCTGGAGGACGCTAGACTCGGAGATAGAATGATGGAAGATACGTAACTGCGACTGCAGAGTGGTACGTTACTTTGCGTGGGCTTTCGGAACCACACACGAAGTTCAGTCACAGCCTGCAGTTGTGCAAGTCGTTCTCTTGCGTATCTTTTTTTGCCTGCAAAAAACCATCAAAACTACGGGGCAGACTGTGACACTTTTGTGAAGAACAGCTAGTCAGTGGTTGTTATGGATGATATTACTCACAAAGAGATCCAAGGTTCTTCGCGATTAGAGTGATGCAGCTCGGGCAGACATATAGTGTATTGGCTAGACGTCATTATGACATTATGCAGTGCCCAACCAGCATCGTGGAACATACGGTCGTATCGTATGTGTTCAAGTTGCTATCGCCGCCAGCTGAATCGTTCAGTCAGCTTTCGTGCTAGAAAACTAGACAGATGTACTTACTTTCGTGAGGCCCAATGAAAGGTTTGCGTGCCAAAGATAAGTAACCGTACCTGAAGATTTCGGACACTCGGCGACGTCGCACAAAGGTCCGACCCCCTCGTACTCAACGCTGCGCTGCATTACTGTCTGACAAAAACACATTAGCCTCGAGTAAATTTCTCGTCGTCGATTTGCAGTCGGCCGTCGAATCATAGGGTGGCAGTAGAGTACAGTCAAGAATAATTCGGAATGCTGTGGATGCCTAATCGAGTGTCGCCCACCACAGCGCCGCCGCCGCCTTTTTAGCTCCTGACGCCGACTACAAATTCCCCATACCTCATTTCTTGTCCTCCCTGCCTCGTTATCCTCTCCGAACGCCTCCGAAGACATTGTGCGATGGCTTCATACGCAAGCGATCCGGCCCACGCCGAGTCGAGCACGCCCACTGATTCTGGAACTCGTGCGCACAACAGCCCAGAACGCGCTGGCAGCCACGACCACGACGACGACGCGAGCAAGAAGAAAAAGGCAGGAAAGAGGAGGAAAGTTAATCATGCGTGCTTGTACTGCAGAAGAAGCCATATGACCTGTGACGAGGGACGTCCCTGCCAACGATGGTGCGCCTTACTTACTCAAGTGAGATGTAGTAAGAATAAACCACCGGTTCTAACCGCTTCCTGGCCACTCATGTCGTCAGTATAAAACGTGAAATCGGACATTTGTGTCACGACGAACGACGAACGGCATCGAAAGACAAGGCGCAGTCGACAACACCGCAGCCAACAGCAGTCGTCTCGAACCCCCCTATAGACGTTGCACGGGCATTACCTGGCAAGCACAGTCCAAAGTTTGCACAAGTGTCTGTCTTCTTGACCTTGTCCCTGATCCCTAGTGGCACCCTTCGCCGTTGCGGCTGTCCCGGGAATAAATCCTGCGTGGCCCAGCATGAATCTCACACCCCAGAACGCTTATTTGTATCAACCTGAGACATTGGGAAATGAGTTCTCGGTGCTGTCGTGCGTCTTTTGAGTCCTTTACACTACAATCTATATCTTATGCACTATGAAGTGACTTCCTCGAGTCTCTCGACGAAGGCTCGTTCTTCGACCAGTCGAACGTCGGGTCTGGACTTATGAGCGCATCTCCCTACAACAACCCCATGTCACTAGCTGTTGACAACGCCTTCCTGACGAGTCCAACCACGGCCCCAACCAGCACAGCCACCCCTGCTGAACCACAACCACCTGCACCCGAGAGACCCCCTGAGGATCCTATCCCCGTTGTCCTTCCAGCCGCTACGAAGACGGAGCGCTTTTTCCTGACTGCTGCAGATCAGGCTTCTGGAACGCGCAATGAGCGACTGAATATGGTGATCAGGAGCAAGTACGAGGCCGGGCTATTGAAGCCGTATAATTACGTGAAAGGTTATGCACGGCTTTCACGATGGATGGACAAAAAGTGGGTGTTCCTATTTTTACTGCGAAGGCAGATCGACTTATCCTGGATTCTTCGTCAGCGTGTCCCCGGAATCCAAGGCAAAGATTCTCCAACCGCTCTCTATCCTCCGGCCGAAGTTCCGAGTAAGCACTGTCTGCCTGGCTGACGCTCTCTGTTACCCTAACACCTCCCGCAGTCAATAGCGCAGTCTGAGTCACTAACAGATATTGTACGTTCGGCTCCTGTTTGAGCAAGTTACCCACCTCACGATTATGCTTAGGACCTAGTCTTCATCGAAGAAGCGTTCGAACGGCTGCTACTCGATTACGATCGTGTGTTCTCTGCTATGGCTATCCCTGCTTGCCTGTGGAGAAGGACGGGAGAGATCTACAAGGCCAATCGCGAATTTGCCGAGTTGGTAGGGGTGGACAACCACATGCTTCGTGAGGTCAGGGCTTTGCTTTGCGATTCGCGTCTTATCGCTGATAGTTCGTCATTTATTTTGCTAGGGACGCCTGTGTATCTACGAGTTGATGGCAGAAGACTCGGCTGTGAACTATTGGGAGGTACGTTCATAGCCGTCAGCGTAAGTCCCATCATGTACTGACATTTTCTCAGAAATATGGCCAAGTTGCATTCGACTCTAATCAGAAAGCTGTACTCACCTCGTGCGAACTGCGCTTCAAGCCCGTACTTCCGACGTTAGGCTCAACAACTCCAGGAAATCGTCGGACATCCACTAGTGATCAAGAAGAACCAAAGGAAGAAGGGTTCATCGACTGCTGCTTCTCTTTTACTATCCGCCGAGACCCGTATGGGATACCCACGCTAATTGTTGGGAACTTCATCAAGTGCTAGGTTCACGGTCATCTACGCTCGTACGGTCCCGAGAAGGAGAAGAAGTTCACAGGATTTTCCTTTGGTCTTACGTTACATGCTCATGGTCTCAGTTCATTTCCTAGTCCCGCTCAACCTATCCGAAGTAATGGAGAAACAGTAGCGTGTGCAAGTGTTGTACACCAACGTAGAAGAGTGACGTGTACCAGCCTTTCAGTGCTGTATAGAGATCGCTGAAGGGCAGGACATTAATGACGCCTTGGTTATTGGTTTGTATTTTTGGTGGCTCGTTGTATTTACTCGATATATATCGCAAGACTCGTGATTGTACGTTGTACGGCGTGCTGCAAACCTTCACACAAATCCGTAGGTGCCGTTCTTAGCCGTGTTAATGATTAACATCCCCAGATGTAGAGGGCTCTATATTTAGGCCTGGTACGTGTCTACGCTTTCACGTACCTGTATCTAAACAGCTAACGACATACATTGGGACCACCGAAGTGAAACAGGAGAAGAAAGGTACATCGGTGAAGACACTTATGAAGTTCGAATCAACATGGCTGACATACCGTCGTGACGATCGTCCAGGCGTTTCCTCCGGATCACTGTATCCATCTCGTCCGTTTTGTACGTGATCTAGGACACCCAGTATTCCTTATAATCGTCACAATCTGACGGGCTTACGTGGCTGAGCATGACCGCGTTCCTTCACACCGGTCGAAGGTGGGAACAGGTGACCACGACTCCAGTGCTATCAGCCAATTGCAAGTGCCTGAGATTGGCCTGAGAACGCCCACACTTATACAGAGATGTCGTTAACAATTCTACGGTATGTCCATACCTCTACAGAGTGATCAGCTGACGAGTCAGTCGTTCGAGGCTTTGTCTGGAATGTATACCGCTTGAGCTGCCGCTGGCCTGTGACAGGCATCGAATTTCGACTGGTGAAACTGCCATAATAAGCAGTTGCAACTCTTCAAACACCCTCTTCTCCGGCCAGCATGTTCTCGATCATCAAAATGTTCGTACCCGATGAACCCTCCACCTCACCACTACTAACTTACCACTATCACTACATTCCAAGCTGAACGCAGGAAACCGAAGAACGCCGCAAGAAGCTGTGCAAAGCTACTATCATCTCTGGAAGAGCTTCTTCGATCGATCGAGCAGAACATGTAAAAAGAGCTGCAGTCTAGAACGGACGCTCCGCATCCATTGTTCCTTCATGTCAGCTGCATTCGTTCAACCTCATGCTCGTCTCCTCCCCGAAAAAGCAAGCGAAGAGTCGTTAAAGGACCTGAAGGCCAGCTGGACCCGTGGAGTGACTAATGTGGCGGTTTGGGGGACTATATCTATGTCTGTCCAAGAAGAGAATAGAGACAGCTGGTCCTGGATGATAGATATCCAGGGGCGAATCCAGCCAGGCTTGAAGCTTGGAAGACTGATGCCAATACTGGTAATAACGGAGACGTTAGGTCCCCAAAATATTGCTTCTGATTCTGATTATTATGCCATACGAAGATTGACCGTACATTGTAACAGACACCCTAGGACCGTTCAATACATGCGCTCTCTTGTCCATTTATGAAGACTCGACAAGCGGGACTCTTCAACGATTAATTCTTACAAGCGAAGAAGATCCGATGCACAGCTGTCATAAATATACACAGCACAACTGTCCACGCCTCAAACCTCAACTTGTTTACGTTCTCCTTGTTCTAGCTTATGCCTGCCGCACATCTTTGCAAACGTGGTACGCACGTAATAACAGGCGGCTCGACTTTCAGAAACTTACTCGGTTTTATTCCTTAGCCCCTTTACCTGTAGTCTCGTGACAGACGAATTATTACTAGAAGTACCGTAAAAGGCAATGCAAGTTCCTTGAACGACCGGCAGTATCATGAACACTCGCCATGTCAGGCTGTGGCGGCGGTGATTTGACCCGCCACCTTACCTGGTTCGTAATCATTGATATGAATGGTCAAGGTTACAAGGGATGTGTGGTTCTGGCCACAGCAGATATGGTCGATGATGTGCCATAATGTATGCCTGAAAATTTTAGGTCGACAAGTTGCAGTCTTCAACTCAGGTACGCGCACCGACGGGAGGTGTAACGCTGGATTTTAGAATGAATGTGACTGGCTGGCGAGATTTATAGGTAGAAGCAGCTCCCAAACAAGGACGGCGGCGTTGAAGATGGTGGGTGAATAATATCGAGTTCTTGTATGGCATCCAGCGGGTAACTTGCGACGTAAACACTGACCAGCTGACAACGACAGTGGCGAAGTGATGGCATGTCTGGCTCCAGAATATTGTAAGTGATACGTACGAGGTAGCATGAGTGGCCGAATAGTAACAGCTTAAACAGCTGGCACAAGGGTACCTGCAAACGTATAAAATGGGAACTGGTCAAGCAATGGAGTCAACAGCACTCAGCTCTTCATCAATCCTCTACTACTCATTCACACTCGAACTAGCGGTGAGTACGCATGTCATCACTACCACGTTCAAGTTCGCCCTTACTGAGCGCACGATACCACTCTCGCCTTCTAGACCAGCACACTAGCAATATGCGTTTCATCACCGTTTCCGCCGCTATCCTCTCTCTCGTTGTCATGGCCACTGCCCAATGCACCCCATGCGGGCAACTTACAGACGGTCTTCCCGGCTCCCAGCCGATCAACTTTGGTGCTACATGCCCTGATCACAGCCGCTGCGAGCTTACAGGTGATACCGGAGGCCTTCTTGGTGTTACCGGTGCCGTTGGTGTGAGTCTCTACCGAGTCCTTGCTTTTTCGACGATATCTTATACACTCCCATCGTAGAACTGTGTACCGAACTAAAGCTGACGGCGCCACATCGAGCCCCAATTTTCGGACTGCGTACTATGCTAGGAGGAAAGTGTTCTGGCAGTTGATATACAATGTAAACAAAGATGGCTCGTTTCGCTGGCGTATGAATAAAAATTGTTCGAAGAAAGGTAGTGCTTGCACAGAAGTGAAAATTGATTAACTCAGCGGCTAGGTCTAAGTTCTTCACCTATTAGCACACAACTTGGAGGCGGTTGGCATTCGAGGGCGGACATGTCATCTGAGAGCGTGTTTGTGTTAGAGAGTGCTAAGGCAGGCGTATGCGATGAATTAGCACATGTGTAGAATCAATGAACAGATCCGTAAAGATGTAGTAAAGTTACCTCACCCTCCGCTCAGAGTTGAAACTAGCGAGGAATCCTAAACCTGAGAGGGCCATCAAACGATCGTTGACATAAGCAATTATACTTTACGGAAGGTGGATTGTAGTGAGCGCAACAAATGGTAGATTCTGGTGAAGTTCCAGTGGCCGCCTGGCCAGCTGGTGTGCCACATCGCGCGGTGCATGAACCTAAATGCATCGCTTCGAAGTTTTAGGTCAGGCACGCATTCCAGCAGGAAGGTTACGTCGATATGTCATCGAAAATTGTCTTCCTTGAAACCGGCAGTTAGTTAATTGATAGTAATGGGTTGACGAGGCCGACAATATGCGCCCACATAATTCCATAAACGTGAATGAAAGTGTCGGAGAAGCAGTGAGTGAAGGTACTTGAGTTCGGGCTTGAGTTTGAGTTCGGATGGCTATCTGGAGCTATCGGAAATTGTGGCGACTAGCTGATGCACTTCATCTAACACCCTTTGTGCATAGTACGAGCGTGGGCCGTCAGGGATGGGCCCCCGGCTCAAAGGGTCAACGCGGGTGCATCTGAAGGTATAAAGGGTGAGCAGGACTAGCGATGGGATCAGCACTACACACAACAGTTTCTACTCATTTCTACAAACGGTGAGTGTGTTCATTTCACCAGCTTCTTCCTCACTCACGATATGACTCTGTGGTGTCCATACCCATCCCATCCAAACAGTAGACAATGCACATCACCGCTGTTACCGCCATTGTCATCTCTCTCGTCGCTATGAGCAATGCAGAGTGCGCCCCGTGCGGAGAACTCTTCATGTTCAGCGGTTGCGCGGCAGGGAAATACGATTTAGGCGTCTGTCCTCCTAACACACGCTGTCTAATTACTACCAGCGGTGACGTGAACTGTGGATCCTACAACCTTGGCGTAAGTGCCCGTCATTACCTTCCGAGACGATGTCTAATGTGTTGTTCTCGTAGATATGTGTACCGTAGCCGGACCGAACCTAAAGGACAGCCGTTGAGACAGTACGGAGGTGTCCTGCAAATATTCATGAGTTGTAAACAGATATCATTGCTAGCGTTGCACACGTACGTGTCATGTGAATAAAAGTCGTTCGAGGGAAGCGGTGCGTACCTATCACAGTAACTTACTCAGGCTAGAGCTTGAAGCTTGAACGTTCAAGTTAAACACTCAGGGCATCGACTCGGACTTGGAGTTCGACGCGATCTGTCACGTAACGGCGTCACGTCAACAGCCTCAGACCAGCTGTTGACCTTGGACTTGAAAGTTGAAACGTGACTAACTTAGAGTTACATACAAAATAAGTACTAGATCTCTTCCTGGATTTTCATCGAGAGAGTGTACATGAGTAGGGCATCAACCGGTAGACATATATCGTGCGCATAATGCGGCTCATTCTTCGCGAAGCCAAAGATTAACGTGATTAAAGACAAGCCACACACAGCAGCTCAACCATAGAGAAAAACCCCACCAGGTTCCAATAGGAGAGGGTACATAGCGTTCTGTATCCTGCATTGTCACTGGCAGCCATGACTGCACGCTATGGACAAATAGAGTAGTCCTCCGTGACACACGCACAGGTTCGGTCATGATGTGAATCGCGAATTCGAAAATACTATCGGTGAGTATTTAAGTAATTGCTTGTGTCGAAGCAAATATTTACTTGTAGTGTCCATGTGCATCATTCCTCTATCACACTGTATGAGCGACTCGGATGTCATGCTTCTACTACTTAGTCCTCCATGTTACTACTTATGCAGTACCGAAGATCGATATGTTTGGGAGCGTGTTAGGGGCACGGACTGCTGAGGAGGATTATCATGCGAGCAAGTGAGCGCATACAGTATGGAACCCCGCAATAAGGCTGGAACAAAGTAAGTATCCATACTGCGACCAGTAGGACAACACGAGATTTATGAGCCTACTTATAGCTACGGATCGATGCAAATCGTTGAACCTGCGGGATTCCCAGCTTATTAAGACGACTGATAAATGACCCTGGTTGGATATCTCTAGATACCCCACAAGCATAGATATCACATTTCTCTATCTATAGTGAGCTCATGAGCTTACTGTCCGTGCTACACGGACTCCCTACATACAAAGCAATGCAAGCTACCACTGAGATTCTTCTCCAAGCGGCGCATCTGGTGGCGGCGATGATACAGCGCCGTGTCACGGTAGTACCTCCAAGTGAAACTGTCGGGAAATTGTTCGCGTCGATAATCTCACGAAGGGTGCGTGCGAGCATACATCGTGAAGGTTGAAGCAGCGTATCAAGTAACGTACTATATAAGGTGGGCAGGTTAAGAGATGCAATGTCACTCAGCTCTTCAGTAATCCTCCACTCATCTACCCGGAGACAGACAGCCAGTACGCTCTACCCTTTTAAGCCATTATCTCCCTTTGCACTGACTACATAGTAGTCCATCTCCATCTATTAGAACCGCGCATCGTGACGATGCGTTTTACCGCCATTTCCGTTGCTGTCCTCTCTATCGTCAGCATAGTCACTGGAGCTTGCACACCATGCGTGGAACTTATCAATCCCATACTGGGCACAGTTAACCTGGGAGATTGCCCCACCAACACGCATTGCGTAGTTGTCAACAAGGCAGACCTCGGCGTCTTAGGCAACCTCACTGCGGGCGTGAGTCTTAATTTCCAGTTTCTTGCTCGGTAGACCATATCTCATGTGTGCATCGTAGTACTGCGAGAGGAACTGAAGCTGGAAGAGAGGTCGGGGTTTTCTCGAATGTTGATGCTATGAGAGGGGCGTCCTGCGTGTACAAACATTACTGAGTCCGATAAATCATTGCGTTGTATAAATCGCGTCAGGTCTTCCTAAGAGAATGAGTAAGTACATACCCATGAGAAGATACCAGTGCAGGTTTTGCTTACGAGCTGAGGTCTGATGTGCACCATTCCATAGACAAGCATTAGTACACCTACGCATTAGGCTTGAGATCTTAATGTAAAATAGACGACAACGGTGAGACGTCATGTCCATCATTTTTGAGAGGCGTCCTACCTGCGAACTCGAGAATGGATGCACAGGCACTCGGAGTTTCCACGCAGAGTGTTTCCTGCCGAGAGACGGGCAACGTCTGCGGTATCGTGGTATGAAGCTTAGTGAGGAGAATGTGCATTTGATTAGTAATATAATACCGACCTTGAAAGGATCTTTGCAATACAGAACACACCATCCAGACCGCGTACGCCTTAGAGCTGGGTTGAGAGGTGTCGACATTCAATTCAGCAGCAGGAAGTCGTGCAGAGCCCGCCTCATACTATTTTTGCTGTTGCAATTCCGTCGGATGGATTAGATCATTTACCTGTCAGTAGTACTTATTCCCTCCACTGGTTACTTGACGTTCGAGAGAGCATGATATGTATGGAATGTGTTCGGTCATTCCACACTACGTGGCAATCGTGAGCCGACTATCAGTATGTTTGTTTGAAAGTGTGCCAGTGGTCGGGCTAGGAGATGCGAGGAGTCAATATTTGTGAAAGGTTTGAGCAGGAACGAAACAGTACTTACTTCTGTTGGGCCGTCTTTACTAACTTCGCTCAGCATTGAAGCGGGTGAAGAATACTGCTTATGTCCGGGGAAGAGACCAATCAATTGTGAGATCGACGTGTGATCACACAAATATGTAAAACTTCTGTCACTCTTTGCCTCTTCAAGTTCCCATCGTATTCAGAGCGTTAGCGACTGGCATAAAGTCCTTAAGGATAACTCACATTGGCAGAGGATTGGACATAGCTCAATCTACAGCAAGTTCAAATCGATAGATCCGAAGCGAGGCAAATTGTTCCCAGAATTCTTCTCCGAGCGGCGGCGCATCTGGGGGCGGCGGCGGCGGCGATACAGCCTCATAGATACCTTCATGTGAGACTGTTGAGGGAGTGTTCGCTACCACATACACTCGACTTGATAGAACACCTAATAGTATATACGAGGGCAGCCTCAGTCTCAAATTAGGAGAGGCAGGACCTCTGCAGGAGTGGTCTGGAAAGGTATAAATCGTAAGCCTGAGTTCGCTGGTCACTCCCCGCAACTCACCGCACTCGTCGTACAACGCCGTCCAGCTTATCCACAATGCGTCTCACCACCATCACCGTCGCTCTGCTCTCGCTCGCCATCGTCGTAATCGGACAGATTGGGGACGATTGTATACCTTGTGCGATGCTGAACAGGCGCGCCATCCCGGGAACGGACTCTGCCACCTGCCCTGGTGGCGCAGAGTGCATAATCACTCAAAGTCAGCCGACCGATCTCGGCTACTGGGAGCTTGGCGTAAGTGTTTGGGTCATGTCTTCTTGTGCTGCTGGCAATGGCTTATATGTCGGTATTGCAGTTCTGTCCGTGAACAAGCGGTGAAGGAGGCCGCCTGGGTTACACCCTCCATCGTAACGACGCAACCGATGAGGGACACGTTCTGCTAGTGGATATAAGATGTAAACACAAGATCGCTATTTTTTGCTGGCTAGATGTAGGAATGAAGCCGTTTGGAGGGAAGTAGCGCGTACCGAGAGGAATACCAGTCGTTTAGTCGCTTACTTTCTAGCCCTATTGGCACTGGCAGCGTTATTTCACCAACAATGAATCATATAACGTGGGATCCTGAGGCCCGTCTACCGAAGAGCCGTACCGCGAGACTCTCCATATTCCCATATCTAAGGACGCCTTGATGAGCCATTTGTAAGCCATGGCCAGTGACCGGTGACGAGTCGAAGTACTCCTCCGGGATAAGTCCTCGAAGGCCTGCGGTATCATACAGGATTAGAATGCGTCGTTGAATAGTATTTAATCGCTTACGAGTGAACTGAAGCTGAGAGCTTCCGGTATCAACTTGAACAGACGAGCACATCATCCGGAGCACGTCAGACTTCGAGCTGGCCGTCAGACTTCATGATATCGACAAGGAGCATGCAGTGGTGCGTTGCTAGATGAGGCAGCAATATACTATCCTGTGACGTCCATTATCCCAATCGCAGCTAGGCAGGGTAAAACTGCTTATGCCGTTCAGTGTCCGCGTGTAGTCTTCTCCTCCACCGTCTGAGCTGACCGTCATAACATGGGCCCAGTCATCCCGTGTGATGTGTGCCGATGATTGACATGATTGAGGGTGTATTCGTTACAAAGAATGCTTGGAAGATCTATGTGAGAAAATTAGCACGTGTACAAAATCGATAGCTTGAGAAAACTTCGATCTGAACGAAGCAGTAGGACCCACCTCAACCGGATTGAACATTGAGACTGGTGTGGAGCATTGTACAGGGTAGGCATACTGTCTTGTGACGTTCAAGGGCGTACTGAGCAATGGGCATGGACTAGCAAGATTGCTGTCAGCCTCTATCTGCTTCCAAGCATATTTGGAGCACCATGCATTGACGACTGGTCTATTCCAACTGAGAAATAGTCGATGATCACTTACCACTGACGTTCTTCTATTCCTGTATCTGTAAAAGTGAGCGTACTGTATGAAGGCAAACTCACTACACATGAGCAACACGAGTTCCGAGATCTCTTTTCCGAGTATGCGTCCGGAGAGAGTACCTACGATGATCGATGATACCCATATACGAAGGACATCGTTCAAGCGATATGCCTAGAAAGAGTGCTCGTCAGCGAACATTCTGACTTCGACGTGAATGGAATGTATAAGCGGAGACAAAGAGCTGGACCGAGGGATTCTGCAAAGGTATAAAATGCGTGTAGAGAAAGCGAGGAAGCCAGCAGCACTCAGAGACCAGCACTCCAGTTGCCCTTCAACTCATCCCTCAAAGAATAAAACAGTGAGTATTCATATTACTACGGCCATTTGACTCGCATTTTACTCACCGTCATATGACGCGACTGTCTTCTATTCGTGGTACTATAGAATGCGTTTCGTCGCTGTTTCCACCGCCGCTCTCTCCCTCGTTGCTATGGTCGCTGCGCAGGCTGGGTGCGGTACTCCTTGTGCCACGATAAGCAGAGAGTGGCTTTACTACTACGATGGTAATTGTCCCGACGGCAGTTACTGCGCAACTACCTCCAGCGCAGGTGCACGAGTGCCGGGTGGCGACGTCACTGTCGACACCGGCGTAAGTCTTGATAACGATACTCCTGCTCTGTTGACGATGTCTGATATATTGCTATCACAGACGTGCAAGCAGATCGATAACTAGACGTGCAATGAGGGTCCTTAGGGTGAGGTGTACCCGTTGCCGCGTGGAGAGGTGCGGTTCAAGTTGGGCGAGTATCTATATATGTCTGCATGAGCCGTTTCTGGACAACGAGTACCGATACGTCGAAGGCCTAGAGACGCATGAGAATACGGCGCTGGCATATAATAGCGCACTCACAACTGCAAGCGAACGGAAGCTGAGAACTCTCTGAGTCCGACTTGAACAGACGATCACTTCATCGGGACTATGTCCGACTTCGAGCTGCTCGTCCGACGAGTCAACATTGAATACAGAAGCATGGAATTGTGGTACTGTA
The DNA here is from genome assembly GCA_037042295.1 of Irpex sp. Y119-03. Lineage (NCBI taxonomy): Eukaryota > Fungi > Basidiomycota > Agaricomycetes > Polyporales > Irpicaceae > Irpex > Irpex sp. Y119-03. The sequence continues at coordinate 78,964 of JAXQKB010000951.1, read as the reverse complement.
TGAGACAACAAATACCCTGTCCGTCATACGCCCGCTGCGCCCAATCATGCTTGGGGGGCAGATGCTGATCCAGATGTAGGACTCCCTCGGTCTGACGAGATCTATCGAAGGGCCAGTTGACGTCAATCCAGGTATACGGAGCTCACTAAGTAGTGCTGACAACGAGCCATTCAAAATCAGTCAAAATCAATGGTCTGACGATAGTGCCAGAAGCGCAGGAAGGAGTAAAACGTAACACTTGAAAATGAATATCAACCTAAAATCCACTGAAATCAGTCGAACTCGGACGGACGCACCGCGTTTTGTGATTGGATACGAAGCATCACTGCCCTCAGCTGCCAATGTGCCAGCCTGAGAGAGCATCGAAGAATAGCCTCCGTCGGGGCTTCGGAGTGAACTGCCGTCATGGCGGTCGGGAGTCCGTTTCATGCCATGATCGAGTGTCTTTCACCGCGGCCTCCCAGAGGTGTCTTCCCAATTCGCGTGATATTTTGCTGGACGCTTTGATTAGTCGATGAGCTTGAATCTTCCGTTCTGACTTCGAGGAGCGGTTGTACGGGAGCATGAAGGGAGTTGCGCTTGACTGCCTTGCTCAGCTGTGTGCGATGGAATGTGATCATGAGATACTTGACTTAGACATACGAAGATGCCCAGTCAAGGACCTCCCTGCAACGGGAGCACAGGATGGCACAAACTACTAGCTACTGCGTCTCCTCAGGGGCTGTCGTAATCCACATAATTGATGGGGAACGTTCATCAAATTCGCGATGCCGTATTTGACGAATTTGAATGGAATCGTTCGATCGTATATCATTCTGCTGAGCCGCCTGAGCGAACCCGAGGTCAGATGAGCAGGCCTGCGCACAGTTGTGGTGCCTGATGAACTGCAGCTTACTCGTGCTAACCATATTTCGCTGGATTGCATTCTCGAATACGTCCCGGCGAACGGCCTTGGCTCTTGGAGGGCAGTTGGTCATAGGGGCATTTGGGTTGGTCATTTTGGAGGACGTGCAGTGCGGGGCCCCGCGAACGGATAGCACGGAATGTGGGGAAGGACAGTGGACTCGGCGAGAGTAGTGTTGAATCAGGATAATGTGATAGTGCTAGCTGCTGGAACAACACAGATCCCCCGCAATTGAATAGGAGTTGTCTCCGATGCGCTCAAATTGTTGCAGAAAGAGGCAAGGTCTGGCGCTTCTCGTCTGGGACTGGACGAGGTCGCTAAAGGAAGTGTTCTCGTGATTCTGGGCAGAAATAAGTGGAGAGTTCCGAGCTTCTTTAGACTGTTTCGTCCGACGCTCTCTCGAGTCCGAACGATGAGAGAAGCTTCCCAGGATGTGTACTCTCCTCCGCAGAGATGTTGACGAAGGATGTCAGTAGTGCGGCCCTTGCTTGGTATGCACAACACATGCTGGATAGCAGCCCAAGAGAGACCGCTCTACGACCCTAGGACCCGCATCTCTTCCGCACAAATTGAGCTGGCATCGAGTGAGGATTGGTTGAAAATGTACATAATCGTCCGACCTCTCTCTCGCAGCCTCGACACGCCAATGGGATTTTGATGGATCGATAAGCCGTTTCAGTTGGGGCGGCAAAATGGATCTCTGTGGTCGTCACAATACTTGGGGCTGCTCGCCATGGTCATGCTCGCTGCGACGGGCAGCATTGAGCAGGACTACATCGACGACGAGCCCACGAAAGACGACTTCCCCGCACAGTTCCCCGCATCGATTTGTTTATTGGCTGTGTTTGAGTGGCGGAGGACTGTCACGCGCACCGGAGCCCGTCACTTGCCTGATCTCGCTCAGTGGAATCTGAGATCGCTAAGCCAAATTGAATATGGCCCAATCGTTTATATAGTCACGTTCCCCTGGGATTTAAGCACCTGCCCTTCCCCCTCCCCTCTGTCCCCCACCACTCCTCGCTCTCCTATTTTCTCTCCTTGTCTCCTTACCACCACACCCGTCGTTGAAGAGAGCGAAAGAGATGTCGGACCAGCAACCTGCTCCCACCACTACTGACACTCCCAACGGGGAGCACCCTCCCATTCACCCAGTCGCCCCTAGACTCAAGGACGGCCCCAAGATCCCCCACATTGGTCCACACATTCACGCATACCGCAAAGCACACGAGGAAACCGTCGGTCATGAGTCTGACAAGTGGTGGGCAAGAGTGAGCCCGCCGTTCTCCCTGAGCGCGTACCTTGATTGACTAACTGTGTTATGCTTGATTGCTTAGATAGCAAGGGAGACTCTGCACTGGGACAGACCATTCCACACTGTCCGGTCTGGAGGCTTCGAGACCGGAGACATCGTATGGTTCCCAGAAGGTGGTCTTAACGCCTCCTTCAACTGTGTCGATCGCTGGGCATTCAAGCACCCCGATAAGGTGAGAACGAATTCATCTCACGAACTGTCAGCTGTGCGGGGTTTGTCTGACTCGAGTGACAATAATAGACTGCCATCATCTACGAAGCCGACGAGCCCAACGAAGGTTGCGAGATTACCTATGCTGAGCTGCTCCGCGAAGTCTGCAGCGTCGCCAATGTCCTCAAGTCACTCGGCGTTAAAAAGGGTGACACTGTCTCAGTGTACCTGCCCATGACATGGCAAGCCGTTGCTGCATTCCTCGCCTGTGCACGTATTGGCGCCGTACATTCCGTCGTATTCGCTGGTTTCTCCGCCGAGTCACTCCGGGATCGTATGAACGACTGCAAGTCTCGAGTACTCATCACCTCGGACGAAGGTCGCAGAGGTGGAAAGTCGATCGCGACCAAGGTTATTGCGGACGCTGCGATCAAGCAGAGCCCTGGTGTCGAGCACGTCTTAGTGCTCAAGCGTACTGGCAATGAAGTTCCTTGGACGGAGGGACGGGATAAGTGGTGGCACGAAGAGACAGCAAAGGTTCCGAACTACTGCCCTCCGGAGATCATGTCTGCGGAAGATCCTTTGTTCATTCTCTACGTGAGTGCTTCTCCGCGCTTCCTTTTTCCCGAGCTTCTATTGACGTATGGTTGCGTTGATAGACTTCTGGATCTACTGGTCGTCCCAAGGGTGTCGTACACACCACTGGTGGATACCTTCTGTGCGCAGCACTCACCGTCAAGTACGTCTTCGACGTTCACCCCGACGACAAGTTCGCCTGTATGGCAGATATTGGCTGGATCACCGGTCACACGTGAGTCAAAAGTTTAACCTTATTGAAGTAGCAATGGGCTGATACAATCTTCCGCAGTTACATCGTGTACGGTCCTCTCGCCAACGGTGTTTCCACCACCGTCTTCGAATCCACCCCCGTCTACCCCACACCCTCCCGCTACTGGCAAACCGTCGAGAAGCACAAACTCACTCAATTCTACTCCGCCCCAACCGCCATCCGTCTCCTCCGCCGCCTAGGTCACCATCACGTCGAGGGCCACGACCTTTCCTCCCTCCGTGTCCTCGGTTCCGTTGGTGAGCCCATCAACCCCGAGGCATGGCACTGGTACAACGACCACGTCGGTAAGCGCGAATGCGCCATCGTCGACACCTTCTGGCAGACTGAGACTGGCTCGATTGTCGTCACTCCTTTCCCGGGTGCCATCGAGACCAAGCCCGGTAGTGCTACCGTGCCGTTCTTCGGTATCGAGCCTGCCATCCTTGACCCTGTGAGTGGAAAGGAGTTGGAAGGCAACAACGTCGAGGGTGTGCTCGTCCTTAAGACCCCCTGGCCGTCAATTGCTAGGACCGTCTACCAGGACCACAACAGGTACTTGGAGACGTACATGAAGCCTTACCCTGGTGTCTTCTACACCGGTGACGGTGCTGCTCGTGATGACCACGGGTACATCTGGATCAAGGGCCGTGTCGATGGTACGTTCACTCACTCAATCTAGAATCGGAGTGTGCGAGGTTTATACTGGTCTCTTTCAGATGTCATCAACGTCTCTGGTCACCGTCTCTCAACCGCTGAGATTGAGTCCGCCCTCATCCTGCACAAGGGTGTTGCCGAGACCGCTGTCGTAGGTACAGCCGACGAACTCACCGGTCAAGCCGTCTACGCCTTCGTCACCCTCAAGCCCGAGTTCAACTTCGATCCCTCCGAAGAACCTGCGCTCGTCAAGGAGCTCGTCCTCCAGGTGCGCAAGGTCATCGGACCGTTCGCGGCGCCCAAGAAGATCTTCATCGTTCCCGACCTCCCCAAGACCCGCTCGGGCAAGATCATGCGGAGGATCATGCGCAAGATCGTCGCGGGCGAGGCTGACCAACTTGGTGACCTCTCGACGTTGGCGGAGCCCGGCGTCGTGGAGGTGATCAAGGAGAAGGTCGCCAGCACGTAAGGCCCAAACCTCCTCGTGCATGCTACGGTTTGAGGTCTGGTCTAGTGTCGGGTACGGACTGTGACGAGTCTGGAACTTCTCGTGCTTGTTTGTCTTATATTTTTCTTTCTGTTTTCTGTGCCTTGCATTACTACATACATACACACTCCCACTATCCGTCGCAGTCTCATGCTCCTGCTTTCTTGATGTCCTGGTTTTCTCTCTCTTTTGTCGAGCTTGGTGCTGACTGGTGACCGTGATTTATTTGTACGGTATGATACAATGGGTGGAAGAGACCCCCGCAACGATGTATATTAGTACGTTGAGCCGAGTCAATACTTAGTGTTTGAAAGCTCTTGTGGATGTTGAAAGCGTGTCATCCAATGCCCGCACTGTCAAACCCGAGCACGGGATCCATGTTTCGCACTTAGTTAGAGGATCATGCGAATGCATTCCTGCCCAGTTTATCCACTTACACTTACACAAAATGTGCTTTTGACTTTCCGACTATCGAGAGCGTACAGAAATAACGTGCTGGATCGAGAAACAGAGATGCATTGGTCGAGGACATGAAGGATACTCTGGGTGACTATGAAGATGCTTCCTTGTCTCGGTATTGCTTGGCCCACTGTCCGCACAACGTATCAGTATCAGGAGTTTGTAGAGAGGAGGTGGTAACGCACTCTTTGCGATGGAATTGGTCGAATGGGCTCAGCCAGCCTCACCTAAGGCGCAAGAGATACACAACCCGTCAGTAATGATACTCTCGCGCTAGGACGGCCCAAGCGAATGGGCATATTCCACGCAGCCCGTTTAGATACACACCTCATGCTCCGCGCTTACAGTCCATGTAGCATACGCCAACGCAGCGATTCCTGCAGCAGCCACAGCAGTATTGGTTTTCCAGTTTGACGGACGTGTCCACCAGCCACCTAAAGTGTCCCGAAACAATGTATGTGGTCAGGATGTGTTCTTGTGTGAGAGACCGGTACGGCTCGGAAGGGACGCACCAGCTGGAGACCAGACTTCTTTGGGGTAGGGATATCTCGCGCCTCCTCCCTAGTAATCATTGTCGGTTGGCTTGAATAGCTAAGTTGACGAAACGAAAACATACCATAGTTGAAGTTACAAGTGAAGGAGTAGATTGGTAGGTGGTGGTCAAGAGAGGCAGTCGTTGAACGTAAGCGCTCGGCAATTGATCGCTCGCACGTGGTTTGTCCAGACAGATTCCTGCTCATTGCTCAACTTTGCGTTGGCGGTGCAAACATCTGTACGCAAATTACAAGGAAGGTAGTGCATGTGTGTGCCATATTTGCCGCAGCGATCTCGAGAGGTGTGGCTAAAGATGCATTACCCCCAGGTCAATAAATAACGGGCAAGTCGTTGGTGGCATGTGTTTAACCGCGCGAGCACTAGCAGGCCCGCGCTCGTCGACGAGTGACCCCGGATTCTGGCAGTAATTATGTACCACCACACTCTGCTCTGACCAACATGCTCGATGCTGTCAAACAGTATGTCGTAGATCGTCAAGGAGGACTCAAGAGGGCGGCAACCTATGTAGGGAGCGGGTATCTGCTGTCGAAGTACGTCGCGCGGAGTTTAAGGGAGACGAGAGATGCAGTTATGCACGAAAGGATTGCGAGAGACAAGTGAGTGGCATGTTGATGTAGTCTAGTGTACTATATTACTGATTCAATTCCGACGTGTGTGCTGTGTAGTCTACGAAAGAGGTTTGGGCAGAATCAACAGGATGTCTCATTTACGATCATGGCTCTACTACCGACTATAGGTGCACAAATAATCGAGGGCATGAATGTCGAGGAGATTACAGAGCAACTGCAGTCACAATCGAGAGCAGCCAAAAGAGCAGAGCTACAATTTCCTCCTGCTCCCTCTGATTCTAGTGCGTCCTCAGGCGCAGAAGTCCAATCCCCCGCTGAGGATGCAAAGTCTGACAACGGCTCCGTGTCTGTGGTGTCTGCTCCCAGTCAAGATGGCGGCGCAAGTACGTCGGACCTTAATGCCTCCATGACCAACTCTTCTTTGTCATGGGTAGACCAGTTCTCGCAGTCTACATCTGCGCACTCTCCGCAACCGCCACACGAGCACTCCTCGCAGGCCAGTGGCTCTGAGCCTTCTCAGCAGTCACATTCACCCAAGTCAAACCTTGGCAACGACCTGTCTGATTCCATGATTACGAGTAGCTCTGTCAGCTACGGAGATGTTCCTGTATGTACTCACCACGAACTGGGTGAGATTTCGTTACTGACTATTCGTAATAGCAACAAGACAACTCACCACCAGCGCCAGGATGCACACCAACCAAAGCTGAACTATGGAGAGAGATAAAAATGTTGAGTGAGTGTATCGCAACCAAGGCTGTGGCCTTCGCTCATTGTTACGTCTCAGCCTTCACACGGACACTCACCGTTCTCTATTCACTAACACTGCTTTCCCTATTCACACACGTGCAGTTGAATATACTGGGTAGACACAAATACATCCAATCGGTAATGCAACTAGCACGGGACGAACTCGAACGGGAAAACATGGTCGACAGTCTCTCGATAGCATCCCTATTCTTCCGTGGGGGACTGGAGAACCCTGCCGATTCAGACCTCCTGCCGCTAGAGCCGATAAACGAAGCCACGGAAAGGAAATACCTGACCCTCGCCTGGTGGATACTGCATGTAGGGTGGAAAGATGTCGGAGAAAGGGTACGCAGGGCTGTAGAGGAAGTCTTTGAAGGGTACGTTACCGCTCTGACATCCTGATCGGACAAACTCCTCTGAAACGCTGTTTGCTCATTTGATAGTGTGGCATTGAAGACCAAGCTGTCTGCTAGCGACTTACATCGGCTTCTGAATGATGTACGAAGACGTGTTGAGTTCGAGGTGACATTCGAGGGTGTCGAACGGCGAACAAAGTACGTCAGCAACCTTCTGGTCTTATTTCCGCATTGACACATGATACCCCCTAGGTTCACGTCTACTCTTCTACCGCCAACGCCAGAAACGCTGCAGCATGTGCTGACGCAAGGCGGCATTCCAAGCTTCATGACGGCACATTATGACCCCGAATTTATCTCGCTCTTGGCGGAAACCCAAAAGCATCTGTCGTCGGGGTCGTTTGAACGCGTACTCGAAATCTGCCTTGACCGAGCGACCGACATATTGTTCAGAGGTCTCGAGAAAAACGTCTTTGGCTCGGCTGAGGAGGATCCCAATCTGTTGCCGGCGCTGGGACAGGAACCTCGAGTGCGTCTGGCCAGTATGCTCCCTGGCCTCGCTCGATGGTGTCACCTTGCTCTTGAAGGGCTACCAAACGAGCTGATAGATGTATGTGTGGTCTATTCCATTTATCTTATTATGTACTGATGCTCTATGCGTTTTCGCTCAGGGTTTGGCGGACATGTCGGAGGTGAATGCGCTCAGTGCCATAATATATTCGGACTACGATGATCTTCTGCATTGAATTATACATCCGTGACCATTTCCGCATTCCATCTGCTTCTATCTGCATATTCTCCAGGTCAAATCTTCTCTTCACCTCTTCGCCGATGACCTGCGGTGACAAGGTGAGCTGTATCTTTGCTCCATTGTGCGCGGAGCGTATTTGAACTTCAGGTTTCTCATAACTGACGTATACTGTGTTGCCACAATATGTTGCACTCTGTACTTCTTTCCACCGTTTTTGCTTATATCAGGTTTCACTATATGAAGTGGCGGTGAGAACAAGACCGAGCGAGTGGAATGACTGACACCGACGATCTTCAAATCGATAGGCTTGACAACAGGGAGATAAGAGAAGCTATTCACTCGTCACATCTTTGGCTTAATTTCTCCGAGCAGGTTCTTGACCTCTTGGGAGAGTAGTTGTGCATGTTATAGGATGATTCCCGAAGGGTTCAAGGTACGGAAGGTACGGCAGTGCTCATATCCTCATATACGCGTGTATACAGACTTATAAGCAAGTAGGTGATATGTCGGTGTTTCTAAGTAAATCCAAGCCACTCACGAATGCCTCTATCGCTCGTTGACATCCCTGGGATGACGATGTTCGCTTTGGAAGGTGTCAAGGCCATCTTCTACCCACATACCCACGATAGCCACTTGAGAGAACTAGAGATCCAAACCACCGAGATCTTCTCCCGGGGTCAACCCCATCCCTTGGGCCTTGGGTGCACCCGAGGAACCGTACCTGGTACGTACCTCTCCTTATATATCACCCACATTACAAATTTGAGGACATACAAACTACAGATACGTCGTCTACCGTCGGAAAAGTCGGTATGAATATCTTCCGGATCCGGTTCCAGAAACATATCATCGTAGGTACGAATGACATATGCGGGGAGACGTAACGACATTGACGTATCGGGCAAGTAAGTTGGTGAGGGGTCTTCCGACAGACTACAAAGTGCCGGATACTATACCGTCAGAGCCGGTGCCAGTGCTTCCATTGTTGGTGCTCAAGTCACACCGAATAGCGATGTCCCTGGCATATAACGCGCTGGTACAAGGTTGGATGCGATGAGGCAATTCGCCGATGTTTTCGCTGGTGAGCTTCGTCAAATCTTCTTGTTACGATATGCGGTCATTTCGTAACTTGAGAATGGGAAGAATAGCTCTCGAGCTACGTAGACGAAGATGGAAACTTGAGTTGAACTCTACTGGCTTAGTACGCATGTCCGCCGTTGCGTATGCTACGAACATCGAAGCTGTGGTGTTGGTTACAAACGCAGTGTTTAGCTTCAGAGTTCAAATCGATCCGATGTTTAACCAGCCAAATGGATGCACCCATGCGATACAATTCATACAGAATACATTCTTGTTTGTTGTTCATTTCTACTATACAGCACGGTGCAGGCATGTACCTCGATGCATGGGGTGATTTCTCTAGTAGAACTGAGCTTAGACCTGAGCTAGCTTCAACAAATCGATAGGCTTCCCGTCGCTGTTCAGTGCAGCTTGGATGAACGCCACATCCTTCAATGCATCAGCCGGCTTCCCGTATCCGTCATCCTTTCCGTTGATAGCATCTACAAACCGAGCGACCTCGACGTTGACTCCTATAGCCTCTTCCTCAATCACCTCCTTTGTCTCGCCAGTGTCTCGACCTTTGTCGTCTTTGGTAACGGTGTATACCGTCACACGAATTCCCCGCTTGCCGTTGCTGAGCGATGTGTTCTCGATATTGATCCACCCATCCGTACCAGTGATCGTGATGTTGTTGTGAGCTTGTTCACTGCGCGAAGGCACAGGCGAGCCGAAAGTGAGCTCGACCAGGCCATGAGCGCCATCTGCAGTAGCAACCGCCGCGTTGATGGTGTCATGTGGCTTCAGGTGCGGCTGAGCGAGTGAAGCGAACCCGGAGAGGGTCGTCAAAGGGCTGGGGAGAATAACGCGCAGAGCTGCGACAGTGTGCTATGAGGTACAATCATCAGTCGGGCGTGTCTTGCCATAATGCCGTGTATCGAATCACGTACCACACCTCCGTCCAGCTAGTAGCCACAGTGTAACAGAAATCACGAGGGTTCGTTAGTGCCTCGATGTGCCTGTAAGTGTCGGACTCGACTTACTAGGAACCCGCCCTGGTACTAACGATCAAATTGATCAGCATAGGTACTGCGCATCATTCTAGTAGCGGTAGTTGAAGAGACCCTACTCACGTCAGGCACCGTACGCCATGGCGTCTTGTAGTACTTGTTATCCTTTGCGATGTAGTTGACGACGCGTGCGTTGAAGAAGGCGACTTTACCGATCTTACCGTCTCGGATAGCCTTCCCAGCAGCCTGATATCCGGGCTCAACTTCCCAGTTTTCCGCAGTTCGGAATACGAGACCTTTCGGCTTGTATTGCTTCTCGTAGTCGTTGATCAGCGCGATACCTCCCGCAACATCTGGGGCGACGGGTTTCTCACTCAGGACGTGTTTCCCAGCAGCAAGAGCCTTGCGCACGATCGATGGCTGAACAGTGATTGGTAGTACGATGATGACACCGTTGATGTCGTCTCTTGCGAGCAGAGCATCAAGGTTAGCGTCGGGTGCGGCATCGAAGTAGATGCTCGGAGGATTTGCCAAATTGAGGGTGTCTTTGGCAGCTGTAGCGAGATCAACAGCGCTGGCCTCGGATCGCGAGTAGATTGCTCTGAGCTCTGCAATGCCACTGCTGTAGAGAGCGGCTATGGCTGGTAGATGGGCTGTTCGACACGTTAGAGTGGTTAAACTCCGGGTCATCTTCGAATTTGTCTTGGGATCAACCCACCTTCCTTGGCGAAGATACCAGACCCCAGTATAGCGATACCCTTTGGCGACATGTTTGTAAGTGGTAGATGTCAGTGGCGAGTTTAAAGAGTAACACAAGATGAAGTTCAGGGAAGTCCAAGCAGCGTGCGATCTCTGTGCGACATCGGGCGCTAAATAAGCTGTAGTATCATCGGAAGATTGCTGCCGATAGAGCTCGGAGAAACTCACAGGAGTGCCAAATATTGAAAATTGTCGCAGCGGGCAGTTTGGATAAAGGGGGCAAGAAAGAGGTCCTACGTACCCACGGTAGATTATCGGGGCAAAGCATACTCAAATCGAGAGGGTCCATTGGCGCAGCGCTCACCGATAACCGCTCTGCAGCCTTCTGCAGCATGTGCGAGAAACTGCCGCCTGGGAGGCTGTATGCCCTGTTAAGCTAGTAGACGATTATTTCATGGGAGAGTAGAAAAACGAGCAAACAGCGGAGCCGAACGAGTTGAGAAACAGGAAAGTGGTCAAGAACGAGTGATAGGCGCTTGCTGTGCCGCAAATGCGGGGAAAACAGGGGTAGCCAAACATCAACCGGACAGCCATGGTCCATGGCCAATCCAGAAACTGGCTAGGTACGGAGCAAAGTTTATATTTACCGAATTCTCCACGTTGTCTCTCGCGAACTGGTCATCAAGGTTTCTTCTACGTTTCTCATCTAATTTATTCAATCGTTGCAGCCTCCTTCTTCGCCATATCTTCCAGGTGTCTATTTCGCCGTCTCTTCCCCGGCCATGTCGTGTTCTGCTCCACGACCGGCTCGGCTCTTTCCAGATGGACGAACCAGGCATCTTGTCTCACATTCTCCTCCCGGACAAATTTCGGGGCACTAGGTTCGGATGTGCGGTGCCAGTCTACACGGCCAGATGATATCGGCGTATTGCTTGCCACCCTTTAAAGAGCTTACATGGTCCACTTGCGAGCCCCGTTCCTTCCGTCTTCTCAGACAACACCATGTCTGCCACCACTACTACTGCAAAACTACCAAAGGATTTCATCTGGGGCTTCGCCACTGGTGAGTATCCTTCCTCCGAAGCTATGCCTTGACAAATGCCTGCTGACACTTGCGAAATACGACTCTTTTTCATCTGAACTCAGCGAGCTTCCAGATTGAAGGTTCAACCGACGTTGACGGCCGCGGAAAGTCTTTCTGGGACGATTTCTCAAGAACACCGGGCAAGACCCTCGATGGACGCAATGGCGACGTCGCCACTGATTCGTATAACCGCTGGAGGGAGGACCTCGATCTTTTGAGCGAATACGGTGTGAAGAGCTACCGTTTCTCCATCGCCTGGTCAAGAATCATTCCGCTCGGTGGTCGCAACGACCCCGTGAATGAGGCTGGAATCAAGTTTTACTCAGACCTCATTGACGGCTTGCTCGAGCGAGGTATTACCCCTTTTGTGGTGAGTTGTATCTTGTATCTGGACGAGAAAGATAGTTCTCACCAATTTATTGCACATCTCAGACTTTGTATCACTGGGATCTTCCTCAGGCACTCCACGACCGATACCTCGGCTGGTTGAATAAGGAAGAGATCGTACAGGACTACGTTCGCTATGCACGAGTAAGTTTCTCCTGTCCATTCCCACACGATCTGCTTCTTAAACGCTCCATCTCTATTCATAGGTTTGCTTCGAGCGTTTCGGTGACCGAGTGAAGCACTGGTGAGTTCCTCCGTCTTCCCTTACAAAGTGCAAATTGCCTAACGAAGCGTATCGTCATTTCACAGGCTTACTATGAACGAGCCCTGGTGCATTTCCATCTTGGGCTACGGCCGCGGCGTCTTCGCTCCCGGAAGGTCCAGTGACCGTTTGCGCTCGTCCGAAGGGGATTCCTCGAGAGAACCTTGGATGTGCGTCCATCGTTTACGTACCCTTATCATCGTATTCCTGAACCGTTTTTTTCTACTAGTGCTGGACACAGCGTCATTCTGGCTCACGCAAACGCTGTCAAGGCTTATCGTGAAGAATTCAAGGCGAAGCAGGGTGGTCAAATAGGTATCACCCTCAACGGTGACTGGGCAATGCCATATGACGACAGTCCCGCGAGTGAGTCCTTTTGTCAATATTGACGCTGCTGCAATGCGTTGTGCGTGCCACCGGAGCAATGGTTTATGGCTCAAATGGACGGACGTCGGCCCTGAAGCTGTGTCACCCGACATAACTCATTACTGATGAATTTACCACCTCGTGTAGATATCGAAGCCGCTCAACATGCGCTGGACGTCGCTATCGGTATGCCCACTCTCGCAATCATGGGTTTTCAGACCTGCTGACAGTTCTTTCCTAGGCTGGTTTGCTGTGAGTATTATTTGGCATCGCCTTCCACCCTTCCATACATGTGTCACATAAATCCGACCGACCTCCCCACCCTCGCGAACACCCTTTGAAACCCCCGCTGGATAAAGAATACCTTTACTGACTGCCAAATGACAGGACCCCATTTATCTCGGCTCGTACCCGGCCTTCATGAAGGAAATGTTGGGAGACCGACTTCCGGAGTTTACCCAAGAAGAACTTGCCGTCGTAAAGGGATCATCCGACTTCTATGGCATGAACACGTACACCACGAACCTTTGCAGTGCGTGTTGTTGGTATGGTCAACATAATTGTGTACTGAACCGAATTTACTGTTTACAGAGGCCGGCGGCGACGACGAGTTCCAGGGACACGTCGAATATACCTTCACCCGACCAGACGGTACACAGCTCGGTCCGCAAGCCCACTGCGCATGGCTTCAGGATTGTGAGTCATTTATCGCCCGAAGCGTGGTGTATTTTGTTCAATTTCTTATACCCAGATGCTCCTGGTTTCCGAGACTTGCTTAACTACCTCTACAAAGTACGTATGCCCCGCTGACAACCGTCCATCTCGTTTACTTACCTCACACTACCTTCAGCGATACCGTAAACCGATCTAGTACGTGTTGCCTGGTCAATTGCCAAGTCCGGGTCATTAATCCGAGTTCGCTCTATTAGCGTTACCGAGAATGGATTTGCTGTCAAGGACGAGAACTCCATGACTATCGAGCAGGCCCTCAAGGACGATGCTCGTGTGCACTACTACGCTGGTGTCACCGACGCCTTGCTCAACGCTGTCAACGAGGACGGCGTCGACGTTCGCGCATACTTCGGATGGAGTAAGTCAAACTTTATCTCTGCGAAGGCAGCGGTCGCTGATCGTTGTGTGTCCACGTGTGTTCCGTAGGTCTGCTCGATAACTTTGAATGGTAAGTCTCGGCGTTACCGCTCATCCTCTCCATGCGCTATTCGCTATTCCGTCCACCGGGTTTGCTGATCTGTCTATTCTTCTGCAAATTTTAGGGCTGACGGATACGTCACTCGCTTCGGTGTTACCTACGTCGACTACGAGACCCAGAAGCGGTACCCTAAAGATTCAGGAAAGTTCTTGGCGAAGGTAAGTCCCCGAGATAGCTCCAGCCTCTCGCCATTATTCCTGGTGCTCATTATGCTGGCATTTGTAGTGGTTCAAGGAGCACGTCCCCGCGGCTGAGGCTGAGGCACCCAAACCCGTCGTTGTCGTCGAGGCTGCGAAGCCCAAGCCAATTTCCAACGGCAAGGCACCCGTCGTCGAGCAGTTGCACATCGAGCAAGCGCAGAAGGGCGCTGCACCACTCAAGAAGAGAAAGGCACCGTTCGCACGTTTCACCGCTTATGTCTCTGCCTTCCTCGGGCTATGATCCGTCACATTCAACGGTCATATCGACGGACAACTATCCGTCCGCGTACTCTTTCTATTCCATTATATACCACCCCTCCCGAAGCTCGAACGCTGGAAAATAGACTTGCATCATCCATCTCGCCGCTAATAATACCCTGCCCTCCTGTCCTCCCACCCGTTCGCTGCGACTAACCGACTCCCTTGCAACGTTTGCTCTGCCAGTGTATATACCTACGTATTCGTTTTCCGAACTCTTTGTATGTCTTTCACACGGCGTTCATGGTCTATCGGTCGTCTGTGCATGTACTTGTATCGTCTCCTACCTCTCTCTCTTTCTCCCAATTCAATACTTATATCCGAATGCAATTACTGAGCACCGACATTTGACTGAGTTTCACACTACCCAGGTTGGAAAAGCTACGTCCTCTAACTTCATAGAGTAGCCTTTGGAGAGCGTACCGATGCTGCCGCAAATTTATGTGACGATCCGATATGACGATCCGGAATTAGAGTTCGATTGCTCCTACTAGTACACAGTAAGTAAGTAGTACTTCGCAATACCACGAAGGAGGCGATATTTAAGTAGAAAAACCGGCAACTACGTGTCAAAAAAGGGAGCCAAGAACATTTAAACATCGACGGAAGCAGCAGCGATGCTGATATTGAATATTCGACAATAGAAGAACCGTCTACTCCCAACACCAACTTTTTCGACTCGACCCAACCCAAACACAAAAAAGACAAGAAAACCAGGGACACAGAGAAAAGAGGAGGGGGAAGAGATGAAGTCCAATGGAGTAGAGAGAACGAAGAAAATGAGTGAGCGTGCCAGATGAAGTGAGCTAAGTGAGAGTGTGGGGAAGAAATACTGTAATGAACGTGTGAGACTCGATGTACATTGTGGGTGAGCCGCTAGTCATATATAAACCGTCTGGAGAGTGAGGTGCAAAAAGTCCATGGGTGCAAGATTACGAGTTATGTATACTTGCGATGAAGTGAATAAAGGGGGGAAAGGAGGGGTCCTATAGGATAGAGAGGAGGGGTGCATGAGGTTATACACATTTGGAATGGTGGCAGGGATGCATACTTTGTACACGGAGTACGTTATGCGGAGGGGGTTGGCGAGATCGCGGAGTGAAATGTTGCTGTAGCGATATAGAGGACGAGAGGATCTCTTATTCGGATTTGAACCGCTCGCCGCCACCACCTCCTCGCATGATAGCCTTCATGAACGAGAAGAACCGATCAGCATACTCAGTGGGGGGCACAGGACTGATTTTATGCTGTAAAAATATAGTCTTCAGTACTCTGTTCACACACATACCCCACGTTACCGAGAACACTCACAATATCCGCCGACAACCCCTTCCAAACGTGCTCCATCTTCTTCAGAGTATTATACGGCGTCAGGATATCGATGATACCGAGGTAGTATATATGGTCGAGGTTGTTGTTCTCCTCGTCCGTCGCACGAATACCGCCGTCTTCTTGGTAGAAGATGAGGTGCTGTCGTTCGCCGTGGTCCTCCTCGGGAAGCTGTATCGATTCGAGATTCTGAACATCCGACTCTCGAACAAGCCGACGCATCGCGATGGCTTCAGGAGAGGATGGACCCTTGACTTGTGTCGGTTTTCGTTTGATCATAGGTACCGCAGGCTGTCGTAGACCATCAACGTCAGTACCATTCCACACCAACCGAAAGTATTGGTATAGCAAACTCACCGAGAACACCTTCAGCGTATTTCTCCGCACGTTGTCCTTGTTCCCACGAGCAACATTGTGTATGCCAACAAGTAGCGAGTAATCCATCACATGAAGCTGCTTCAACAACTCCGAGTCCCTCCTCAGCTGCTCCGTCAACAACGCCCGCTTTTCCGGCCCAAGCTCCAGCTGCCTCCCCCGATTTATCCAGTTCAGGTCCTTCAGCACTGCTCGCGGATTCTCTCGAGCCTTGGATTCTGGGTACTCCCGTCCGACTGTGCTACCCTTGAGATCGTAGGTCTCGTGGACGTCCTTGTGTGGAGGGAAGAGATTGTTCATGATGACGAAATGGATTTTTCTTCCTCGGGGAAGCTTCACTCTGTGGAGACCATAGAAACGGGAGAGAAGCGTGTGCGGGTTGGCTTTGACATGCTGATAGTATTCGGGGAGGATCCTCCGTAGGAACTTGTGTTCGGTATGATGAATCGTCTTGATGATAAACCGGTAGTCACGAGAGAAGTAGAAGAACGAGCCAGACTTGCCAGGCGAGCCGAGTTCGGAGAGGATGTACTTGGCGGTGAGGGAAAGGAGGTAGTCGGCGGGGTCCAAGTGGAAGTAGTTCTCGCGTAGTTCTCGGAATACCCATGGTGCGTAGTCCTTGAACTTGAAGTCGTACTTTGCTGACGGCGTTAGCTCATTACCAACGCTTGAGTTCCAAAACAGTTAGTTCGATAGTTAGCACAGCAGATACAGGGAGAGACGCACATATCGAACGAATACTTGTGAGCAGCAGTGAAATCCTCCGCGACCAACGGTCTCCTGAGCTTCGCCTGCCACCTCGACACCGCGATCCTAATCCCCGTCAACATATTGTACATCAACACATAGTTGACATGCCCCTCCCCAATCAAATTCCCCACCAACGGACCCTCCTCCTTATTCGAGAACGCCCGCACCAGAGACGCCGTCCTCGTCAACGCCTTCTCCGCATGATGGTTTGCCTTTTCCTGCTCGGCCTCCTGAGCCGCCTTCGCCCGCCTCGATATTCGCTCCTTCCTTATCTGCTCCGCCTGCTGCTGAATATCCGTCGCCAGCTCCCCAAGGTCCGCATCGAGCTCAGCTTCGTACGAAGGATGCACCACGTGCATCGACGCCCCCCGCGCAGGAGGCGGCCGTGGAGACGATGAAGACGTCGACGCCACGGAAACAGGCGCGGCAGACCCTATTGTGTTCCTTCTCGTGTACTTGTGATTTGGAGGGTGCAGGTACCCGTCGGCATCCTCACTGGCGTGCGAATGCGGGTGCACCTCGATGCCGGTGTCAGAGTTATTCGTCAGCGTGCGCGTTATCCGATTTGTTCTGCTTGTCAGGGAGGACTTTGTCTCTGCCGATGACCGATGTGAGAGACTCTGAGTGTGCGAGAGACGGGAAGGCGACTTGGCAAACTGGCGGGCGGACGAGCCCGAGGGCACCGCAGCGGGGTCTTCAAAGGTGACAGGTCGACCGGGTGGGGGTGTGTAGGATGTCGCTAGCAGTTTAGGCGAGGGCGTATGCGCCGAGTGCGTCGGTCGTGCGAGTACGTCCAGTCCTTCTTCGTCCAGTCCTTCGATGTCGTGGTTGTCGTCTTGCTCGTGTTCCGTATGGCTTGCAGGCGGTGAAGGAGGCGGTGGACCCGCTCCGTCTGAGACTATCGACTGGCGGTCTCCGTCGAGTATGCGATCAGGCACGGCGCGGACGATCCCAGCACCGACCTTGGCGAAAAACGGCTCTGGCACTGGCCCAGTGCGGATCTGAACACGGTCGTCGGTCACCTTGACGATGTGGACCTCCTGAGGGAGGCTGTGGGAGCTGTTTGTTCTGTCTTTGCCGTTTCCGAAGGCGAGTGCATGCAGCGGGTTGACTGATTCTGGGTCCCGAGCAGTGTGCGGGCTCAGCGTGTGAGTCGACGAAGAGGCTGATCGGGAGTGGGTGGAAGGCGCGGTGGGGGGTGCACTCAGATAGGCAGCAGCCGACGTCGAGGATGGCTTCTGCCCTGTTGTGTCTTCGATAGCATCAGGAGAGGCACTGAGAGGAACATCCAGCAGAGTGGTGGTAGTTGCGGCCATAAACTTTGTTGTGAGGAAAAGAAATATTGTTCTGTCCTCGAGACGAGATTGAAAAGAGGCTTGGTGATGCACAATCAAACCAGACCAGCAAATTCGCAGAGTGATAGAATTAAGTAGAACAGCTGAGCGTCGCCGATGGCCAGCAGCTGAGGCTCTGAGCTGTGTAGATCGTCGTGGTTGATGTCCAAGGAGAGGTTCGGGCGGATTGACGCAGTGGCCGCATTGCACATTGCCAGCGTCGGGCGTTTCGTGCTCTCTCTCCTCTTCCACTCACCAAGAACTCTTCAACAATGGTTTGTTTTCGACTTTGTGCACATCAACAAGAGCAGAGACTGACGACTCGTATAGGCTCGTAATGAAGAAAAGGCGCAGTCCATGCTTTATCGCTTTCGCGAGGCGCAAGCCGCAGAGCTTGGTCTCGGCACCAGGAGCGACCGCAGACCAAGGATGGCGAGCACATGCAAGAGTATGCGAGAGTGCGAACGATGGCGAGGAGAGATCCTGCGCGAGATAAGTCGAAAGGTGTCGAAGATCCAGGACTGTACGTGACATGACGACTTGGGCATGACTTTCACTTGAGGCACAACTCAAACTCGACTAACGTCGGTTATCTTGCCCCATGTAGCTGGTCTCACGGACTATGAAGTGCGAGACCTGAATGACGAGATTAACAAGCTTCTGCGAGAGAAGAGGCATTGGGAGAATCAGATAATTGCTCTTGGAGGAGCAAACTATAGACGAAATGTAGCCATGTTGGATGATGACGGGAAGGAGGTGCCAGGGACGAAGGGATACAAGTGCGTCCTTTCCACTTGTACTGTCCTCTCAACACTCACTCACAGCTGCTTGTGACTACTAGGTACTTTGGCCGCGCGAAAGAACTCCCCGGTGTGAAAGAGCTCTTCCAAAGCAAGAAGAAGGAACAAGAAGAGGAGAACATCGCCCAGACCTTCTACAAGAAGTTCACAAACCAAGGGCCCGCCTACTTTGGCGACCTGGACGAACAGGACGGGAAGCTTCTAGAGTACGAGAGGGCAGCAGAGCAGGAAGGTATGTCCAAAAACTTTGAAACTCTCTTTGCAGAGTAAACGAACATCTAACGTTTCTGTGCGTGCACACAGAATGGGAAGACGCACACAGACACATACGGACAGCCCTCGGTCTCTCAGAAGACGACACCCCAATACCGCCTATCCCTCGTCCCTCAACAGGTTCAACGCTCTCCATAACCGACCAATCAATGGTACAACCAAACGGCACCCCCCCACCACACGCTGCCGACTCCAAACGAAAAGCCCCAGACGCCGATGCAGACGTGTCGATGGAGAACGGGGACAGCGACTCGGCGCCTTCAAAACGACAACATACTGCGAACGGGAGCGGTAATGGTAATGGTGCGACAGCGGCGACACTAGATGCGACAGCGTTGCAGTACGCACGCACGACGGCGGCGTATATACCTTTCCTCTCTGCAGACGACTTGGTCCCGCCGAAGATGCCCACGCAGCAAGAGATGGAAAAGTTCCTGCTCGACCTCCGGAAGAAGGCGTTGGTGGAGGAGTACTTTGGCGAGCAGCAGTCGTAGATTGTGCGACTCTGCTTGTCGGGTTATTCATGCATTCTCACGCTTTGCTGTGTATCTTTACTTGTTATCCCTGCTCTAATGGACTGTACTTCACTTCGCACTGTGCTTTGACCAGAAAGACGAACAGCGGGATTCCATTCACTGATGAATACGAGCCTACTATGTGTGTGGGAGGAGCAAAAAGTCATGTGGGATAAGTACAGTATGTTAATATGAAAACAGGACAGATAGTGTGAATGAGGATATAAAGATACAGAAGAAAAGAACAAGAGAAGTCAGACCGCTTAGCCCTCTAGCAGATAGACGAGACCGTATGCGGCGGCGGCGGCAGCACCACCGACCATGAGCGTACTGACGGCTCCGTAGACGTACCCACCGATGCCTTGCCCGGCAGCACCAGTTATTCTAGCCTTGACAGCTCCAAAGATGAGCAATACGATTCCGGTGACAATGCAAGAGTAAATGAGCGCTATATGGGCTCTTGGCACTAAGGGCGAAAAAAAGAAGCGGATGTCAGCCCAATGCCAATTTACCCGGAACTGGCGAACAGCCGCGACTACGCACCGAAAAAGTAGGGAAGCAGCGGGATGAAGCCACCGATGAGGTATCCCATCCCGATGGTGAACGCAGAGACGTACATCCGCCGCGTCGTAACCTCCTCGAGGCCTTCGCCAAACTTGAGCAAGAACGCCGTAAGACCGACCGACTTGCTCCACCTCAGCCCAGCGTCCTCGACAGTCGTCCTGGAGCTCGACGCGTCGCTGCCCTCGCCATGCGAGTCTATCTCCACCTCCCTCAAGTTCCGCGCTACGAGCCGGCTCGTCTTCTCGTCTACGCCGATAGGCCCGAGGACGCCGTACACCTCGCGCTCCATCTCGCCGTCGCAGCTGCGAAGCACACGTGCGGCGGTGTGCTTTTGGAGGAAGCGGTAGTGATCGCGCTCGGCTTGGGAGGCGAGGAAGCCGCCGATGCCCATTGATAGGGCGCCGGCGATGAGCTCTGCGAAGCCTCCGAGGATAACGAGTTTAGATTCTCCGAGGGAGGACAGACCTGCGGTGAGAGCGAATGGGACGGTGAGGCCGTCTGAGAGACCGATAACGCTGTGAGTAGGATCGAGTGCGGGGTGAGTTTACGACGTGAGAAGGAAGTGCGGTTTGTGGACATACACGTCGCGTACGACGTCCGGATCTACCAATGTCCGTTCATCGTCGTCTTTGAGGTCTTTGCAGCATATACCATCTCTCGCAGGTACATGACGGTCGCATTTAGCTGGCAGAGGCGCGGTTTGTGCTTGGGGTGCGTGTTCACTGAGCGACCAGACGGGAGGCTTCTTGCTCAGAGTGTCGGTAGCCTGGGCGTTCCTGGGAGGAAGAGGGACGGAGGGTGGCTGAGATTCTGACGACATATTTCAGTATCTCGTCGCTGTGTGCTACGGTGTCCACTGGAGGCGTCGGGAGACGAAGGAGATGGTGGTCGGGGTGTAAGAGACGATGTGGAGGTCAAAAAGGGACGCGGGTGGTCGCCAACTTTTGAGTGGGACCAGGGAAAAGCCACAAAGATACAAGCCATGCGTCTAGGCGCCCACATGTGATTGGTCATCAGAGCAGCTTATCTCAGATCCCGCCCTGGGGACGTCATCGGCAGAGTTCTGGCCAGTCGGCTTGCGCGTCGGTTCCTGTGTCGTGTCGCCGTAAGAGGAAGGTGTCGTGGATGGCGGGTCACGCTCCAGGCTGGATGAATTCCAGTGCAGGTCGAGTGCGCTAGGTTCGTCCGAGAGCTGTCCGTATAATGTCCTCTCGTGCTTCATGTCGCGCGAGGAAACGGGATGCAGTGCTGTCACGAACGTGGCAATGTATTGAGAGAAGAGATGCGGTGGATGTTTGACGCGCATTGTCTCACAGCTCGAATGTCCCCGGATAACCGGTTTGGTCCCGCGAGTAAGAGTGATATCGCTGCGTATGCGATATTAAGAATGAAATAGAGGGACTATGATGCAGTGGTTATCTCTCGTCGACGTTTGGTTGTGTAACTTCATACATACGACTATGATGATCGCAAAGACTTTTACCTGTTGCAAAGATATCGACGCATTCCATTCGCTCAAGCTCACGCCTGGCCCAACGGCCGGAGGGTATTGTTCAGTAATTCGCTCTACGTGTGTACAGAAAAACATGATCTATCGTTCTGGATTTAGCTGTAATGCGACGAACTCATTGCGAGTCCCAATCTGTCCAAAGAAACCTTATAAATCAGGCGCAGTAATTACACGCGTCGCCTGAGTCGTCAAGCATGGTGGTTAGCATGACGGCAAAGGGTACGCTGTACCTACAATTAGACGATGCAAAGCCTACGTTCCCGGTATCGTGCTGGTACTCGTTACAGCGGAGCAGAGGCTAGCCGGTACCATCTAGAAGAGACACCCGTCACAGTGTCAAGAGCGGGGCTGGTCGTGAAAGGCCATATATAACTTGCGAAAATTAGATTGGATAAAATTAGCATGACATCCAACGTTGAAACCTGAGAAGCAGTCAGTTTGTGTGGTATGCCTCGGAGCACATCATCGCTACACCCAACTGACGCGTGTGAGTACACCACCGTATTTTGTATCTGGTATCATCCACTCAGATGGGTGGGGGGGAGGGGGCTGTGTTGTACGAGAGTAAGGCTCGACAAAGACGATGCTCCTGCCGTTTGCTACGGTGTTGGAGAGAATTTCCACTTCCTGCGAGACTTATCAGTAACTAGTACGCGCCGTTAAGCAAATCGAGATATGATATTGAGGTGCACCACATCTGGCTGAAGAGAATCAGCTTCGAATCTCCACTTGAACGTGAGAGAGTAACACGAAGTTCGAGGTGACCGTGTTCGGCAGATTAACTCACAAGTGTAGGAAGAACCCACGTGCTTCTATCCGATGCCGGCTCTGCATCTGGTAGGTAGCAGTCGCCATTAACATTGTGTGTTGCCATCTGCCTTAAGCTTCCTATAGATATCGCCCGACTCGACGGTCTGTATGTATCACTGGGAAGCTTGCTTGCTCCGATATAGTACTAGGATCGCAGCACCCGCGAGGTGAACACGCATAGGGGTGTAAGATAGCGATAACGTGTCAAGCGGCGCAGTGCTGTACAGCTGTAAGGTTCAGTCAGAGTGTAATATAATAGTATCGTGGGTCGCGTGAGCTTACCTCGGGTAAACTTGAAGGCTTGCAGTAGAAACTTGAAACTTGAAACTATCGCGGAGCTATCCAACCTCTCGATGGAGAACGTCAACGCGGTGCGTACATTATGCTAGCATTTTGGTTCGGCAAGACTGGATTGATTTGAAGGGAGAACTGACAGGCCTCAAGTTAGTTCAAGTGGTAGTAGATGAGAACGAGGCGCGCGGCACGTTCCGGTGGCGTTACAGCGGAGAATGAAAACTACTTCCCAGACGGGCTGTCCACACTTCAAACACACGTCAACAACGTCCGCCACCGTCTATGTAGAAACCGTATCTTACTTACTCTCTTTCGCGAGCGTGCGATGTTCGACACGCCTTGATACTCGTCAAGCTCGGCTTGAGTACTCAAATGGTACACTGCAGAAATGAAATTTACTGGCAATACTTACTGCACCAGTCCAGCCTACTCCAGCACGCGGAGCAAGCTTCGCGGTGCACACGGTAATGTCTCCATTCCTATTGATAGCTGTGATGCAGTCCAGTCTCTGACAAACATAATACAGTACTTGACAGTACCCGCGGCGCGGAAGATCCGTTTGAAGAGGTGTTTGAAGCGGATATAACTGGGGAGGTACTCTTCCGCAATTTTTGGCAAAACCGCTTGCCACACCGACGACGGAGGCTCGTTCCTGGCCATCTCGGACTGATGCACGCCGGGCATGCATCTAGCTCGGTGGGTACCTCTGGACCCACACACCGTCCTAGTCGTCCTCCTGGCCAAGACTAAAAAAGTTCGGCAGGTGTGCAGGGGACAGTGGTGGGCGCTCCGACGACCTTTGAGGTGCTCGTCGCAACTTTCGTTGGAGTACGAAAATGTTTCGAGCATGTTTCAAGCCATATGGTATGTGCTGGTTCGGTGGTAACGGTGTCCGCGAGCTGATGCCAACACCGCTGGCCAGGGTGAAGGTCCCATAAGCAGCCAGTCACGACCACACGGAAACGGTATTAGCGAGGGTACCGTCGCGGTCAAGCGTCCACGGCGCACTGTGCGGCAGGCTCAAGGCACGGCACACGATTGGTCGAGACGTCCTTTTGTGACATTGCACGGGCAGTCAGCGTCTGTGTGCACCAAGGAGTCGGGATAGATCTGGCTCCAGCTCTGCCAAAATTCTCTTGGTGTTTTCCACACCGCCCGCTCAGTACCTGGGTGCGATCACTGTGCGATCATCCTCTCTCTGATCCCTGATTACTCTATTTATACCCCCTGCATCTGAACCCTTTCATTTTCCTAGTGACTTCTTTCGCCCCGGTGGTATATAGTCCTCAACGCGCTTCGCCCTTCCCCCTTCTCACACTCCCTACCACCGCCCACCACCACCACCACCATGGTCCTCAGTCGCAGCGAATACATGGCCGCCCTCCTCGCCAAAAGGGACGACGACGACGACGTCAACTGCGGCTCGGGAGGAGGAGACACTGGCTCGACTGGTCTCCGTATCGGTGCCGTATTCATCGTCCTCACCGGCTCGATGATTGGCGCATTCTTCCCCGTAGTTGCAAAGCGTACAAGGTGGCTGGCCCCTCGCGTCCCCCGTGGAGTCTTTGATTTCGCCAAATACTTTGGTAGCGGTGTCATTGTGAGTTTTCTCGCGCCACTTAGCAGCGTATTAGAGTTGACTGACTATTGACGCTCACCTGTTGATGTAGATTGCAACGGCGTTCATCCACTTGCTCGATCCCGCCCTTGACGAGCTTGGTTCACCGTGTCTCGCCGCCGAATGGGGTGTTTACGTACGTTCTTCCTTTCTGAGCTTGCAGGTATAACAACTAACCCGATATCTACAGCCCTTCGCACTGGCCATCGCCATGCTCGCCATTTTCATCATCTTCATCGTCGAAATCGTCGCCTTCCGCTGGGGAACCGCCAAACTCGCCTCCATCGGCATCTCCGCCGACCCGCACGGGCACATGAACCCTGCCGGAGCCAGCCACGCCGCCCACGGTCCCGAGTCCGGCGACAACGGCGACAGGAACGTCCTCTCCGAGCATGGCGCGTACGATGACTCTGAGAAGGGCCGCGATGCCAGCCTCACGGGAAAGAAGGACGTGGAGATGGCCGTGTTGAACGCTGCACCGTCGAGTGTGGTCGATTCGCCTGCTACGCAGATCATCGGTGTGGCTATCCTCGAGTTTGGTGTCCTGCTCCACAGGTAAGCAGACTATACTCCATTTTCGTGGTGCTCTCCGTGCTAAGAGGAAGTATCTCAGTGTCCTTATCGGTCTGACACTCGCCGTGACGGATGACTTTATCACGCTCTTCATCGTCATCGTTTTCCACCGTGAGTCCCATCTCCTTCATCTGCTCTTCTCTACAACTTATTAATCGATTAATTTTCCCCCACTAGAAATGTTCGAAGGTCTCGGTGTCGGCTCCCGTCTCGCCTACATGGAGCTGCCTGCCAAATACTCGTATGTGCCCCTCATCGGTGCCTTCCTCTACGGCATCACCACTCCAATCGGTTAGTCCAAACGAATCCTTTATACTGCCGTCTACTTCTCTAACGTACACGCTTGTTTGTTTACAGGCATCGCCGTCGGCCTAGGTGTCCGGACCTCCTACAACCCCGACAGCAAAACCGCCAGCATCGTCTCCGGCATCCTCGACGCCCTCTCCGCAGGTATCCTCATCTACACCGGTCTCGTAGAACTCCTCGCACACGAGTTCTTGTTCAACAAGGAGATGATCACCGCGTCGAACTGGAAGCTTACCTACGCCATCGTGTGCATGCTTGCAGGAGCGGGTATCATGGCTCTCCTCGGCCGCTGGGCTTAATTGGAGCTCTCTTCTTCTTTGTCTTACTGGATAGATGACGATTGCTTCCAGTGCCTTACCTGCTACTATTTGTACTTGACGCCACATTTACGACATGCTTGTGTTCGGCTCTTTGCTGCTCCTCCTATGCATTCATTCACTAATATATCATCCCCATTCGCCATTCGTATCTCACTCCCCCTCCCCTCCTTCCCGATCCCTGCTGCTCATCTTCCGGTAGTATTGGAACGTAGTAAAAGTTCTTTTTTGACAGTAATGTTGGTGGTGGTCTTGTTGTAGGCTATTCGATGCGATGATTGAACTACATGATTGGATTCATATTTCTCGCTCGTGCGATCCGCATTGCACGAAAAAACTGCAGCGACGTAATTTCGCTTGCTCACTGGCACTGCCGCCGCCCGAGAAGGTTCCCCGGGAATATTGAGGAGCTGAATCGTAGCCGTGGTGTCACGGTCTGCCTGTTTATGAGCCACTGTGAGTGAATAAACCACAATTTTGGGCGAATTACTACTTGTTACAACTCATGATCAAACCTGCGATGTGTATTGAAATGCGTATATGTAGGATTCGAGCTTAAAGAGAGAAGCTGGTACAATGAGTTACGGACTTGCTTGGCGGTCTTCAACACAACAACTGCCATAACGGGTGGCCACTCACTAATATAAGCGCGCAGACATGAAGCGCTTTATCATGTCTTTGATTGCCGCCAGGCTTTGTGGCGTTTTTTGTGCCTCCTTTCCCGGTAACTAATACTTACCACCTCCAATACGACCAGTGCGCAGCATCTCGAATATCCAGCCAACTTCGGAAGAGACCCCATTTGCCTATGTAAATCCCATGAAAGACTGTTGGGTTCCAGCATCTTCATTCCATCATCCAACTTCTGACGCCGATATCCCGAAATCGCAATGCCAAGCGTATTTGTGTTTCGCTATGTTTCGATTTCCGAGCGTTTCCTCGCACCACCCCTCCGTCTTGTGATGGGTTGTAAGTATCACTTGAAGTCCACTCGCAGTTGAGTATGCACCATTCCTTCAACGCACAACTCGTGTCATCCCACATGCTCGCGCCAGTGGTGGTTCGCTGAATAAAACGTATACCCCGGATCACCGTCCCTACTCTCCATGACCTCTCGTGACCACTTCCGTTGTCGCATCTTCCATGTTTCCTGTGTTTTTGTTGCAGTGCTATGACGCCTTCTCCATTACTGTACAAACGATCGTACACTCGGCCTGCTGGAATCAGCTGGAATTCTTGAGTCTGAGTCTGAATCAGACTCGGCGGAAAATTTATTCAGTCTCGCCTTACACACATGCAAATTTGATCGGCCCTGTGTCCTGCCTGCCGCTGGCTCGGGAGTTCGAATACATATACCAGCGAAGTCGACAGCGTTGTGGCGGAAACCGTTGCCCTTTTCGACATTCGTGGAGTCTGCATCTGTGCGCATGACCAGAGTAGCGTCTGCCTGATCAACGTCGTAAGAAGCCCTGGGGCAGCGCGTTACATAACGTTATATACTGTACTGCAACGAGGCAGCTGGCTTATCTTCTTCCCTTCCTCGGACTTCTTCCTGTGCGCCCGCACCTCCTCGCTCTATAGTCGACGATGAGCAGCTCGATACACGATCCACGAGACTCGAAGGAGGACTCCAGCAGACGAAGGTCAGTGCATCTCCGATCTCACGAATCTATCATATCATGTGGAGAAACTGAATGTGGGGTTAACGTTAACTTTGCTTGTGTCGATTATCAGCTACATCGAACACGAAGACATCTCCCAGCTCAATGCTGCCGGTGAACTCTCTGAGCTTGCCGTCGTCGCCGAAGGCGAAGACAAGACGAGCTGGTTCATCTGGCTTCTCGTGCTGTGCACCAGCATCTCTGGTCTTCTCTTCGGTGGGTCCGTCCTTGGAGATAATTGATTGCATACACAAGACTTACGGCTTTTCTGAACCCCTTGCAGGTTATGACACTGGCGTTATCTCAGGCGCCCTCGTCAGCATAGGCTCTGATCTCGGGCCCGCCGAGCTCTCTTCTGGCCAGAAGGTTAGTGTTCTCCGCACCGACGATACTGAATATGTTGCAGAAGCTGAAGAAGCTGCTGTTTTTAGGAACTCATAACTTCTGCCACCACACTGGGCGCCTTAATTGGCGGTCTGGTGGCTGGCATGCTTTCAGATTTCGTCGGGCGCAAACTTGTCCTAGCTATCGCTGATATCGTATTTATCGGCGGTGCCATTGGTCAAGCTGTCTGTCATACGGTTTGGTCCATGGTAGGTCCATCTCAGCAATCTATTGTTCTAATCTTGCTGATAACAACGTGACAAGATTGGCTGCCGTTTCCTCATTGGTATTGGCGTCGGCCTTGCATCTTGCGTTGCACCTTTGTATATCCAGGAATTATCCCCCACTCGCCAGAGGGGGCGCATGGTGGTCCTCAACGTTGTTATGATTACTGGCGGACAAGTCGTAGCCTACGGTATTGGTGAGCAATTTGCCGATATTTTCAGAGAGTATATGAGGCTTATACTCTACAGGCGCTGCATTTGAGCATGTCCACGGTGGATGGCGATGGATGGTTGGCCTTGGTGCTGTACCGTCCGGTATACAATGTTTGCTTCTCATCTTCCTTCCGGAGTCACGTAAGTTTTCCCTTCATGATCGAGACTCTATAGCTAGGTACTCGAATCTATGTATGCTCATCCTCTATCTAGCTCGTATCCTCATCCGCCGTGGTCAAATGGATGCCGCCAATCAGGTTATCAGCAAAGTTTATCCATATGCCACACCCGAGCAAATCTCTTTGAAAGTTCGGGCACTGCATTCCGCAGTGAAGAGAAGCATCGACATCTCAGATTCTACGACGCTACTGCAACGATTCGGGATGGCTTTCCTGAACCCCATCAATCGTCGCGCCGTCAGTGAGTCTTATCTATTCTTCTACAACGTCGCGCAAACCACTAACTCACGTCTACCAAAAGTCATTGGATGTGGTCTCCAGGCATTCCAACAGCTCTCTGGCTTCAACACTCTCATGTACTATAGCGCGACTATCTTCCAGGAGATCGGGTTCAACAACCCAACGGCGGTCGGACTCATCGTCTCTGGCACGAACTTTATCTTCACCCTCTTCGCACTCAAGTACATTGACATCATCGGCAGACGGAAGATCATGATCTTTTCCGCACCGGGCATGATCATTGGATTGGTGCTTGCTAGTATATCGTTCCATTGTGCGTGCATGTTTCCTTTGGTTGGATATGTGAACAGTGTGAGTGATGCTGATCGCGACTGCATATCTAGATCTCACTCTTAAGACTGGCGGGAACCTCGTAGATGGCACGGACTACTCGAAGACTTGGTCGGCTATCGTCCTCGTCTCTATGATCTTCTACGTCGCATCGTACGCCACCGGTCTGGGTAACGTCCCATGGCAGCAAGGCGAGCTCTTCAGCTTGGAAGGTGCGTTCTTTCGTTCCTCTCCCATGGCGCCTGCTCTACATTTCACTTACGCTTATTGGTACAGTACGTGGTATTGGCACTTCCCTCTCCACCTTCTGCAACTGGGCCGGTAACCTCCTCATCGGCTCAACCTACCTCTCCCTCATGGACCGCATTACACCTTCCGGAGCCTTCGGGTTTTACGCCGGCCTGTGTCTCCTCGGATGGCTCTTCTGTTTGTTCTGCTTCCCAGAGACCGCGGGTTTGAGTTTGGAGGAGGTGCAGATGGTGTTCAGGAATGGGTTCGGGGTGAGGGAGAGTGGACGCTTGAGAAAGGAGAAGATGAGGTTGGTGGCGAAGGAGAAAGCCGCAAGGAGACGTGGTGGTGCCGCTAATAGTGATAACGAAGGTGCCAGCGAGAAGGGCGGTGATGCCGATGCGTCTGTGAGGGAGGTATAATAAGACGGGCTACCCCGAGGTGGAACGTTTCACGACGTGATGACAGTAATGAGCCTAAATGGCTTGTACGCGCACGATTACTTATATTTCCCTGTTGTTTTATGTTTTATCTGGTATGATTTTGGATGTCTTGTACTATGCTTAATGACTATCATACGTGTATACATTCGGAGTTTCGAGGGATGTTTACAGATACAGCATTGTCAACTTCGATACATTTGCTAGTCATACAATCGTATTTCACGCAACCTTGGTAGCCGTGAAGAACGCAGCATGGTACACATACCCCAGCATACTTTGCGCGTTATTAGTATAAGTCGTTTCTATCTCTCTCGCATTCTACATGTATCCAATGAGCTAACAGCTCCACTCACGAGAGCAGCGCAAAGACTCACGGAAATCTCGAACCCAACATTTCTGGCCAACGTTTTCAGCTCATCCAGACTGAGCTCGATGGAAGGATCGTTGGACGTGTTGTTCTCCCAGTGCCACAGCAGTGGTCCCAAGTTGATCCATACACCGCCGGGAGCGAGCTTGCGGTGGATCACTCGGAGGTAGTTGATGATGTTCTTCGCCTGTACAGTATTACAGTTATTTATGAATATGAGCGGGGAAAAGAGGTTTCAGCAATTGTAAGAGAGCAAACTGACGGTATCAATGAAGAAACATGTCAGCACAGCGTCAAACAATCCAGACTGAGGCTCTTCAGGATCTTCGTCTTCAAGTTCGCTGCCGTATATCTCCTCAAAGTCGCCTATGGGAGATGGTCAGTGTGAGTGGCCGCGGGTTTCTTTGAGACGGATTTCAACGAACCGGCCACGAGAGAGAAGTTGGAGTTTGGCGGAAGCGAGGAGGGTGAAACATCTGGGAATTGAACAGCGCGCAACAAAGCGGGTTTGGCGCGGATGTTTGAGAAGGAATGGATGTATGGATATATTGTGTGTTGATTTATTTCTTCCGTTCTGTGAAATAACCATTTAGTCCTGTGCGATTATTGTCCCCGATGTGATGCTTTGGGTTACCTGTTGAGAATGAAGAACGAGCTGAGAAGCATGTAGTGAGAGAACTCATTCCCTTGACATGCAAATCCTATTGAATTGCAGATGAGGTTTGTTCCACTGATGTCGGATGAAAGTATGGGTACCTTGGAATGCTACATCCCAGGCTAAGCGGCAAAGTCCAGCACCCGGTACGAGCACTCTAATCTTTGATCTTGAAAGAGCTATTAGTCAATCATTGCACATTGGCTTAACCAGCATCAATATACCTTTGATCTTGTGGTTTGTCCTTGAAGTGCTCGAGAAGAGCATCGATCATGGGTTTGTAGCAAACATCTCGCTCAACCTTGCCCTTATCAAACCCAGACGTTAGTCACTCCAAGACGACATTGGTTCGACACAGAGAGATAGGAAAATAACCTCTTCGCTCCAATCGCGGACGAATTGCTTGATAGTACTACGGAGCTTATCCATATCTGCGTCCGTAGGCCTCACGGTTGCGCGTTTGGTAGAAACACCGTGACTATGCCCATGGCTCCCATGCTCATGCGAGTGGCCTCCTGGAAGACAAGCCCATCAGACAATGCAACCCAGGTAAATTAACATGTAAGATTAGTAACCGTGAGAGTGAGAGTGCGTGTGCGAAGGTCCAGGCTGCCCGCCATCGCCGCTATCTTCTGCATCTTCTCCTTCGTCAAAGTCACCTCCAAAGATCTGAGTGTCCGCCACGATCTGCTTCAAGAATTCAGCATTGGCAAGGATCGCCTTGTCCACTTCGGCCAACTTTTGTTTGTAGCCCAAGTTACTCAGCAGCTCTTGATCTGCTCTGGGGAGTGTGTATATGTCTTTCCGTCGACGGTTATTCGCCGCGATCTAGATGCATATCCCAAGTGCAGCAACTGGTTCAGTAACGCGAAGGACCAGATGCAGATTTATATGCCGAGAGAAAAACGTACAGCATAGTTAGCATATTGCTGAAATGTGAGCACAACCTTTTGGAAAGCGCGTTCTTCCTCTTCGATCTCTGCTTGTCCGAGCGGCATGGTGGCGGTCGGATTGAAAGAGTGCGCTTTCCTTCTGTGAACATAATTGATGCGCTCGGGATTGCACTCAGCGAAGCGCACGTACTTACTCCCATACATACTTATCTTACTCGAAAGGGCCACCTATGGTGGCGGCAGGTCTTGTTCCTGTTTCATGATATCTTATTACCCTACCATTCATTCTAGAGGTATTGTAACAGTGCAAAATGACGCTAAAAGGACTTAATTGTACGTTGAACTCGGCTGCTGACAAAGCAGCTGGCGCCAACGTAGACGCGTATCGTTGCGCTATCTACTTCAAGTTACTAGGAGCTCGAGCAAGAAAGCTTAAGCTTGCTCTAGGAGCACGAAAGGACTTTACGCTCATCCCAGGCATTCGTGTTCATACGTACGTGTACTTCAACGTTCCTTGGTGCAACGCACCTACGTACAGTATCTGTCAGTTCAACAAGCGACGATGCAGGCTAGTATTGGCACCAGCAGCGCTCTGCTATTACAGTGCCTACAGGAAGCAACGAGGTTTCTTGGACAACTTCACACGCTCCTTCGTATAAAATGAGGGAAAGCGCTAGAAGTTGCCCAGGTCCTATCTCCAAGAGCTCCTCCAGTGTTTGTGTTGTAGCCACGGCGACTTGAGGGCCGGATCTCTCAGATCGACATGGCTGCACCTACTTACTCACCACACCCGCTTCTCAAGGAGCCGGTGTTATACGTCGCTGACCCTCCGCAACATGTGCGATGGAATCACCTCATAAAGATGTTCAATCGCTGTGGCACGGTCACCTACAGTGGTCTGTGCCCTGTATCCGATCCTCAGCTCGGCATGAAGCGAGAATGCTATCCTGTTCACTTTGTCAACCTATTCGAAGGTATGTACTACGTCCCAGCAGTGCTGTCCCCGAGTCACTCGCTAAGTACAGATTCAGCCGAAATGGCTCTAGCAACTTTACAAGGCGAACCTGTACCTGATGTCGACCCGCCCTGGTCGATGGCATTATCCCACTCACCTATGTTGCACCCTGCCAGCCCCAATGGCGTCCGATCTCCTTTGCACGTTGTCAAGGACAACTCACCGGCGAATGTCATCGACGATGCGAGTGCTCAGATGGCGTTCATATGGTTTCGTTCGGTAGGGCCGTTGGTATCCACTCGAATCAGTGTAAAAATGGGTAATTCGCAGCTTGCGACTGTTATTGAGTATTGGGATAGCGTGCATGCAGAAATTGCTCGTGCCAAGATAAACGATATCCACGAAGATTTGCGGGCACTACCGATATTTGGCTTGCGATATAATCCCCGTAGTCTTCTCTGTTCGGTGTGTCCTTGTCGAATTGCTGCCACCACGACCCCATTAACTGACTACCCCATTCCATATCTTCCAGGGAACCTTGAATCTACAGCAAAAGAGCGTGGATGACCTTGTTTTAGTACGAAAAGAGCTGATGACAAAATTTGCCCAGGTAGGTACATCAGCAGTGGATATAATCCATGATGCCTTATTAACATTATGAACAGTTTGGAAAGATAACCCAGTGCGCGAAGTATTTAATTATCCGATAAACTTCGAGCTGACTCGTCCATCGTGGTAGGATACACTTCACCAAGGCAAGAAGACCTTGTCCCATTGAAACCATCACCTTCCAGTCTCCTCATTCTGGTACGTCCTTTTACAAAGCAAGGGTCGTCCTGCTCACCTTGTGCTGTCAGCTTCTCGAGCTTTGGAAGTGATGGACGGGGAGCTGATTGGAATGTTTCGCCTTACACTGGAATACCAAGAAGAGGACTCCTCATCTCCTGTAAGTACTTTTCTCATGACTGATAGCTGTGTACCTTACGCTGTGATCCATCATTCATCTATGTACTAGAGTATGGATAGTACGGCACAAACCTCGCCTCACAGGACAAGGCCAAGCTCATACAAGCAGCAAACGATGCTTAAAGAGCCTATTATATATGTCGTGAATCCTCCTGCCAGCACTACGTGGATGCATCTCCAGGCAATATTCACAGATGAAGTTTATGGGAAAGTCCAAGATTGTGGTAGAAGTCCCGCTAGAGCGGGAGCTCGGAAATGGGCAGTCCGTTTTATCGATTTATATCATGGTAAGGTCCGAAGCGTTCGCGGTATGGCTGAACACTAACTCTACCTTCAGCGGAAATGGCCCTTGCCACCATGCATGAGACAGTGATAACAAACACTGTCCCACAATGGACGATGATCCTTTCACACTCACCCACCTTAGCAACTCCGAGACCCTCAGATTCGATTCTCTCCCAGTATCTACAAACCAATTCTGACTTCTTCACATCGAAAACGACTCCTCAGGTACTCTTCAAATATTTCCGCAAAGCTGGGCCCCTTGTTTCGGTTCGGATGAACGTGGACATTGGAAATAAGAAACGGGCGGCCGTTGTGAAGTATTGGAACGAGAAAGATGCCAACACAGCCCGTATCAAGAAAAATACTTTGCATAGTATGCTGCGATCCCGCCCAGCGTTCTCTTTGCGAACGTTTGACCCACACAGGCTTCGCTACTCAGTACGTCGTGTGCAGAGCTGGCTTAACGCAGTCGATCAGATTTTGCTCAATACCTCGTCGTATCATTCAGGGGTTTGGATCCTTGTTTTCTTTGGGAGATGTAGTAGATGCTTTCTCCGAAGTACGTGTGCATGTAAATCATCAATAGAAGCTCTGATTTAGTTGACGTTTGATGATAGTTTGGGGCTGTTACCGGGTGCGACCTCCTCTTATTGACCGTTTTCCCACTTGGCTGACCTTGACTTCAGTGCAACATTGGAATACAAGGACGATATACTGTATGGAAGCATCGCTTTCTCCTCTTCAACTGATGGTATGGCCCTCTCTCGCAAGCTTGTCTCTGGTTAACGTGGCCCTTGCAGCCGCACTCGCTTTGCAAGCAATGGATGACAAACCTTTTCGAGGAAGTGCTTTGACTGTGCAGTACGAGGAACCCGAGGCTCAACATGTATTTCGACGATGTACGAGGCTCACGTCGTCACCCCCGGATAAATCAGGCGACACCACTAACGAGACGACAGTAAGTTCACCTCGGCCACTGCGAACAGTAACACTACATGACATCCTTCTAGGATATTCCGCCCCCTAGTCCTTCGCCTGACCGACTGCGAAGAGAGACTCATGCCCGTGAATTGAAGGAGGCCGCTGAGCGTCGAGCTCAAGAAGCTACCACGAGAGCGGCCTCACAAGCGAAGGTGAAGAGACAACAGGAGACACTCCTTCGCAAAGAAGAAGCAGAGCGTAGGAGTGCGAAGGCAAAACAAGATACCGAGACTGCCATGGCGAAGCAGCACGCAGCTTGCCAGGACTTCGACTCGGCTAAGCAGGCGCAAGAGATGGCGGACCAGGCGCTAGCGGAGACACAGAAGGCGTGTGCTGAGGCCAAACGAATATGGCTAGAAGCGGTAGATCGCGAAGTGGAAGCAGCCAAAAAAGCTAGGGACGCTCAGGAGGCTGCGAACGAGGCTTTGGGAAGGAAACAGGATGCGGATGCGAGTGTTAAGATTGCCCAAGAAGAAGAAGTGTCGTCACGGATTGACGCAGAGAAGCTCACAGCTGAACTCGACCAGGATGTGGTAGACGAGGAGACTTTGCGCCAGGCAAAACTTGCCGAATCCATAAGACGTCTCACGGAGCTTAGGCAATTGGAGCAGAGAGAGAAGGAGGAGGAGGCACGTAAGGAGCAGAGAGAAGTGGAGGAGACATTGAGGCGGCAGCGGGAAGAGGCGGAACGTTTGCTAAGCGAGCAGCGAGAACGAGAAGAGCAGGCAAGACATGACGCAGAGGCGCGACAACGACGTTATGAACAAGCCGTAATCACAGAGCAAGTACGGTGCAGAACGGCAGATTTGCAGTTTTACCAGACCTCGACCGGTATTCAATGGAATGATCAACGGGCCCTCGAGAGGTTCAAGTTCTTCAGTTACGATTTCGACACAACCAAGTTTCAAGACTCGCAGCCCCTCACGTTCGACAGCGTCCCTTGGCCTATTCTCGCCCGGCCACGCGATATGACCTTCGATATCATCGACTGGGGTGCAGTGGAGAAGTTCTTTGACGCAGTAGAGAAACTGATGCAGGACAAGGCGGAGTTCAGGGCTCTAGTAGAGAAGGCGCATCGTAGGTTTCATCCTGACAGATGGAAATCACGCAATATTCTTAGCTCTGTGTGGGATCGTGATCTGCGTGCTCAGCTGGAGGCCGCTGGCATTGTGGTGTCTCAAGTTATCACTCCACTCTGGGCGAAGACCAGACAGTCATAGTACTAGTGGTCGAACGTTACACTAGCAAGCGTTCATATAGGAAATTTCGTTTACTGCTTATTTAGCCATTATTTGCGTCGAAAACATATGTTCGAAGTCCATTTGATCGCACTTCCATCTCAGAACTCGATCCCTCTGCAAGACGAAAACGAAATGCCCAATGTATTATGCAAACGCACAACAGAGGTTCCAAGAGATCGATGCACACATCCCTATTGCTAGATAAATACAACACTGCGTTGAAAGAGGCAAATGAACTTGAACGCAGAAAAGAAAAAGAAAAATGTGTGAATTTGAGATGAAGATGTCGTGGATATCATCGTTGAAAAGGTCAAAGTCGTAAGTCGTGGCTACCGCAAATCGATAATTTCTATCGGTATATCCTTGATCTGGACATGATTGCTGTCGCAATCCTATGGCCGGGGAGTGAGAATAGCAAATCATGGTTAATTATGCGAGTTGAACGTACTGTGTATATTGCGACATCGGGATGGGGGTGGAATGCCTCTTTGGCATTGCACTCCAGAATCGTAGTAAGACCAACGGGGTCAGTCAATCGGAAGATCCCAAAGCTGTGTAATAAATGGTACGTCAGACGAAAAGTCCTCGAATATAGGGAGATGCACGTACGTAGGCTTTGAGCTGGGTGCACACACCACTGCAAAAGACTCGGGAAGCATACGCTGGAAGCCAGAATGCGTATGCAGGTCTACAGAAGACATGAAACCTGTGACAACGTTAGAGTCATTATTATGGATATAGTAGGGGTGCTTACAAGACTGGGTCGGGTGCGTATGAATCTACAGAAAATGATGAGCACCATACATCTACGTTACTCATTAACAAATACATACCCAACCGAGTGTGATCAGCTTCCTCTGCTCCGTGATCTGCAGCACGAGCTCCTCCTCATCCATAGTACACGTATCGCTCGTAGAGTGTTGCTTCGGGATCAGCAGCACCGACACGACGTACTTCCCCTTGACTTCCTTCCCCAACAGAAGCCCACAAGTCTCCTTATTGCGCTCAGTATTGACTCGAGCAATCGAGAGGAATCGAGATAAGCAATCGCGCGGCATCTTCACTGATCTCAGTTCTACGACTTGGGTGTCGGACGAAGCGCCGCGAACGATTCGTGATGCACTTGGAAGGGGTGGTGGTGGAGGCGGGACTTGAGGGAGAGGTGGGCGGGGGTTCGGTGAAGGACCTCGTTGGCTGCCACCTTGACGTGCATCGCGCGGTGGTTGGGATTGTGGCTGGAAGGGATCTGCCATGGGCATGCCGGGAAGATAATGAGGCATAGGAGGCGCTGAAGGTTTGGGAAGGATGTTGGAATATAAATTCGTGGATGGTTTTGTCTCCAGGAGTAGTGACGAAGAAGGTGGAGGTTCGTTGGGATGCGAGAACATTGATCGTAGTGATGGCGCGTAGCCCTGTTTGAGTTGGTGCTGGGACATGAGCGTCGGATACTCGACGTGTCCAAAGTCGGGCGGGGCGGGGGATGTTGTGGTTATGGGAGTAGGATACATGATTCTGCCAGTCAATCAGTAGTTAGATAAAGTTTCATTAAACTTGTTTACAACTTACCCAGAGTTGGTATTAGACAGCTTCGCAGGTGTACGATCGACGTATTTGCCTCGTCGAGCAGCGTGGCTTTCATCACTTCGTTCATCAGTATCGGTGTCGTCTTCGTACTTTATAGGGCTCTCAAGAGGTAATATCGAGGGTCCAGTGTAACCAGGTCGACTTTGAGATGAGCTCCCTGGGCGGGATGACTGCGGAGTAGTCGCTCTATACGAGGTATCAGGAAACGCATTTCTAGGCTGAGCCTCAGGCTCTTGAGATCGCCTGTGCAATAATTCTGAGCTGCTGCTGGGAGCAATCTCTCGTCTCGCCGCTCTTGCTGCGGCTTCAGCCTCCTGTTGTCTTCGCAATATACCCTCCTGCTCCTCCCTTCTCCTCTCGAGCTGCCTCCTTCGTTTCTCCTCTTCTTTGCGTTCCTCGTCCGAAACTACATACCCTCGCCTCGCCGCTGCCCGTTCATATTCAGCTGCTTCTCTCGCCTCGAGGCGCTTCGCTTCGTCGAGCTCTCGTTGTCTCACCTCCTGTGGCTGCCGGGCCCAGGCTGCTTCTTCCTGTGCTCTGCGTTCCCGTTCTTCTG
The DNA here is from genome assembly GCA_037042295.1 of Irpex sp. Y119-03. Classification (NCBI taxonomy): domain Eukaryota; kingdom Fungi; phylum Basidiomycota; class Agaricomycetes; order Polyporales; family Irpicaceae; genus Irpex; species Irpex sp. Y119-03. Next base: position 40,900 of record JAXQKB010000951.1, on the reverse strand, counting down.
CCTCCCTGCGAGCTGTGTGGGCCATCCGCCATTCCACCTCTCCGCGCATAGCTTCCTGTGCCTGCTGAGCACGCTCTTCATCCCGCTTCCGCCTCGCAGACTCTTCGCGGGAAATGGGTTCTGCTGGGGGTGGTGGCCGGGTCGGCGCGTTTGGAGAACCACCGCTTGCTAGCCAAGCCTCGTATTGATCGACTAATATGGGCTTCAGCTCGCTCAGATTGTCCAGGATCTCTTGTCCATTCTACTCCAGGCGCGTTGATCTCAGCGTACGTTCACACGCCACGAGTGATATGATACTCACCAGGCCAAGGTTTGCGCGCTGTGCAGAAGTCAACAATGTCTGATACTCTCTGTGCGTCGGCAGCTTCTCCAGCACCAGGGTCGCAGCACGCGCGTATTCAATGAAGGCTAGCTCATAATCTCCTGCCTCCACATACGAGTTTCCAGATTTACGAGCCTTCTCTGCGGTGCGCAACCAGTGTTTGAGCGGTTTGCTGGGATCCCACAGACCCTCGTTTGCTTCCGTGGCGAGTTCAGCGATTGAGCGTGGGCGGTACTGATCTTGAGGCGACGGGTCTGGTGCGGGTCTGCGTGAACTCGAGGCACTCATTCTGTGTTCTGTCGACGGTGTCAGGGCGCGACGTCGTGGTTCAAGGTCAAGCTTTGGGTGCTACGCACTGCCGCTTCAGTGTTCTGCGCTGCTTATGAGGAGGACTGCGGCAACCTCGGTTGTTCCGGGAAACCGAACTTCGGGATGGCGGGGATATTTCAATCACGCTGTAGACAGATGTGTCCGGTATCAGTGTTGCGTCGGCGAGGACTCGAGCTCATCGTCGTCGCCGTCGTCGGACGTCCTTCGCGAGTCGGCCGCGGGCAGCGCACTGCGAGCGTACCTTCGTGGTCAGACAGCCCGATTAGGAAGTATCCACGTGATGTTATCGGTTCGGTTTAGACTTGGGTTTAGTCGGCTGGCGCCCTCCCTGCCGATTTCTTGGATTGCATCGACATAGAAGTCAGAATGGTTGGTCGTCACATACATTCAGTTCACCATGGATATGGCGACAGGTTTGGATAGCCAAAACAATACATTTGTTCATAGCCCAGTGAATGGCAAAAGATGTAAGTACCGTGACCCCGGCCTGGGCATCGGAAATATCTCCGCTAACCCAGGGCAGAAGCTACAGCCTACATATATATACTTACCGCTGTCCGAACTTCTCCAACCGTTTCTAACAATGGGTACTTATACAGTATGCACGATAGTGGCCAAACTCGCACATCACTGCAAGCATGCGCGCCTCCAGCGCTCCTGCTAGCAGCTTCGTGCGTTTGGTTAGTATGTAAAGCGGATATGCCAGTGCATAGAAAAACGGAGGAGATGTTGAGACCTCATGCGCTCAGTTCGCCATGTTAGTGGATGTGCGAGAAGCGGTAACAAGTCTGGTCGGATTCTTACTCTAGCATAGTAGGATGATCTACTAGGATCACACAGCCAGGCTCTGCAAAGTTTAATAGTTTAACGGCGAAAGATGTCGAGGCAACCTGTCCTGGTTACATTAGACATCCACGCTATGGCTATGATCAAAACTGTACATTATTAGTATCAAAAAATGAACACCATACTGAGAGACTGCACAAACCTACAGTGAGTACGTATACTAAGACAGACTTAAATCACGCACATTGCCGCAGGCCTTCGCGCCTCCGGCGCTCCTGCCAGCAGCTTTGTGCACGTTATATGAAAAAAAATCATACAAAACCTGAAAACAGGGAGAGGCCGCGACTAGACGAGAAGGAGAATTCTTGCTCTTGAGCAAGCTTCACACTTTGGATAACGATACGCGTCTACGTTGGCGCTTATATACTTAGTCAGCGAGTCTGAAGCGCCACTTGCGTCACTGTTTAAACTTCGTTGAAGGTCCTGCGTCCTTCCTCCTGTCACTACTTCGTCCATCTATAGCTATAGTGTAGCCCGTGAGGCCCTTTCTACTGTTCTGCGGCTGAGCCTCTTCATCAACTCCAAAGCTCGCTTCACGTTACACACTCCGTCATGCGGATCTGCGGGTGTTGTGGGAGTCCGCCATTAAGACAGCTGAAAAGCTGCAATTGAGCAACGCACCTAACGGCAGGGACACATTCTAGAATCGATTTATGGTTGGATAATGAACCTGGTCAGTACGACCTTCGATCCCGACATACACTGTTCGAGGCAGGGTTTTCGTATATTCAATAGCAAGCCTCCTGAGCTCGCCCTGCACTTTATTGAAATTATTCGACCACTAACGAAACACCTGCGAAATCTGGCGGGAGATCTACCCTGGATGAAATGAATAGTACGCTACGCTACCTATGTTGTGTTGTGCACTGAGGTTGATGCTTACCTATTCAATCGCAGGTACTAAGTAGTTCGTGAACAGCTGGCCGTGCGAGTCGTTGTCAGCTCGACGCATTCAAAGCCATGCCTGGCGAAGGGAACTCATACACCTGTCCCAATCCCCGCATTTGATGTCGACGGATCTCCTATTCCACCAGGTGCTTGGCAATCAAAGCTATGAAGGGCTGACGTGCTCGTGAAGTTTAACGGACGCATATATGGTTCGCTAAGCAAGAAAATACAATTACTACGCCAATATCGTCGAGATTCGAGCACTCCACGCAGCGCGGCCCCGTCTCGAGTCCCAAGAAACGGGCGCATGCAGAAACTTTCCCTAATGCCACTGCAGGTCCTTCTTCATTGAAAAAACGTCGCCGTTCCTGTACGTTATTTATGCATGCGACACTACAACATAACCAACATCTATGAATCGGTAAAGAACACCGGCATCCAGAGTCATTAATAATCTATACCTACTGCTTAGTGATTTGTGTCGAATTTGCTGTTCCTCGTGTGCAGTACTTTCAATAAGAATAGATTGATGTTTGCGTACAAATGCAACAATACATGATATCGATGCGGGAGCAAGACCCGACGCCGCCGTGGGCGGCCCTTTCGAGTGTCCAAGAGAGCGAGGCGGCCGCGGGCAGTTTAGTGGGCGCGTAGGTAGTGATCCCATCAAAAAGGACATCAAGGCACGTGACACCAGCGAGCCCTACCCCAGACAAGAGGACCGATTTCAAGAAATCGGAATTGATTCTGGGCACCGAGCCGAACCACACGCGAGCCAAATCGCCGCGGCGGGCCAGCGCGCGCACTCTAATTCGTGACATCTCTTTCCAGGTCTCCTCATTCTCCGTTTCGTCTTGTCTGCTCTTTACGACTTGGTCCCAGAACTCTTCCTCAAATTACCACCTTCATTTGTTTTCTACGAGTAGCCGAAATTGCCACCATGCTCGAAACCATCCCCGGGTCGAAGAGGGGCATATTCTTCGTCGTAGCCGTGTTTGCGGTCTTCATGCAGGCAGGACTCTGGTCTGCGCGCAAAACAGCCCACGAAGTCTTTCCAGACAACTCGCTGATACCACAGGCACCGTCGCTGATGTCCTTGGTCAAAGGCAATGCAAGACATACCGTCACAGAACACCCTATACCGAAGCTAATGGCAGAGGCGGAAACCAAGTTTCGTAAACTCCTCGCTCGTCAGAGCCAAACTTTACCTCAAGCAGTGGCAGAGTACAAGCGGAGATACGGACGAGACCCACCTCAGGGGTTTGATGACTGGTGGAAGTTTATTAGAGACAACGGCGTTCTCATGGTGGACGAGTACAACGCTATTGCAGAGGATCTGGAGCCGTTCTGGGACCTGAGTCCGTCTGAATTCAGAATGCGTGCGTCCTTGGTGCGTAGTATGTTATTGTACGTCTGTTACACCGCCTGTAACTCCCGCTGTGTCTAGGCCGGGCATCTACCCTCTGTTGAGGTAGTCAAAGTACGTAACGGGGAAGCCACCGCGGTGAATATCAAGGAGGGCTTCGATAGCAAGGAAGGCGTCAGTGCTCGTGCACAAGGCTTCGCACTGATGATTGACAAATTTGTGGATAAGGTGAGTGATCGTCCGGGGAGTGAGATGGCTCTCTTCACAATCAGAGTCGTAGTTGCCCGACCTGGATTTCCCCATAAATGCAATGGCTGAAGGGCGCATACTTGTCCCTTGGGAGCACAGGAAGTACCCGAACCTTACCGAAGGTATGAACTACGCGAGTCTCGACTCTTCATTATGAATTCAAGCAACCCACCAGGTGCTGTCACCGAGCAATTGAGTGGACAATATCCTCCCGATTGGCGCGGCGAGGGGAACGTCTGGGAGGCCTTCCGTCGCACCTGTGAGCCTAGATCTCCGGCACGTAGGCTGTTCACGTCAATGCGTGCCTCTTCCATCGGTCAACAAGCTCGGCTGAGCCAATTGACTGCTCAGAGCGACGAGTTTTCGTTTGCGCGAGGATTGCAAGGCAACTACTCTTTCTGCGCTAATCCCTGGGCCCACTATACCCAAGGTCACTTCTTCTCTGACTGGCGCACGATCCCTGCACTGTTTCCTGTGTTTTCCCCTGCGAAAGCACCTGGCTATCTGGATATCCGAGTCCCTAGCCACTATTACCACGGTCAGACGAGGCGCTACACGTATGGCTGGGACGCTATCAACCTGGAGCTTCGTCCTGTCGATCATATGGAAACTCCGTGGGAGCGGAAGAGTGACAAGATCTTTTGGAGAGGCGCGTCGACTGGTGGGGGTAGCTCACCTCCTGGCTTTGCAGGCCAATATCAACGTCATAGGTAGAATTGCAATCTTCGATCGTACCCTCTTTTCTGACAGCGTCACTTTGTGGGCAGGCTCGTGCGAATGGGAAGCGACCACAGCGACACGAACCGGACAATTTTGTTTGCAGACCCTCCTGGATCGAGTACCTATGTTTACCAAGAAGTCCCTGTCGCTAAGCTTAACGACGAGATTATGGACCTCGCGTTCGTCAAGCTCGTAGACACCTTCAACTTTCCCGGCGGCCTGAGGGCTTTGATCCGGGACCACCGCTTCGACGAACACGGAGTCAACCTTGGTGATCACTGGAAGCACAAGTATCTCGTCGACATTGACGGCATGGGATACTCGGGCCGCTTCTTCTCGTTCCTTGAATCCGACAGCGCTGTGGTGAAGGCGAGTGTGTACCGCGAGTTTTACGGGGAGTGGATACAACCCTGGTTTGTGTGGCGTCGGGTTCGAAACGTGTTCGCAATATTTCTGACTGCTGCGCTTGACCACTTGACAGGTTGCATTACATCCCGCTGTCAGCGTCATATCAAGAGATTTACAACATCCACGCGTTCTTCTCTGGTGCTACAAAGTCGACCCTGCAGGCAGCTAATTCGACGGCCCTGAAGCAGGATGTACACCTACGGAAACCTGTCGATGGAGACAGACGTCTACGACGTATTGCCCGTGCTGGGAAGCAGTGGAAACGGACGCTCGGAAGAAGAGTGGACATGGAAGGTACGGGCACCGACGACTTTTCCATGACGTCTGAGCTAACGACGTGTGAATGGTATCCAGCGTATGTTTATAGGCTGTGCTTGGAATACGCACGACTATGGTCTGATGACAGAGACTCCATGAACTTTACCCTCTGATAACTGGGGTCGTTGCTTAATGTTATTCGGAACTTCCGGCCCTTAATATCCTAGAGCATTGTATCACTATCTAGCAGCTAATTATTGACGCGGACATTTGCATAGTGTGGGGTAGAGATCGCAACCGTGGTGAGATCGAGCTGCACGAACTCTGTCCTCTTGAATTGCAGGGTGGGCGCTTGTACGGGCACCGTGATCATCTGCGATCGGTGTGTGTACCGCAACTTGGTCCGCAAGATGAATGAGCATGACCGTCTTCACCTCCGACCACGACCTCCAACTACCACAAAGCACCACCCGTGAAGCCTGATGCGTGCTGGAAACGTGCAAACGGAGACGAGACGTTCCGATCTCCCGCAGCTTTCATCCGTCGTGCAGGAATGCCACTGCCAGTGGCGGGCTTGTGACCATCGCGCATGACCACGAAAGCGGTAATTTCGCCATAGTACAGGCGGAAGGCACGACGTGAAACCCCTCGTTGTGTTCACAGAACGGGCTCCGGGACATATTTACCAAGTTTTAGTTGTTTCGCTGGACTAGAGCCTCTTGCCACGTTGTTCACTCATGGCTGATGGAACCCACCGTACGTCGTTCCAAGCCTGTCTAGGTTGCGCGGTCTGAATGGGTGCGTAATGCTGAAATCACTCCTGTCCACCGGTATCGCGCTAGGGTCACTGATACGGTTTTCAGCTATCTTTGCTTCCCACCAACCTGCGGGACTGCCCCTCACGAATGCATCATCGCATTATCAAGGACCCACAGCGAGAAGGCACCCCGGAAACGGTGGGATGAACTTTGTGCAGGCCCCGAAGGCTATTGCAGCATGGGAGAAGCCATGCCATAGTCATCACGCAGCTAGACCGCAGACCCATGGAAATCTAGGAATCCGTATACAAAGGCGGGTTTGATGGGAGTCTTCGCAAACACGTTGCAGACGCATGTCCTCCAGGATATCAACCGTCCGCAATTGGCGGGCCTCAGTGTGACAATCGTCATAAGGCCGAGGTCTTTCGCCCTTTGATCTGGTCTCTTTCCCCTCGCCAGTCCTCTTCACTATCCAGTCTCTTGTCTCTTTGGCTTCACACACGGATATACGCTCACATGCCAACCGCCACCACAACAATGCAGTTTTCACCGACGGTGTCCGTCGCATCCTCGGCCTCGTCTTCTTCTTCTACCTCCTCGTCGTCAAGTAGAAGTCCTAAAGTTGGGGGCCTCCCATTCCCTAGAAATATGTCCGACTTTGAGGTCGAACACTCACCGTCGAAAACTATGTCCCCCAAAATGCGAAGACGCAGGCAATCATCAGACCACGACTCCGAGGCGGCTTTCCGTGCTCGTGTGGCCATGCTGGTCGCCGCGAAAGCCCGCCCTTTCTGCGTCGCAGGGAGGATACCAGTAGATCCTACGAATCTCATACTCTTCTTCAGGTCAAAGGTGAGTCTGGGATAGTCGTCGGGTGTAAGCACAACACTCATCGCTTTGATTGACAGAGTGGCATTGCGCACTCCCTGGATTTCCCCATCGACCCAGAATACGATATGCCTCCATCCTTGGAAGTGCTAATCGGCGCGTGCAGGCCACATTCACCATCTGGCCTCGAGGACTTCTCGGAACACGAGTCGCTCTTCTACCCTCCTCACCTCCCCCTCACCGCAACCCTCGAGATCGCAAATCACCCTATATTGGAAGCTGTTCGAAATACATTGTTCCCTACACTACCGAGTGGCCACTATCTCATGGCCATGCGAGATAAGCTTCAGGTGTGGCTGACGGGGAGCGGTATGAGAGCTCAGCCTCGTCCTAATGATATGAGGGTGGCCACGCTCATGGTTACTCTGCCCGTACGCTTCAAGGGCGGCGATTTGGTAGTGCGTCACGCCGACGGAGGTGAAGAGAAGTACCACGGTCGTGGAGGAAGGCCAGGAGATATGGAATGGACTGCGTTCATGGCTGACTGCGACCATGAAATCGAGCCAGTGACACGGGGCTGTCGGATCACTATTTCGTATGCTATACACGTCAAGACGTTTGGGCCCGCAGCCATTCAGCCAGACCCCCTTATTACGCCTAGCGACGTCTTCTTGGACATGCTCTCGCCGGTCCTGAACATGTCACGCGGCCGCCGCATTGCGTTCCACTTGACGAGCGAGTACGGGATTAGCCCTGCAGATGCCCTGGCGGAGTCGTTGGTTCCTCATGTAAGTCGCGTTGTTCGCTCTCGCAACGTTCTGGCACAATACTGACATATCTGATGTTTCGCAGCTCAAAGGAGGTGATTCTATCTTGTATCATGCGTTGAAGCTTTACAAGCTTGAGCCAGAACTACGATGGAGCGCAGGCGCTTACATCTGGCCTGTAGACCAGACCGTCGACTTCAACGTGGAGATCGTGGATGGTCCGATAATCAACAGCCCACGGAATTCAGTCCACGGCGGTATCACGTCAAGAAAGGGCTCGGGCTCGCCTCTTCGCAGCATGTCCAGTATATCTGATTCATCAGACAGCTCGACCGAGGACCTCCGTACCAAGGTTGAGCGAAGCGGGGCTATACCGATCGCGTCGTCTGGTATCACCCTGCTCTCTGCGGCATCGTCCCCTGGCGGTGTCGGTAAGGAGCGAGTTCCCTTCGTCCAGGGCGGCGAGTTGGAGAAACTCGTTGTGAACGTCCTGCTGGTCGTTTACGTGCCTTGAATTTCAACTCTCGCAGTTTGTTTTTCTTCTTCTCTGGGACATTCATTCTGATCCATGCTTCTGGGTTTCGTTGTCGTCGATCCGCTGTATCCTTACGTTGTACTAGTAGTCTAGCATATGCACTGTAGCACACATCGTCGTTACTACCCTCAATACCGCATCCCTACTCGCGCATTAGTTACCTCGCATAATTTTATTCTATTTGATTTTCTTTATTATCTGGCGTCTCTCTGCTCTTCTCCACGTCTGTAAGCTGCGCGCTTGCCAGAGCCAATCAGAGGGCGCCCGTTAGCTCCCCGGCACTTTCCGTCGCCGCCTGAAAGCGTGTCGAGGGCGGTTCGGTGGTCATCGAAAGCGACGACGACGACGAGGAGAACGACAGCACCGCCCCCCGGCGCGCCTTCAGACGTCGCCCTACCTCTGCATACTAGACTACAATAATTTATACCAACGTCACTCGCCATGCTCAGGCTGGTATCCTCGGCGTCCAGGCCTGCGTCGACGGGTATACTCGGGGTGGTCGCCCCCTCCACTTCACACTTGCAAGGTGCGTCGTAACAGACTGCAGCTCGGAATTGCGTTAATTGTATCCATGTAGGTCGTAGAACTTTTGCATCAAGCTCTTCGCGACAAGCAGATATAACGTTGACGGTTGATGGGAAGGAGGTGACGGTGCCGCAGGGTACGAGGACGGGTCTTTGGTTGCTGGATTTCTTGCTGAGATAGAGTTGGGTTTGCTAGGTTCTGCGCTGATTCAGGCTTGTGAGGCTGCTGGAGCTACAATACCACGGTACGCCATGCACGGTCATAACAACTGATATCTCCGACTCACTGTTTTTCTCCACAAAGCTTTTGCTACCATGACAGGTGCGTCCGTAAATGTTACCAAACAGAATCCTTCATACTTACTCAAATGAACTTCAAGACTCGCGATCGCTGGAAACTGCCGGTATGTGCATACGTACGTCACATCCTGCGGTCGTGAACTCATTTGTTTTGCCTAGTATGTGTTTGGTAGAAGTTGAACGTTCTCCAAAACCTGTCGCTTCATGGTGAGTCTATTTTGGTGCACATGGCCAGTATAGGTACTCACTTATCGCTTGCAGTGCCATGCCTGCTATGCCCGGGGCCAAGGTATGGACGAACTCCGCTCTTGTGCATGAAGCTCGGTGCGTTCATTACGTTTCTCTACGCGTCCAATCGCTGAACCTCGATTAGTGAGGGCGTCATGGAGTTCCTGCTTTCCAACCACCCCCTTGATTGCCCTATCTGCGACCAGGGTGGTGAATGTGACCTTCAGGACCAGTCAATGCGTTATGGTTCAGACCGCACTCGGTTCCACGAAATCGCCGGCAAGCGTGCAGTTGAAAACAAGGATCTGGGCCCTCTCGTAAAGACCTCAATGAACCGTTGTATTCAGTGCACTCGTTGCGTGCGTTTCGCTAACGAGGTCGCTGGTGTTGAGGAACTCGGAACAACTGGCCGTGGAAACGACCTGCAGATCGGCATGTACGTTGAGAAGACCATGGACTCCGAGCTTTCCGGAAATATCGTCGACCTTTGCCCCGTCGGTGCTCTCACAAGCAAACCATACGCCTTCCATGCTCGCCCGTGGGAGCTCAAGCACACCGATTCCGTTGATGTCACTGACGCCGTTGGCTCGAATATCCGCGTAGACTCCCGTGGTGTTCAGGTCATGCGCGTGCAGCCCCGACCGAACGACGACGTCAATGAGGAATGGATCAGCGACAAGACGCGTTACTCATACGACGGTCTCCGGTTCCAGCGTCTCACCACTCCTCTGATCAAGAAGGGCGATAGGTTCGTCTCCGCATCATGGGAGGAGGCTCTTGAGGCGGTTCAGGAAGGTTTGGCACGCACGGGCGCTTCTGGTGATGAGATCCAGGCGGTTGCTGGTCCGCTAGCAGACACCGAGTCTCTTGTGGCTCTCAAGGACTTGGTCAACCGTCTAGGCTCAGACAATCTTACCACGGATTCTGTTGGTGGACATGCTGCACCGGTGCACGCTGTTGACGTTCGCTCAAATTACCTCTTCAACTCTACCCTTCCAGGTGTCGAGAAGGCTGATGTAATCCTTCTTGTCGGTACAAACCCGCGACATGAGGCAGCTGTCTTGAACTCGCGTATCCGCAAGAGTTGGCTGCACACCGGTCTAGAAGTCGGTCTTATCGGTGAACGTGTTGATACGACATATGGCTATGACTATCTCGGTGCGGATGCTAAAGCCGTTGCGGAGTTCGTCGCTGGCAAGGGTGCATTTGCCGAGAAGTTCAAGACCGCCAAGTTCCCCCTCATCATCGTTGGCAGCGCGTTGGCTGAGCATCCTGATGGCGCCGCAGTGTACAATGCCCTTGGAAAGTTCGTTGAACAGAACAAGAGCAGGTTGGTCACTCCTGAGTGGAATGGTTTCAGCGTTCTGCAACGTGTAAGTACCGACGTGTTCACAAGCGATACCCTCAAACTGATAGCTGTGTTAGGCCGCTTCGCGAGCAGCAGCATACGACATTGGCTTCGTTCCTTCCAAGAAGGCTTCGACGACAAAGCCGAAGTTCATATACCTGTTGAACGCCGATGAGCTTGATCCCAAATCAATACCCCAGGATGCTTTCGTCGTCTACCAGGGCCATCATGGTGACCTTGGCGCATCATTAGCTGATGTGTGCTTGCCAGCTGCTGCCTTCACCGAGAAGTCGACAACATGGGTGAACACAGAAGGACGATCACAAATCGGCCGTGCTGCCGTTCCTCCCCCCGGTGCCTCAAGAGAGGACTGGAAAATCATCCGGTATGCGCGCTACACATGCTCTATCCATTTTCGTTGACTAATGGGATGATCAGTGCACTTTCCGAGGTGCTTGGCTCACCACTACCATACGACGATGTTCTCAGTCTCCGAGACCGTCTATGGGAGATCTCGCCGTCATTGATCCGCTACGATACCACAGAACCCACGTCAATAGATACTGTCATCGCCGGTCTTAAGACCTTGGTTGCTGGCACCGCAAACGCCAAGATCACGGGCGCTCCCCTGAAGAAGCCCATAGAAAACTTTTACCAGACAGACCCCATTTCGAGAGCGTGAGTCTGGCCGCAATGTTTCCCTTCTTTGATTGCTGACCGTGCGAACGTCGTATTTATAGGTCTGTCACGATGGCGCAGTGTACTCGTGCCTTCACGAAGGGCGAGAACTATGGATTCAGTGAACTCTCGGGTGCTGCTCAGGCTTCGTACGCATGATAAACGTATATATGATAGGGAATCGCAATGCTATTCGTTTTTCTTACTCTCACAGCCGCAGCACGTGTGACTTTGCATTATTACCCCACACTTGCAGCGAAGACGAGTGAGTTCTTTGTTCGACCTATGACTCTCACACTCGGCCTCAACCAACATCCACCCGCCCGACAATGGACGCCGAAATGGTCTCGTGTTGCTTAAAGAACCAAATTCTGGACCAGAGAGCCTAGGGGGTGAGTGCACGGTGGCCGAATCCCGGACCAAATCTCCTAGCGAGGTCTTCTGTAGATGCACAGTGTAGATGTAAATTTACCAAAATCGAAGAAGAAAAAGGTGTACATTCATGCATTCAAGTTGTCGTAGCGCCACTCTTCATAAACAAGCGAGAACAGGCTGCCAGCTACCCTGAGAAACATGCCTTAATTCCAAAAGCACAAGTGTTTCTAAAGGGTGCCGCTCAATCTGCCAGCCGTCTCCGCCAGAAGACACATCGTAGGGCTGATTGCGTAGTTCCTGGCCATAACAAGAATTCAGTCACTGAAACACATACAAACTCAGGCACGGACTTACGTGACAGAACATCTGTATCTTCTGCGCAGCGAGTTGCGCTACTTTCTTCAACGTGTTAGGATTGGCCATGTACGTATGGTCGTAAGCGTGAATAACTTCGCTCCATGCTGGATATCCAGGCCACTGCATGGACAAAGAAGGTCAGATACGAGCGGCATGGTGGAATATATCTTACTTTTAGACGTAATATAAACTTCTTCGCGTCCTTTGTCATGTGTGGAACGACTCCGGCGTCACAGAGCCCATGGAAAGCGGGATTGAGAGCGTCAACAAGTCTAATACCAAGAGCTCCGCTAACCGTGAATGTTACGTTAGGGAGCGGCGTATATGTTTGTGACGCAGGAAACACTCCTTGCGGTATAATTTGGATTCTCCCGTTTCGGGTCGTGAGATGCTGATTGGCATAATTCATGAGGATATGCCTCCCGGCCTATAAGTAGTGCATAATGTCAGAATCGGAACCATGCATAAGCGAGAGTATTGACGCACTGCTCTGTGTCTCTGCCATGCATGGAAAGGTAGACGGTCATCTCGATCATAACTCTGAACCGGGAGATTTTCATCTGGCTGTCCTGCGAAGACACCCTGTTACGACTTTGATCAGCTATTTGTCGTTTGAATGAAGCATTATAATCAGTACTCACTGTGCTAATGAATTTCAACACACCCCTACTAGCCAAGTCGGGCAACTTAGAGGAGACATAATACTCGCTGAGTTGAGCACAACCGCAGTTTGGCGTGAAAGCAATTATCAACTCGGAGAGATTGCCAAATCTCTCCCATCCGGAGCCCTTTTCCAGACGATCTAGAGCTTCCCAGCAGATAATATCGCGGTCCGGAACATTGTGCGACAGTAGAGGAATGGTTATCGATGTTATTGATCGGGGAGCCATGGATATCACCTCTATGAGAAGCTCACTTGCGCGTTTCCACTGACTTGGCGCAGGACTCTCAGTGGGGTCTGGGAAGACATTTATGCACAGCTTTTGGAGGCTATCGCATATATCTAGATCTAGTATTTCTGCAATATCATGGTAATCTGTACGGACATAATAATTTTCAGCTAACTTGAGTTGATTAGCGGATGTAGGACCAACCGTCTGAAATGCCAACAATGTGAGAAAGATCCAGGAAGACATCGTGCAAGGTTTCATGCACATTTCGGATGAGCTTGCCTAGAGCTTGTAGTTCATCGACAGTATGACATCGGGTCTCTATGGATCGCAGTGAACCAAAAGAGAGTGTCTCGAGCGATGTATTTATGGCCTGATCGACTGTCAAAGCCATATCAACCTTCGTTGGAGGATATGCTTCTAATAACAGCTCTTCTACCCGTAAGTATTCTTGACGAAGTAGCGTTGAATCCTTGTGAGAACTAGTGTTGATGGACGTCGGATTACGTATGCGAAGCATCCGAAGGGACGAGAATAATCCCAATATAGATGATAATTGGCTCGAAAAGTGTTCTCCGAAGCGAACATGGTCCATGGATAGCGTATCGAGCTCCACTCGTGGAGGTTGGAGTGTTTTGGGCTCAACAACACTGGCATCGGATGCATAGTTGAAAATGTCTACACACGCCAGTTCAAGAATGCGTATATTGGGTAACGTTGCGAGGATAGCCGAGAGAATACGAGCCGAGACGACCGCCCTCGAGTTGCTTTGTTCATGACCCATGAGGCACAACCTATGCACCCATCGACAGAAGTAAGGAGGGCTTTCCGAGTTGGTTATGAATGAACTGAACGCCTGTAGGCAGTGCGCAGGGTCGGAACTCAGGCTATCGCAAAGGGGTCGCAGGGTGCTGAAGAGGTGTGGCCCGCAGAGTCCGTACCATGAGCGACAAACAAGAGAGCAGTTCTTCAGAATCGCAATGTCATCAACCAGATACCGAACGACGAGGCACAGTATTTCCGGTGGAAGGATAGGCAATGCCATGCTCGGAGACATCGACAGCGTCCCGACTGTACGCCATCGTTGAACAATTCAGCACTCACACTACGTAGAATTTTTTTTACTCACCGCAGTCGTCAACGAATATCTTAGGTGAGAAATACCGCAGTATTCCAGGAAAACTCGTCGGCCATTGGTCGTCCTGTAGAGTATGAGAATGTTGTTGCAAGACACCAATGTGCGTGCATACCAGCTCGAATTTCTCTAGATCATTGTAGCTTGCCATGGCTACGAGGGCATCTGAACACTAAACAACATCTTAGACGTCTCGTCCGCTGTTCGCCTGTCGATGACGTACCTCCAAAATGTAGTCCAAGATCATATCTATTGGAGTGAGGGGCTAGATTTGAGTCGTGTTAGGTCTTCTTCGTTCGAACGTAGGATATTAAGACGTATACGTACTTTGGCGAGAAATGATTCTGTTTGTAGCTGGACATCATCGCCCGATGGTGATAGCTCGACAAGTAAACCCGGGACCTCATGGTCTATCGAACCATCCGGGTCAGGAAAGTCGGAGGGCCCCGCAGCAGCAACTATTTTTCTGAGAAATCGGCTGTTGTACTTGATTTTATAGTAGTTGAGAAAAACGCATTGATCTCGGGATGATGAATTATGGGCCGGCGCGGGTGCAGGGGCATCGCGGGACGTTGTACATGTTGGACCCAGCAGAGTCTGCCAGTGTGCACGGGCCATTGTCTCGGAGATGCTCATACGGGTGGTCGGTCCGCTTCGTTGTTGGATCGAGGAGAGCTGTCCTCTGCGAGACGCATAGCCGGCACCGACATTGAACAGGGGACCGAGCTGCCCGTTTAACATGACTTCGCGGGTATGATCGCTCTCGCCCGCAAGCGCTGCCACTGTCCAGCATGAGGTTTTGATGAAACCGCAGACAAGAATGATGTCCTCTCGCTCGCAGTTGATACCCAGCGTCTCGTACGCAAACCGATACCAACTCTCATGATGGGTCTTCATATATTTCATGAAGTGTGTCTGTTGTAACCGGAGTTCGGTCTTCGTCGCATCGTCCCAGAGCATCAGAATAGCTCCCTGCTTCTTGCTGCATTCAAATCGATAAGATAATTCTACTCCGCTGCCGGAGACGAGATCATGTCTAAATTGCTATTAGATTAGTTTGCCAGAGCGAGCGCAAGAATCGCAATAATATTGCATACCCTGCGATTTCTGTCCAGCTTTGGTGGCGTTTGATGCTGGAACTAGATTGGGGGCCAGGTTGAAGGAAAGAGGTCTTTGTTTCGATTAGCTCATCGAGTTTGCTTGTCAAGGGTGTGAAGTTGGGGGGAGTTTTGCCTGCATTGAGCTCGTGCTCTCTCTCGTGGGCGATATTGAACAGCGGGTGGAAAGCGCCATCCGTATCGATATAACCCACATCCCCGATTTCGATTGGTCGCTCGTACCCACCTGGCCCTTTCGTATGTTCAGGCCACCAGAGTGGATGCCCATATGCAAGCTTATGGAGCTCCTCGGCGTACACCTTTGCGGCTTCACCCATTACAGGGTAGTTATGGGAGTGAAAAGGTGCTCGGGTATGTAGGTGACGGAGGGGGGTATGGTGGTCTGCGTGTACGAACGCCTTAATCAGGATCTATCATCCATTCGGAAATCATGCATGTCTGTGGGCCCAATACGCCTGACTGGCTTGTCAAGCATATCAAGGTTCAGCAGACGTAGGCAATGCAAAGAAGCTGTAGCGTATCAACACGTGTCGAGGGGCAGGAGAATACTCACCGATACCACAAGATATATCGATCGATATCTGTTCCGAAAGCAAAGAACCAAGTTGATACTGTTGTCACAATGTAGATCACAGGTCGGCGATAGGCTCGTGAACCAGCCTCTATATACCTCGTACCTTGGGCGGCGAGTGCTTCCCGAGCTACCACGGTTGGGCTTCAATCTTCTGAATCGTTCACCTTTCTGGGAATTTAGCGCCACACAGAACATCAGATAGTAATGGACGCACCAGGACGGTCATTTTAAGGCTGTGACAGCGAACTTTGGGAAATGGCCGTTATGGTTATGCCTTAGTGTCTTGCAGAAAACATAGTGGCTGTACTGAACAACTCATGACAATGTTTGTAATAAGACGGCTTTCATTTCGGATGCTTCACCCAGCCGTTACGCGTTATGACTCGGCGAAGCCAGAACCCAGTACGTGATAGTCCCGGAGATGAATCGATGAAGGACTAGACCTTACCTACGTCACAGCATGTGTTTCCACAGCCTAGTGAGTGGGATGTACGGTTCTGAAAGTCATGCATTCCAGAAAGTACCACGGATGAACGGAGAGGTTGTGTAGGGAAATGGAGGCGTTGAGCGATTGCACCTGCGAAATGAGGATAATCCAAGTACGCACCCTAAAACATGCATACAGTACGTGGAGATATGAGCGGTGTGTGAGCCAGAGCATCGAATAGTGAGCCAGAGCATCGAATACTAGTTCCGGGAACACCAGTTGATTGACATGCCCGCCGCGCATCTATTGAGCACAGTACTTACATTGGATAGAAACACTATATTGTTGCGCACCTACACAAAGTAAATCTCAATTAGAAAACACATCAACGCATCCTGCCCAGATACATCTGTTGAACAGTACCTACCACCATGTTAGCGTGCCCACTGTCATTTTCAGCCATCCTTGAACCCCTCTTCCTCGTCGTCGTCTTATGAGCTCCAAGAGGTGGATTAGACAGCCACCCGAGGCGTTCTTGGGTGAGCAAGAACGAAGAGCGAAGAGACAGAGTCAAGCGCATACAAGCTGGGTGAATGGGCTGTCGGATGTGCGGTGCGACTCACTCCTCGTGCCCCGTGCCAGTTGTCTGTTTTTCCGTTCACGGGTACGTTCGCTCGCAACCTCTCCGTAGTCCCTCAGCAAACCTGCATGGCTGTGAGGTCTGCTGACTGAATGTGACATTCAGTCAGCAGACCTCATAGCCAGTTCCAGTTGCTCATTCAATTGCAGCCGTTGAGAGAGGGTCCCAGCTACTTTCCTCTGCAATACGAACGTTGATGGTGATGAATCTTCCGTGTCTCGTTCAGACTCAGCGCTGGGTACTTGTTGTTGCACTTGATATCCTTCCTATCAATCACAGAAAACGTAGATCTAGAAGAACGAGAAGACGACTCGTCAAGCTTACCATGATCAAGATTCGAACCAACCTACGCGAATAACACATGTCACTGGAATTTGGCTGGAATGGAATTCGGATGATGCGGTACCGGTGGATCGCATCTTGGAAGTTACCCTCATCATTCCCGCTACCAGCTTGCTGGTGTAGCGGGTCTTTGGGTCTGGGGTTGAGTTGTGTGCACAGTTGTGTGTCGCACGTGCCGCACGTGACTATAGTAAGCATAAATGACATACCGAGGATCCTGCGCACAAAGCTGCTGGCCGGAGCGCCGGAGGCGCGAAGGCCTGCAGCGATGTGCGCCGTCGGGTGGTTGTGCTCACTGCTCATTATGCATTACGTCGCAGAGCCTTCACTGGACAGAACATTGGTAGCGGGTCTAGCTGCGAACGCAGCGATAGTGGATTATGACGCATACACATGTAGGTTCGAGGATTGCTCGTAAACGCGTTATGGCAAGGGCACGTCTCGAATGGCGTATTAATATGGCTCGGTGGTGAGTCATTTCATCTTGCGTAACTCCATGAGATCCCTCGACGAGGCACTGACTGGCACTGATCGGGACTCGCGTCAGCTCCCTCACATCAGCCTTCCGGCGTCCTTGTATGCGATACATAGGAGGCAGCCTAGGCACTCCTCGGAAGAGAAACAAAACGCAGTAAAAATGCTTGCTATAGCTAGGAGAGGCTAGAAAGTTTTTTGTATATTTTTCAGGATGCAAAAAAGCGGATGCAAAACGAGAGAGGCCAGGGGACTCGGCGAATTAGTCCGAGTCGACAGCTCAAACAGGCTGCTGTGCCACCAAGATCGTCTGCCTGCCAATCTGACGCGTCCTCCCTTCCGAGCACCAAGCCGATCGCACACCGACAGGAGCCTTGTTATATTACACCCACCAATTATGCGCCCTCTCCCGAGTTTCCCCCAGCTCCCAACAACAGCGAGCACGAGCTTACACACGACGTCGAGCGAGGGGTAACTATCGCGAACACTGCTCATTGATCTGCTACAATCCTGGGCGACCCGTACTAACCACCGCGCCCCTGAATTACCACCTGAATCAATATCTACATCAACTCAACTCGTACCACCCCGGTGCGAGGTGTTTTATTCCTCTCTAGCACACAGCAAACTCCTCTTCTGCTGTGTCGACGATGGCAGACACCCAGAGGCATTCACACTCGACCGATCCAGAGAAGCCTGGAGATGACCCAAGAGACAGTCAGGCGACCGCAGGAGACGTCGAGCTCGATCTCACCCCAGATGACATCTCCGAGCTCACTCTCGCAGGGATATCTACCGAAGGCCCTTTCGACCTCGAAAAGTTCCTCCGAAAGCTCATGAAGCAGTGAGTTCTGCCCACAGTTACCGCACATACGCAACCTCAATTTTATATTGCAGACGAGACAAGGCGGAAAATGTAGTTCACCGTGAACTGGGCGTGTACTTTAAAGACCTGCAGGTTACTGGACTGGGTGCGACCGTCATGCACCAGCCGACCGTGGGCTCCATGGTCGACCCCCGCAACATCATGCACGCTATCGAAGACATCCGCCACCCAGCCGTGCGCTCCATCCTACAAGGTTTCGACGGCGTCGTGCGCCCCGGAGAAATGCTCTGTACGTCAAATTCCTCTACTTAATCACAATCTATTCCACACCCATTCATTCATTCATCCGCATCGCACCCGCCGCCAATCACCTGTGTGCCCCTATGTATTCGTGTACTTCCATATGTTCCTAACCGCTGACACTTCCCACACACAGTGGTTCTCGGGCGCCCCGGCGCAGGCTGCACCTCCCTACTCAAAACCCTCGCGAACCACACCACCGAATTCCACACCGTCTCCCCCGACTCCGTCCGCTTCTCCTCGCTCACGCCCACAGAGATCACAAAGCACTACCGCGGCGACGTGCAATACTGCCCCGAAGACGACGTCCACTTCCCCACCCTCACCGTCGCCGAGACGCTCCGTTTCGCGTCGAAAACGCGCACCCCGCGTAACCGCTTCGATGGCCGCACACGGAGAGATTTTGAGAGGCTGGTGGTGGATGTGTTGATGAGCGTGTTTGGGCTGAGGGCGCAGAGGGATACGAAGGTCGGGGATGCGTGGGTCAGGGGTGTTAGTGGAGGACAGAAGAAGAGGGTCAGTTTGGCGGAGGTGATGGCGACGAGGTGTTTGTTGGGCGCGTGGGACGGGGCGACGAGGGGTCTCGAGTGAGTTTCTTCTCTCCCTCATTCCTCTTCTCTCTACAGGGCATTCAAAGCTAACTCGATGACGGATCGCATGTGATGTAGCTCGTCGACGGCACTCGAGTTCATCCAGTCCCTCCGCGTCGCGACCGATGCCGTGCGCATGACGACCATCGTGTCTATCTACCAAGCCGGCGAGAGTCTGTACGAGCTGTTCGATAAGGTGTGCGTTATCTATGAGGGGCGCATGGCGTACTTCGGACCTGCGAATAAGGCGAGGGAGTATTTCATCGAGATGGGGTACGAGCCTGCAAATAGGCAGACGACCGCGGATTTCTTGGTCGCTGGTGCGTAGTCGTGTGATGTTATGTTCCATTTCTCCCCTCCGTTAATGTCCTTCCCTGCACACAGTGACCGACCCGAACGGCCGCATCCCCCGCTCCCCCGCCCCTCCCCACCTCGTTCCGCGCACAGCCGTAGAATTCGCCGAGTACTTCAAGAACCACCCGCTCGCAAAGCAGAACGCGGAAGATATGGAGAGCTATAGGAGGGAGTATGTGGAGAGTGCGGAGAGGAAGAGCGAGTATAGACGGAGTGTGTTGATGGAGCATGCGAAGCATGTCAGGAGGGGCAGTCCGTACGTTGTCAGTCTGCCTATGCAGGTGCGTCTCTATTTCTCTTTCTTGAATTTCTCTACCTCTCTCTCCTCTCTCTGCGCTTCTCCATTGGACGGCTCGACTGACTAAAGATGATCCGCAGGCGAGAGCGTTGATGGTCCGGAGGTGGCAGATCCTAAAGGGTCACTGGGAGACCGTTGTGCTCGATATGGCCGCCTTCCTCATCCAAGCCATCATTATGGGAACTATCTTCTTCCAGCTCAAGAACGACACGTCGACGTTCTTCTCGCGGGGTGGTGTGCTCTTCTTGTACGTCTTTCCTTCCCTCCTACCCATCCCCCCCTCTCTCCTAATCAACCCTCACTCACTGACTCTACAACTTTCCAGCGCAATCCTGTTCTCGGCACTCACAACAATGGCCGAGATCCCGGCCCTCTTCTCCCAACGCCCGATCGTCCTCCGGCAGTTCAAGGCGGCGATGTACCACCCCTTTGCGGAGAGCGCCGCGCTCACTTTGGTGGACATACCCATTACGTTTGCGACGTTGACGATCTTTTGTATCCTGTTGTACTTTTTGGTCGGGTTGCAGGAGACTGCGGGGCAGTTTTTGTGAGTGCCGTGCATTTATTTCTGACTCATATATGGAGCTGAAACGGAGACGGTGACTAGCATATTCTTCCTGTTTGTGTTCGCCATGACGGTCACGATGAAAGCTTGGTTCCGCGCGCTCACGGCCGCCTTTGCTCAACCTGCGCCTGCGCAGACTGTCGCGGGTATGAGTATCCTCCTCTTGACGCTCTACACAGGGTACACGATCCCCCAGCCCAGCATGATCGGGGCGTTGAAGTGGATCACATATATCAACGTACGTCCACCCCCCCTCTCCTCCCCCTCTCTTCCTATACACAACAAAATAACGTACGATGTCCTCCACAGCCTCTCAAGTACGGCTTCGAAGCGCTCATGGTAAACGAGATGCACACCGTGCACGCCGAGTGCGCGACGCTCATCCCGCAGGGGCCTGGATACGACGGGAAGATCTCGATTGAGAACCAGGTGTGTACGAGCGTGGGGAGTTTGCCGGGGCAGAGCACGGTCAGTGGTGCGTTATATGCGCAGTTATCGTATGGGTATACGTACAACCATCTGTGGCGGGTAAGCCTATTTCTTTGAGCGAAAGGGTTTCTTGTATATTGACCGAGGTTGTTAGAACTTTGGGATTGTATGCGCTTTCGGGTTCGCGTTCATTGGTGCCTACTGGCTCCTCACGGAACTCAACACGCGTTCGTTGCATACGGCTACTGTCACCTGGTTCAAACGCGGTTCGAAGGCGGCGCAGTTGCAGGAAGCTGAAGCTCTTCGTGAGGAAAACAACGCGGATCCCGAAAAGGGCAATCGCAGTGGAGACCACACGGCAGCGCCGTCCGTCGCTGCGGACGATACCCCGGCCGCAGGGAAAGACACCCACATGAAAGTCGACTCGCGCACGGCACCGGCGATGACGGATGTGTTCTCGTGGCAGCACCTCGAGTACGTCGTCCCGCTGTCTGACGGCAGCCATCGAAAGTTGTTGGACGACGTCTCGGGCTTCGTCGCGCCTGGAAAGTTGACGGCGTTGATGGGTGAGTCAGGAGCGGGGAAGACGACGTTGTTGAACGTGCTTGCGGAGAGGACGAATATGGGTGTTGTGAGGGGCGACCGGTTCGTGAATGGGCATGCGTTGCCGAATGATTTTGGTGCTCAGACGTACGTTCTCCCTTTTGTGTTGTCTTCTATATGCTGCATATTAACTAATGCATCCCCGGATATAGCGGATACTGCCAACAACAAGATACTCATTCTCCTGCTCAAACGGTCCGGGAAGCTCTTCTGTTCTCTGCTAGGATGCGTCAGCCTCCCACTGTCCCGATCGAAGAAAAGGAAGAATACGTCGAAAAGTGTCTCGAGATGTGCGGCCTAGAAGCCTACGCGGACGCCATTGTCGGTACCCTCAACGTCGAGATGCGCAAACGCACGACGATCGCCGTCGAACTGGTCGCGAAACCCCGTCTTTTGCTCTTCCTCGACGAACCGACGTCCGGCTTGGACTCGCAGAGCGCGTGGGCCATCGTGGCTTTCCTCCGTGAACTCGCGGACAAGGCGGGCCAGGCGATTTTGTGCACGATTCATCAGCCGAGCGGCGAGCTGTTCCAGGTTTTCGATAGGCTGTTGCTGTTGAAGGTTGGCGGGCAGACGGTGTACTTTGGCGATTTGGGGTACAACTCGAGTACGATGATTGAATACTTTGAGAGGAACGGGGCGAGGAAGTGTAAGCCTGAGGAGAACCCGTGCGTCATTCTCTTTGACCTTGGTAGTGGGTGATTTTACTGATTGAGTACGGGAACGTGTTCAGGGCGGAGTACATCTTGCAAGTTATCGGTGCTGGTGCGACTGCCACTGCTGATCGGGACTGGCACGAGATCTGGAAGGGAACTCCTGAGGCCGCGGCCGTACAGGACGAGATCGAGTTGATTCACGCTGAAGGTCGAAAGAAGCCACCTGTGGGGACGACACTCGACAGGAAATACGCGACGTCGTGGTTCTACCAGGTCAGGACGCTCACGGAGAGGAACATGCAGAGTTCGTGGCGTGACCCGACGTACATTATGTCCAAGGTGGCGCTGAACATCGTTGCCGGTATTTTTATCGGCTTCACGTTCTTCAAGGCCAAGGATTCCATGCAGGGTACTCAGAACAAGCTTTTCGTACGTGTCTAACCTCTCATTTTTCTGCTATGCATGCCAACTCACTCTGTTTCCGCACAGTCGATCTTCATGGCCACGATTCTCTCAGTCCCGCTCGCTCAACAGCTTCAGGTGCCTTTCATTGCTCTGCGCGACCTCTACGAAGTCCGTGAACGCCCAAGCAGGATGTACAGCTGGACGGCGCTCCTCACGTCCCAGGTTCTCAGCGAAGTCCCATGGAACATCTTTGGCTCGTCTCTCTTCTTCTTGTGCTGGTACTGGACCGTCGGCTTCGAGAATACGGCACCGCGTGCTGGATATGTGTACCTCGTGCAAGGCGTACTGTTCCCGTTGTACTATACGACAGTCGGACAGGCTATCGCGTCGATGGCACCAAACACGCAGATCGCGGCACTTTTGTTCAGTTTCTTGTTCTCATTTGTGCTTGTGTTGTAAGTGCACCCGTCCACCTTATCAATGTGTGACAAGTCTTGCTGACTGGTACGGTCTTTATTCAGCAACGGTGTCCTGCAACCATTCCGTCACCTCGGATGGTGGAAGTGGATGTACCACGTCTCTCCCTATTCGTACCTTATCGAAGGTCTCCTCGGCGCTGCGGTCGGAAACCAGGAGATTAACTGTGCGGCCATCGAGTACGTGAAGCTCACACCTCCGTCTGGTCAAAGCTGCTCGGCGTACCTGCAACCATTTGTCAATGTCGCGGGTGGATACATCCTCGACGGCGACGCCACCGACCAGTGTGCATACTGCCCATTCCGCACAACGAACGAGTTCTTGTTGAACAGCTTTAGCATCCAATATTCGCATCGCTGGAGGAATATTGGTATTTTCATTGGGTTCATTGCGATTAATGTGAGTTGGCTCATCATTCGCTATTTTTCTATCTTCGGCGTGCTAACTAAGCCGTTTGCCGTACGCCTAGATCTGTGGTATCTTTTTACTCTCGTATATCTTCCGCTTCCGCGAGGGAAGCGTTATTGGCTCCATCAAGAGGCGCATAGAGGCGCGCAAAAACCGCAACAACAAGTCATAGATCGCCCAATGTGATGTTGTAGAAGACGACCTCACGACTTTCTGATGTACTCTCTTCATTTCATGCTTTTACCCTTACGATTCTCGTTACTTATATTCGCATAGCTCCCGTCGATTAGATAATTGGACCCGCCTCACACATGCTCGTTTCACGGTCTCGTATTCTCGCTGTAGCATTGATGTTTTCCCTGACATTTTAACGTGTTATTCCACCCCGTGTCTTTGCTAGTAGAACGTACAATAGTATTGCCAATCAACCTTGCTCTCATGACTTGCAATGAAGTGACCGGAACTTTGTCGCCAGCAGTATGTCACGGTGTATCAGCAGGGACGAAAGAGGTAACGCCCTGCTTTGTGGCGTGTGTCAGCGTGTGCCGCGGTAGTTACCGGCGGGACAATCATCCCCATCATGGTTCCTTGACTTCTCCCGAACGCTGCCGTCCCATCACAACACTATCACCACACCTTCCGGTAGAACCTGAAGAGGAAAAGATATCGAGCTACACCTTGTTGCACACGCCCTAGACCACCAAGAACTGTGTGCCGAGGTGCCCGAGACTGCAGAGCTGCGACTGGTCGGAAATAGGGCGCAACACGACGTCGCTGGTTGCTACTGACCGCCAAGTCGGAAACTTGACATGTACAGTAATACTAGTGCCAATTGGCGAGTGGACTTTGCTGTAGACACTGATGATCAGTGTGATGCACAAGGTACGGAATATCTGGAGCGGGCCTTGGTCGCGAGCGGACCGCGGACGAACACAGAGCAGCTTCATCCTGACCTACCCCCACTCCTCCAAATACCGAAATATAGGCGAACGCAATACGGCTTACATGACCTGGATACTGTAGAGAAACAGTGCAGCCGCGTCAGATTCTGTATGAGCGAGTATCATTTTGCCTTCTGCTTGCCACCGATTATCGCTTATTAATTTATTCATGGAGGCGCAGGTATATTAACTGCCCTTGCCTCTTAGTCACACGGTATAGTCCTCCGTTAACGGATAAATCTCCCATCCACCCGAAATTGAGAAGGTAACACACAGTCATCGTGAACCACGCGTCGCTAGGAGTTAGCAGGCGATCGGGGCCTTTTTTTCGGTTGTAACAACGAGCTTGACGTAGCCTCCGGCTCTGGATGGTGCTCTGACCGATGCGGAGTCCCATGTTCTGTTTATCCAGCAATGGCTGGCACATGGGCAAAATGGTGCTCGTCTCCACCGCGGGTGCTGATTATGTGAGACGGTGTGTTTAAGCCTCAAAATCCGCACATCTTCTAAACTGACGTGTGCTTGGCAGCGTCGATACAATAGAGTACGACTATTCGACAGGCCCGCTTCTTAACCTGTTTGTATTGATGTAGGATTCCCTGGCGGGCCGGGACGGAATAATTATAGGCATATCCTCGAATTGCCGCACTCAGGTAGCAACCAGGTTGGCAAAGACATACCGTTGCCGCAGGTTCTGGCTGGGCTCTCATCGACAACTGCAGCTCATCGAGATTATTCGACCAGGAACCTCGTCACATGCGCCCTCTCCGCGTCCTATTGACAAACATGGGTCACAGCGGGTATATAAGTACCAGCTGAAGCTCCTTTCAAGGTTCTTCATCTACAGGAACCTCTGTAGAGCTGACTCCTTCGACTGTACACTCGTTCCAACTTGTCTCGCATCCACCATGCTTACATTCGCTTCCCTCCTTCTCGCTCTCACTCTTTCTGTCTCCGCTACTCCAATTGCTAGCAACAACACCCTCGACGCACGCGCCAGCAGCTGCACGGGTACCATCTCCTCTCTGGACGATGTCGCCAGCGCTGTCAAGTGCACGACTGTCGTTATTAACGGCTTCACTGTTCCCGCCGGCAAGACCTTTGAGCTCGACCTCCAGTCTGGAGCCCAGGTCACTTTGAGTACGTCCATGAGTACATATGCGTTCAGAGCGCGTCACTGATTGTTACGGTAACAGAGGGTGATATTACTTTCGGCACCAAGAACTGGGCCGGCCCTCTCTTCCAGATTAGGTCAGTTTACTCTCCTCTTTCAGCATCCGTCGATGATTTTCTGACTATTAGTACGCGTTTAGTGGCTCAAACATCAACTGTACGATCCACGATTTCTTTGCTTTTGATTTATTGCTGAGCCTTGGTTTTGTGCGAAAACAGTCAACGGCGGTGGCCACACCTTCAACGGCCAGGGCGAGTGGTACTGGGTAGGCATGACTCCTAAAAGTTCTGTAGGTTAACGACGCTAACTGTTGAGCAATAGGACGGTCAAGGTGGAAATGGTGGTGTTACTAAGCCTCACCCCATGATGAAGTAGGTTAAATTCCTAACGGGCTGAGAAAAACCACTTATCTTGAGTTCTCCACCTCCAGGATTAAGGTCTCTGGAACATTCACCGTAAGTCATCAACATCGCTGCTCGAACGTTGCAGGAGACTAAGCAACATTTATCGTGATCTTTCCAGAACCTCAAAGTTCTCAACTCCCCCGCGCACGTATACAGCGTGTCCAACCCCGCTCAGCTCACTATGTCCAAGCTGACTATTGATGACTGTACGTGAACGTGAACCGTCCACATGAATCCTGACCCACATCCGCCTCCTCCCTTGCAGCTGCTGGCGACAAGCCTAATTCGAAGAGCGGTAGCAAGGCCGCTGGCCACAACACCGATGGTTTCGACGTCAGCACCAACGATCTCACCATCGAGGACAGGTAAGCAACCTCTCACAATCTGCCTTGATGATAGCCTCCTTACTTCTCTCTCATTTTAGCACCATCTACAACCAGGACGACTGCATCGCCATCAACAAGGGTAAGAACATCGTCTTCCAGCGCAACACTTGCTCCGGTGGACACGGTATTTCCATTGGTTCCATCTCAACTGGTGCCACAGTCTCTGGTGTGACTATCACCGGGAACACCATCGTCAACAAGTACGTCTCTCAGCTAACATTATATACGCACTTTTGACTGACCTGGGTACTTCACCTCCAGCGACCAAGCTCTGCGCATCAAGACGAAGTCCGATGCTACTGGCGCGTCCGTCTCTGGTGTCACCTACTCTGGCAACACCGCCAGCGGTATCCGCAAGTTTGGTGTCATCATCGACCAGAGCTACCCCTCTACCCTCGGTACACCCGGCAATGGTGTCAAGATGTCGGTGCGTATCCATTCTCCGTTCTACGCTAGAAAAATAAAAATGGCTGATGCGCTGTTACACTTGTTTCTCCTGAATAGGGCATCAACTTCACTGGATCAAAGAACAGCATCTCCGTAGCCAGCGGTGCTACTCGTGTTGCCGTCAACTGCGGTAGCGGTTGCTCAGGTTAGTAGTACACATCCCATCTCTTCCCTCAGATCCACAAAGTTGTTGATATACAACGCTTCATGTAGGTACCTGGGACTGGTCTGCTCTGTCCGTCTCCGGCGGAAAGGCCGGCAAGATCAACTACAGCGGTATCAAGAACTTCAGCCAGTAAAATGCGCGAGGAGGTGTAGCACTACTCATCCTGCGTTAATTTCTTTCCTATTCAAGTTCTTGGATACTGCTACTAGTAGTAGTCAGTTCCTAGCATCCATCTTGCTTCGCATACCTGTGATACGTAACAAAAGAAAAAGGATATCATCGCTTGGATTGTCTCTGAAACAGTTTGGGAACTAGTGATAAGAAAGAAGAATAGAGACTCTGAATTCTTGAGTAAGTATGCTCAAGTTTCTCTTCTCTTTAAATGGTGACAACATGCGTGGGGAATACTGAGCGCTGATTGGTCGACGCGTTCATTACTCAACGCGTACTGCTCAGACGCGTCTCGCTGCCGCCGTGGGGCTCGCTTACGGAAGGCCCAACCACTTCAACCAAACCCAAACTACATTCTTCCCGCGTTATAGTCCTTACTTACTGGCGACTACAGCGTAAGACAGATATGGGTGTTACAACGAAACGAAAGTCTTCAAAGGCCGCAGAGACACGTTCGACTACTAGAGCATCCCGGAAAGTGGCCCGTGACGACGGCGACCAGGACAGCGAGAGAGAGGAGAAAGAAGACGTGCGGCCCAGTAGGAGTCGAAAATCAAAGTCCAAGGCCACGCAGAGCGAGAATACAAAACTACGTGGGAGTGGTGCTGCGCGTAAGCGTGCAGTCAAGGAAGACATAGTAAGCGAGGAGGAGGACGAAGAGGAGAACCAGGATGCGTATGAAGCTGAGGAGCCAGAGTCAGACCTCGACTCTCTACATAGCGACGCCCTCGACGACGACACACCACCACCTTCCAGGAAACGTAAACGCTCCTCGCAATCCTTAAAGGAGAAGACTAAGGAGAGTAACAAGAGTCCGAAGAAACGACGCAAGACGCGTGAGGAGGAAGATGAGGATGAGGCGTACGAGGTGGACCTGGATGAAGGACAGGAAGTCGTCGGCGTCGTCGTGCAGGCTCCTAAGACTGGTCGAGGTACGTATCCCTGGCTCTTCAATCCCACCAACCGTTGTTATTGGATTCGTCTGACGGCACGCAGTCCCAGCGGGCCAGATATCTACCAACACGCTCAACTTCCTCAAGCAGCTTAAGGATCCGGCGTGTAACGACCGGGAGTGGTTCAAGTTGCATGGTACGCCTATCCATTGCTCTTCTCCCCTCCCCTATCCTTCCCCCTCCCTTCCACTGCCTTCCTTCAACCACGGTTCATCCCCCTCTCGTCCATCCACACCACAGCTCACGACTGAATACGAATATTTGGCACACACAGAACCAGTCTTCCGACAAGCAGAACAAGAATGGAAAGACTTCATCGACGCGTTCACGGACGTGCTCGTCGACGCGGACGAGCAGATCCCGCATCTACCGCCGAAGGACGTCATGCATAGGATTTATCGGGATGTGCGTGTCTTCCTCATTGACTTCTCTTCCGATTCTCTTCAGTCGTCTACATGCTATCATTTCGATTTTGGTACTCATGAGTGAGGCATTGCGGTTGTGTAGGTCAGGTTCAGTAACGACAAGACACCGTACAAGACGGGCTTCTCCGCAAGCTTCTCCAGGAGCGGGAGGAAGGGGATCTTTGCTGGATGTGAGTACTGACTACCGACTGCCGAGCGTCGTATGATTCGCTCTTCATAGCAAAACACAGTACTAATCAAAGCTGTCTCATTGGTAGATCATGTGTGAGTACAAGATCTATATCCCTCGGGCTCTCCCAACCTTCATACTCACGAACAATCATCCACCACACACTATACACTACACAACAGACTCAGTAAGCACCCACCATCCCTACAAACCCTTCCCACCTAACTTAACCTCCTATCCGCGCCCGTAACGCAGTAAAACCAAACAACGAATCCCTCATCGCCGCCGGCTCCTGGCAACCCGCCAAAAACGAGCTCTCCACCATCCGGAACAACCTCCTGCACTCCCCGCGTGCGGCGAGACGGCTGCGGGGTATTATATCGTCGCGGGAGTTTGTTGGGCTGTTTGGTGAGGCGAAGCGGCATCCGAAGGTCTTTGATTGTAGATTTGTCTGTAGTATTTGAAGCTGATACTGTGTAGGGAGAGAGACAGAATGTGTGGGGCATGGGCGATGAGTTGAAGGTTGCGCCCAAGGGGGTTGATAAGAACCATCCGTGAGTACTCACTAGTCACTTCTAAGCCTTCAGGCTTCCGAGTGGTGTAGTGTATAGTTAGGAGTTGATGTACTGACACCGGTTCTGTGCTTACTTCTTAGGGACATCGACCTGTTGAAGTTGCGCTCCTTCGCCGTCGTGCACAAGTACGTTATTATCACCATCTCGAAAGTAGATGTGCTTTTCTCACTACTTATACAACCTTGCGACCGCATGGCAGGTTCACAGACGAACAAGTCCTCGAGCCGGATTTTAGGGAGGAGCTGGGGAGGATCGCGAAGGTCGTGCGGCCGTTTGTACACTGGTGAGTGACTCAAGTTCTCCGTTCTGTGTTTTTCCTTTTGTGTTTCCCGTCTGTATTTTTCTTCTGTTCTTTTGTTTGTTGTTTGACAACGGTACTTACGATTGCTTACAACTCGTCTTTACGTGCATTAGTATAAACGACTTGATGACTATTCAAGACGATGAAGACGAGGATGACGAAGATGAAGATGGTGGTGAGGGTGGTGCGGATGGCGAGGACGGCGAGGATGAAGGGGACGAAGGGGACGATGAGGAGTAGCCTGAGCTTTACAGGACACAGGGCTATCTTCCCAGCGTTGACGTTGGCTGAGACCTATGGGTGCGATTTCCTTATCTGTTATGGTGTATAATAATTAAGTACGTCTAGTCAAGCTTGATTACAATAGTATCGAACGTTAGAATTCAAGTTGTCTATCATAGAATTGACGCATTGCAAGGATGAGGATAAGATTCAGTCAAATAATCCCGCCGATAGCGGCAGTACGCGTGTGAGTACGCTCTCGACGTAAGGGACCTCTGTAGGTTGCAAATCGTCGTTTGCGAGCGTTTTACGCGTGGAGGCCCAGGCCATAATGGCTTTGGTTGAATGAGGCAGTTTCAACTTGAAGAGACACTGGTCACTGCGCGAGCGGTGGCAGTCCCTTCCGTACCTCTCTCGAGCAGTCTACACGGAATATCGCGCTCCGCCAAGAGTACCTAATATCGTCGTATCATGATCGACTGTATATTTATGCGCAGAGCGGATGAAGCAGACGTCAGTGAGGCGCGAAGACTTTGTGAGTGACCGGTAGGTTAGCAGACAGAATATGTGCCACGCAGAGGCGGAAGAACCAAGATAGGGTCAAATTTGAGGATGCATTCGTGTTGGCCGCCACAAGCGGATACGGTCGCTGTAGAACGTGTGACCATCCGCTCTGTGCATGAAAGTATAGTGAGCTGTACCGTACCGTGCATCAGAAAAATGTGATAAGTATCTCCCAGCTCTCTAGAGAGGCTGGATGCACCCCGGAGCACACAGGAGCTCTGGGAGCTGTCGCAATATTTCCTGATGTGACTGCCAGTGGTGGTACTACTAGTATGCGTGGCACTGCTAGCACGCACCGCAAAGGCGTGTTATTGATTGCGATATGGCACAGCTCCTGTGCGTCAAATATTGTAGTTCTCCGATACCAAGGCCCTTTTGTTCACCCGCGGCCTGGCGACTGATGCCGAATGAAAGGAGGCCTTTGTCCGTTGCCGCCGTGCTACTGGTAACTGCCCTTTTGGGACCGTGGGAGTGATGGAGATCTCAGATCTGGCCCACTACCTTCCCCAATAGGAATGCTGAGCTTGAACTTCCACAGCCATCGCGTGGGCACATAAACGCGGCCGCAGACCCAGTAGTAAGCCATCTCTCTTTTACCCCGTACTGTCATCCTCAACATGGCTACCTCAGGTGCTAACAAGAGCAGCCCCTACAAGTACACTTCGGCCAACCACGAGCGTTTCAGTCAGCACTCCGAGGTCGCACACGGTCAGAAGGAAAACCTAGGCAAAGACATGAACGGCAACTTTGGTGGCCCCGTTGAGCCAGATGACTTCATCGACGATCTTATGCCTGTCGACTCGAATGTTGAAACCGAGTTTGCTGAGCGATTTAAGGACAAGATTCAGTTCACCCTCCCCGTCCGCAAGACTAAGAATTCAAACTTGGAAAGTAAGCTATACGAGGTCTTTGTGAGTGTGGAGCTTTGCTGTATGGACTACGTGCTAATCACAACGTTCTTCACAGAACACATCCGTTAAGAAGTACGGTCTATCGCCTAACTTCAAGTTCCACATCTCGGCAGACGGGAAGCCGAAGGTTGGAGACATACAGTATCGCCCAGATGGCGGATTCGAAGAGCTCAGAAGATACGAACCTCCAGCTATTACGCAGCCTCACGGCTATAATACACGTGGCAAGAAGCAGAATCTCTCTATCGACGATCCAGAAGAAGATAAGGAGAAAACGACAGACGACGATCGCAGGGAGTTCGACTGGTGTAGCGATGGTCTTGTGGTGGAGTTTAAGAGGGCAGGCTACATGGATCCATTCCTGACCAAGTCTCAGATTAAGAAGGCCATCGCTACTGGAAAAGTCACTGATTCGCAAGGAAACACATTCACGTCCTTTGAGAAGTCAAAGGATGAATACGTTCTCACTCGCGGACAGCTCACCATGTATGCCACGGAGCTCTTCGCGCATCAACATCGCACCCATCTCTTCCAGCTGCTCATCTGCGGTCGTCGTGCTCGCTTTCTGTATTGGGACCATTCTGGCGCCGTCGTTTCCCACAGTTTCAAATACACCAAGGATCCCAATACTCTCGCGAGATTCTTATGGCGCTATAACCACATGGAGGACTCTGACCGCGGACTGGATAGAACGGCCACTGTGGCCACCGACGAAGAGAGTTTGCTGTTCCACAACGCCGTCGAACAGCTGTTGAAGCATATGGACGATCCGCAGACACCGCAGCGCAAATTACCCCATGCAGCAGACACACTCTCTGGCGCATACCACGTACACAAGCTCACCGTCTTCGATGACGTGACCGGAAATACAACGGACGTGCTCGTTAGGAAGCCCTTCTTCTCTCATCGGTCCGCCATAGGCCGCGGTACTCGCGGCTACCTCGCATACCACTTGACGGAAGAGGAACTGAAGTTTCTGAAGGACACATGGCGCGTGGTGCACCCTCGTTTGGCCCCGGAACGGAAGCTGCTTCGCGACCTGAAGGATGCACGCGTTCAATTCATCCCTGAAGTGCTCTGCGGAGGGGACGTTCCACAGTCTGATGGGAACAGGGTGATGACGAGGGCTTCAGACTATACGGCGGAGAAGGTCAAGTCTCAGATGGGCTTTGCCGATCCCCGGGTCTTCTGTCAGCACCGACTCCTGGAAGAAATCGCCTACCCCCTTGAAAGCGTCGCTAATTCTAAGGAATTTGTTCTCATTCTCGTAGACATCTTTAGAGGTAAGACTTGTTCCGCTTACATGAAAACGTATATTAATGCATTCTACGCTCCCATACAGCTATCGGGTTGGCGCACAAGGAACGCAATGTCTTACACCGTGACATCAGCATTGGAAACATCATGTTCAGGATCAGGATCAACGCACAGGGTATATTGGCTGATTGGGACCACTCTGCTCTTGACGAGACAGATTCTGAGCATCAGAATTTCCGCACTGTGAGTTGTCTATGTCTCATTCCTTATTCGTTATCGATGGCTGACTACTGTTTAACGAAAGGGTACCTGGCAATTCATGTCAATCGGCCTGTGCGAGGATCCTCAGAAGGTTCATGACATCCTTGATGACTATGAATCTTCTTTTTGGGTGCTTCTGTACCTCGCGGCACACCACTTTAAGCTAAAGCCCACCAGCAACGGCGGAACGGGGGCTTCTGGTCTGGACATAGACCTCCGTTTGTTCGATGATTGCGGTGATAAACAGCTCCCGGATGGTAAAACCTACAAGGTCGGGGGCCAATACAAGAGAGCCGCCCTCACTCATCTCAGCTCGATCGAGCCGAACTTCGCTAGTGCCCGACTGAATGCGCTTATCTATCGGGTTGCCGAAGAGTGGGATGAATTTTACATCCTCAAAAAAGATGTAAAACGCGCCCAGAAGTCGGCTCAGGATGGCCAGAACACTTCGACTGTCCACCAAGCCCCTCTACCCAACGACACCTTCGATGACGATGCGGCCTTTGATGCGTTCGAAGACGAGCCCAGGAAGGGTTCCCATGATCAGTCGCTCGCGCAACTCACAGAGAGATTGAAGACCAAGCAGGAAAAATTGAACAAGGCGAAGTTTTGGATCACGTTGTTCAAGGAGGCAGCTGCTGAGCCAGGCTGGGATACGGACGATATGTTGCGCACAGACCGTTTCCCTCGCATCTCGAAGAAGGAAGCCGCTCAACAGGTGTACGAGGGTATCCAGTCCAGCCACAACACTGGGGGCGATATGGTTGCTCGCGACGCTAATCAACACGCATATACCAACGAGTTACGTCAACAACCACTACAGAAGATGCAAGTGCCTCCTGAGCAAGACGAATTCGATCGCGATGATGCGAGCTGCATTTGTCTGGAGGATGAAGAAGGCCGCGAGGACCCAGACTCTGACTCTGACTCCGACTCTGACGACAAGCTTCCTTCACTGCCAACTACTACTCGTGCACGCACGTCCTCTACACGCTTCCCTCCCGCTCCGGCCACCCACTCGAGTATGTTCTCTGCCTCATCCTGGAGATCGGGTACCAGTAGCAAGCGAGCGCTGAGCGAGGACGAGTCTAGTGATAGTGACTCTGAAGACTCCGTCAAGGACGCCCAGCCTCTGAAGAAGCGTAAAGCCTTGGTGCCCGGCAAGCCTGAGTTTGAAGCAGGTTCATCAGCTGTGGCGAGCTCTGTACACCGCATGTCGCTCGGAGACGCAACAGACAGCAAGAAGGCGTTACAGAAAGGGAAGGAAAGGGTCGAAGAGCACAAAGAGGCGGACAAGACGGCGAAAACCTCGAAGGAGGCCCGTCCGACTAAGGCCCTGGCGAAGCTTCGTCCTCGGCGCACCACGGGCAAGGCTGACGGCGAAGGTAGTAACGGCGCAGCAAACTAGAATCTGGGTCGTATGCCCAGCCTGAACGCGATGAAACGTTGATAATACCTACTATTCGGAGAGGGAAGGAATGACCCTGCTGGCAATTCTAGGCTTGATCTGATCTGTATTTTTTGTACACACGTCGACGGAGTCATGTATTTATATTCAATGTTTTCGAGAGGCTTTATGGATAGTGAAGAATTTCTAGGTCTACGTAGTAGCAAAGCCTGAGTAGCCTATCGCGAATACTTGTGGATTAAACGCGCTTGATGTCTTACCACGACCACGACGATCATTTGGGACGAGGAACTGAAGCTATTCCCCTTATTGAACACACCGATGGACGAACCCTTGACGACTTAATCGATGCAGAGGTCCAGGACAGCCTATGGGCGAGGAAACCTCATAACAAGCACCTTGGTTCACCCTTAACATGGTGCCCTACCAAAATCCCAAATATCCTTACGGCCGCCACTTACCTGCTCGTTATCACGACGGTATTCTCAGCAGTGATAGCATTCGCGAATGTACTGCACAAACTAGGTCCCAACCATACGATCTCAGCACCAGTGGTGGACGTAAGGAAGCTCAGACAACCGAGTCTCTACCTCGGACTGGAACGCGTTCCCGAAATCGAAAGCAACGGACTTACGTTCGGATCTTCCTATAATTCAGACAATCATGATGCGGATATGCACATGGATGGTCCTGATGCTATGGAGCCCAAGCGTGTAGCCAGAGTAAGCTCGCTGCATCCGAATACGAAGTTCAGACAGGACGGATGGGTGTTCATAACGGAGACAGTAAGCCCTCATATCGTCCTCGTCACATCATGCATTTACTGAACACATTCTACAGGAATACACCATCTTCAATTTGTCTGTTACCCCTGGAACAGGTGAGAATTGTGCGCTACATGCCTCCTTCCCCTCAAGGAGTGCCATCGCTGGGTCAAACACGCTATTGACATTGGAGCGCGATCCTTCTCTGAATACCGCGGACTCCACGACTTTCATAATGGTTGCAGCGCTGCAGGGAGAGTCTTTGAGGAGCATTGAAGATTTGACATGGGCAACTCGACCACCGTCTACTCGACCGCTAGGCTCCCTTGCCGCAGAATTCGGTTCTGTGAGCGATACTTCATCATTCTCGTGCCCATCGTCGGTGGGATGGATGTTGGTTGAGGCTGCATGTGAAGGCCAAGGATGTCGAGTTGAGTATAAATATCGCAGCTCAGTCGAAGGGAGGGAACCATTAGGTCGGTCTTTTGCCGCACGGTTACGACACACGTTGCAATGATTTACTTACGGATGTTCTCACAGGTATAGAATTGCGACGCGTGTAAGCCGAGGGCTCTTGCATGTCAGCAACGTCGTCGACTGTAACACACTTCGTCGCACTACAACTTATACTCGGTAGTATTAGATCGCGCCAGAAGTACTCGCACATGAGTGTTATTATCGAAACTGGTTCATTGTCGTACTATAGTCCTAAAGATACACTGTGAAATTTGCTGAGTAGTCTACAAATGCAATCATGCGATACGTCGAAAGACGAACGAAAGTTACGTAGGTATAATGGTAAATGCCGTGTCAAATAAAACTGTCGTGAAAATCGTTCAAATATCGTTCCAAGGAGTGAAGAAAGGGGGCAACAGGCAAGGGTGGTATCGCAAAGGAGTGAAGATGAAGATGAAAAGCAGGGGAAGAGAGTAATAATGATAGAGGACCTAATCCATCCATTCGCCGCCGCTGGCGAGCTGCGCGAACACGCCACGCTTTTCCATGAGCTGCTTCCAGGTGCCTTGCTCGGCGATGATACCGTCGCTCACGACGACAATCCGGTCACACATACGCATCACCTGCGGCTTATGCGTGACCATGAGCGTCGTACGGCCGACCTTGGCGTGTCGTATCGTCTCCATCACGGCGGCCTGGTTGGCAGGGTCAAGAGCGGAAGTGCACTCGTCGAGGATGAGAATGGAAGAGGGGCGAGCCAATGCGCGAGCGATCTGGAGGCGTTGAGCTTGACCACCGGAGATGAGCGACGCGTTTTCGCCGACCATGGTCTCGTAGCCCTTGGGAAGAGACATGATGAAATCGTGGACGTTCGCAGCACGAGCAGCGGCCTGGATGTCCTCGTCGGACAACGACTTGCTGCCATACGCGATGTTCTCGGCGATGGTGGCATCGAAGAGATTAGGCTGCTGGCTTACGACGGCAACGTGTTCACGAAGGTAGTGAACGTCAACGTCGCTAAGCTTGACGGCGCCGATGTATATGGATCCGGAGGTGGGCTCGTAGAGTCTCTGAAGGAGGGCGGCAATGGTAGACTTTCCAGAGCCCGAAGCACCGACGATCGCGACGCATTCGTTCTCCTTAATGGTCAAGGAAACGTCTGAGAGCACCGACACGTCAGGACGCTCGGGATAGGAAAACTCGACGTCTCGGAAAGAAAGAGGTCCAGTCATGTTGGGGAAGCAGTACGAGCCCTTGCGCTCGTCAGTGTCCTCGGTGAGCTTAAGAAGAGAGTTGAGGTCGTTTGTCGCCTGGACAGACTTGGCAATACGTTCAGCTATGTAAGTGGTCAGATATCTGTTCAAACTGAAGAGCGCAATGGGTGAGACGTACTGAAGACCATGAGTTGAGAGCCGATAGAGACGGTGAAGACAACGAGATTGAGAACTTGAAGCATACGAAGGGTAGTATAGGTTCCGTTGGCGATTAGGACAGCGCCCACATAAAAGAGGACTGCTTCGGCAAGGTAAATGAGACCACTGGCAACGCCGTGCGTGCCGCCTTCTACAAAGGCGCCCCGCACCCCTGTAGTTTGAGCCTGATCAACAGACTTGTCGAACTTCTCCTGGAAGATTCGCTCGAAACCCATCGCACGAATGGCCCGAACGTTCGAGATAGCCTAGTCAAGGGGGTGAGTACGGAGATTTGAGAGTATTGAACTGGTGACATACGTCGTAGTAGCCCTTGGCCACCTCTTCGCGAGCTAGCTTATTGCGATACTCACACTTTGCAACCAGGTGCGTCTGAACCGCCATGGCGATGATGAACACCGGAGCGACGGCGAACCCGACGAGAGTGAGCTGCCAGCCCTGGACGAGAGCCCATATAAGACCGACACCAAGCATCGAGAAGACAACAAGTCCTTGAGCGAGTACCGTGGCGATGAGACTGCGTGCGTCGTCACCGTCCTTGATAAGAATCTGGACAAGTCGGATAGAGCTATTCGCGGTCTTGTCGAACCACTTCTTGTCTTGTGAGAGTATAAGGCTGATGCACGTCTTGCGAACCTTGTTCACCCACTCCATCGCGACGAACTCGAGAATCGTGTACTTGAGTCCGAGGAAGAGACCATCACCAGCAGCCATAGCGAGAGAGATACCGCCCCAAAGGTTGATCGCTGACATGTCCTGTGCACCGCTGGTAACCTGGAACACGAGACGCGAGAGGAAGAAGGAGAAGATGGGTGTCATCGCGCCGCTGGCGATGCTCAAGATGATTCCGAGGAAGAGAAGAGGCTTGGATGGGATTGTAGGCCAAATCTCGCGAATCAGCTGGAGAGCAGAGGATTTCCCGGGCGCACGCGCGTCCTGAGCCTTCTCGACCTTGACCTCAGTCAAGGCAGCAAGTACAGCGGGGTCCCACTTCTGACGAGCACGCTTCTTCTCGGAGATGAGGCTGGCTGTGCTTCGGGAGGGGTGCAAAACACGATCCTCGAGCTTCTCGTCGGCATCTTCATCGTCGACGACTGTGGAAGAGAAGAACGACTGTGTCGAATGAGAAAAGGCGGTGGGCGAGGATGGTGTCCACTGAAGGCTATAACGACGCGAAGGGGAGTAAGCTGGAGGAGGGGAGTTGATGGATGTGACGTCGATGTACAGCGACTGACGGCGGCGGGGAGTAGACGGAACCTCTCCTGAGAAGGCGTCCACAGGGATGAACGGGTTAACTGGCTGGACAGTCTGTTCGGGAGCCGCGGGCGTGACTGAGGTTGCAGGCTTCGTGAGATCCGAGATAACGTCGAACATCCAGTTGCTCGTCGTCAGAGGACGGTACACGCTCTGGCGGAGCTTGGCGTCGACTTCACCGGCATAGAGCGCTTGTTCAGCTTTCTCGAGCAGAGACTCAACGGGGACCTCCTTCGCGAGCTCAGTGTCGGTCTTCTCCGGGAAACCGCCAGTTGCACCTTGCTCACGCAGCATACGGCAGAATTCGGTCTCCTTGTTGTCCTGCAAGTCGTGGCGATAACCGTTCTCAACGCACTCGCCCTGCTTGAGGACGTAGACGAAATCTTGTTCGTCGATCTGAGACAAGTCGTGCGTAATCACGATCGTGGTCATGTTCCGACGCCATTCCCTAACAGCCTGGAAGACCAGGATGCGAGAGGTAGGATCGAGAGCCGAAGTTGCCTCATCTAGGAACAAGCATATGAGCGAGCTTTCATAAACGCGTTAGGAAGGTTCGACTTACCGAGAATGAGAACTGTGGGGTTGCGAAGCATGGCACGGGCAATTGCCAGGCGCTGCTTTTGCCCTCCAGAAAGACTGGCACCGCCGTTTCCGAGCTTTGTGTCGTAGCCGTCTGGGAGGTCGCAAATGAAGTCGTGCATGAGAGCTGCGCGGCAAACTCGCTCAACCTCAGCACGTGTGACAGTCTCCGGATTCCTGCGGCTCCAAGGACCGGCCAAGCCCATGGCGACGTTCTCGTGGACAGTCATGTCGAAGAGAATGCACGTCTGAGAGACACTGGATATGTTCTCCCGAGACCATGCTTCGTCGCAGTAGGCGAGGTCCTGGTCGTCGAGAGTGATCATACCGCATTCTCTTGGAACGTCGTACATGCGCTGGAGGAGGTGAGCGATTGTCGATTTGCCAGAGCCAGAGGAGCCGACGATGAAAGTGGTATCCTGAGCGGCCATGTAGATCGACACATCGCGAAGGACGGGGATGGTGGGTCGCGAAGGGTAGGCAAAGGTAATGTTCATGAGTTCGATGCCACCGCGGCAGTGATCAGGGATAATACCACGGAGGGTGACCGGTTGCTTGGCGGTTCTTAGCGGAGTATACAAGGTGGACAGAGATCGTCCAGAAGAAGCTTTGGCGGTGGAGTCGGCGAGGGTAAGGAGAGATGCCATCGCAAACTTGCCTTTCACGACAATGATGAGTTGTGGAATGCACATCTGCAGATTGCTGGTCGCGAACAGACAGGCCCAGAAGACGGTTGTGACGTCTCCTGCGCTGATGGTACCAGCTCTGACCAACTTCGCACCGTACCAGAAGCCCTGTACGAACATGGCCATCGTAGCGAACTGCGAGAGGCTCGAAGTAATGCCCCAGACAGTCACGGCACCGTTAGCTCCAGCCTGCATCTTGTCGAGAACCTGGCTAAGATGAGCTTCCTCGTAGCTCTGAGCGTTGAAAGCTTTGACTGTAGCAATAGCAAGAACAACCCTGTCGAGGAGTGTCGCGGCCGTGGCTGTATGGGCTCGCTCTGCTGCGAGTTGCGGTGACGCCAAACCTTGCGAGACGGCTTGAATGAAGACGAGCACAGGTACAGCGGACAGAATGACGAGAGTTAATGCCCATGAACGAGTCATCCCAAGGATAAGGCAAACGAGGACTGTCGTCAGATACTGAATGAGCATGCCACAGGCAAGGGAAGTGGCCGTTCGGACTTCGTCCGTCTCCCTACAGCCATGTTAATAGCGATCATAGTCAAGTCAAGCTGTACGTACCTCGTGAACTTGGCCATTAACCCTCCTGCTCCGAGATCGTCCTCAGAGCCTTTGCCTGTTTCGAGGTCGAACCAGACAAGATCCTTGCGCGTTACAGCATGGTATACACGTTTCCTAACCGCCACTAGATTCCTCTCCCCTGTCCATATCCATAGACTGGAAGTGATGCTGCTCATCAAGAATGCACCGAAGGCAAGACCGAGGAGCTCGAGAGCACCCATGCGTGTGTTATGAAGTAGTCGGTGTTTGTCGTCTTCGGTTGCGCCTGAGGTAGGAAATTGTGAAAATGCATCGAAGACCTGGCCCACGACGAGGGTCATGAAAGGTGCCACTGCGCCAGACAGCACGGATGTCGAGACAGCAGGGAGTACGAGGAAGAGAAAATCATGTCGGGTTAGAAAGGAGAAGAGAAGCTTGATAGAGGGTTTTGGGGGTGAGCGTGCGGGAATGTCGAATGTTGAAGTTGACGAGGCGGGCGTAAGGGGTAGCTTGAACGTCGAGTCGCTTGGACTGCTGCTCATCGTCTCGTCCACGACGTCCATGGAGCCACGCATCGTGGTAAGGGTGAGAGGGGAAAGTGAGAGAGACGAGTGGGTCCATCCTTCGATCCCTGACTTTTGTTAATTGTGAGTGGCAATCCAGCTCAAAGAACTTTTGTCACAGTCTTTTGTGTGCGTTCACAATAGCCGATACCCAAATCGGGAAGCAAACAATAACAACCTTCAAGCGCCCATAACGGCCATACGGCCATGTTGATGCGCCTACAGTTGCGGACAAGCAAACTCGACTAATTTGGAAGCCGCCAAAGACCGAGTTTTGCAGCGCCCGGAATTCGTGGG